>CM035432.1:146787185-146892185 GCA_020310875.1 Ceratopteris richardii
ATGCTAGTGTGCTTCTCACTCACGCATTCGTGCATTCCTCTCACTCATGGGCATCATACAGTCCTCATGTCTCCACGGATTGACATTTATGAGGTGGATCTTCACCAAGGTGGTACTCCCACTATGCTAGAGTGACAACATCCACCTGGGGGTATTTCCTCCATCGGCAACTACACTTTCCCTTCTTCACTTGCTAGTAGTATATAGTGTCCTTGTTTTTTCTTGGAGCCAAGTTTTCTTGTTTAATGTGCCTTTTCCTTCAGAATTCTCCTAGTCCCATGAGCTCTATCTAGGGGTTCTTCTCAACTTCTATCCAATTTTCACCACAAGTTATTTTGCAACACGATGGAGACTTTGCTCCCATCCACTTTAATAGATCCTCATCTTCAAATATATCATTCACTCTAGGAGGGTCTTGTTCTTCATTATTTAGTTCTGGTAGCAAAGTATCAATGCCCACTTGCACTGATCGGGACCAGAATCCACCTTCACTTGCTTCAACATGTCTCATTCATGTACCCACATATAGTTTTATTTACAATTGTGGATGACCTTCACATGTTTGAGCCATGGTTGTCCCAAAAGTAAGGGAAATCCTTTAGATGCAAGATGAAGTCATAACTGATGGAGAGTGTTAATCTCCAAAAGAACAAGCTATCTTTGATGCTAGACCACCTCTCTATCAAGAATAACTTTAAACTTCAACCAATTTTGGAAGACAATCACCAAACTATCAATAAATTAGCTAACTGTGAAGAAAGTCATTTCACAGAAAAATCTGGTGCACATTAATCACTCATTGATTAATCATTTGTGTAAAGTTTCTGATGAAACTTTGTAGGATGTGTTGCCTAGACTTTGCGCACCTCCTCCAAGTTAAAACACTTCAAAAGCTTCAGTAGATTATGAGAAATACTTCAAACAATCTACCTATGTCTGAAACTGCCTTTTTGTAGAGTCGATTTTGACACCTGCAACTTCTCACACATAGTTCTCCCAATCTAGAAACCGTTTAAGCAAATGCTTTTAGCCATAGATGGCTTAACTTTCAACTTAAATTTTGACTCCTCATTTGTGCAAAACTTTGCACTGTGCACTGAGAATTGATCATTTCTTTGACCATCGAATCTGTGCCTGTTTCTGAAGACACTCGGCACTTTCTCACACATAGATGTTCCTACACAAAATTCTCTCAGCATGTTTGCAATTGGACTCTCATACTTTAACCATAGATAGATTAACTATGGACTTAGATGTGTACAAAAGGATTTCTGATAAAATCAAACACAGAAGGAGAACTAGAGGAAAGATCGATGTGCAATTCTCTGAATATTGTTTCTATTCAACTCCTCGTACATCTGATGGATGATACATCCAATACATATCATCTTTTCATCTATGCTTCATCTCACTCATCTAATACAACCATCTACACGTATCTATATATACATATGAGTATTGATTCGTCATTACTTCAAGTATATTGAAGTATTTACAAAGCTAATGTACATATATTTTAAAGAACTTTACTATCTGAATCTTCTCTTTACTCCATGAAGTTGGACTTCAATCACTACTTCATTTCTTCACTTCTAGGCTTTATATAATCACCAATTGTTTATTGTCCTGCTCAAAGAGCTCCCCCTCAATCATCAATTATGATTACCTGCATCTTCTTTATTTCTGCCATATCTTTAAACCTCTACAACTTTGGTCCATCCAAGTTTTTTGTCATCATATCTGCAAGTTGATCTTTTGTAGGAGTATGCATAACTTCTATTTCTTTATCAACAACCTTCTCTCTTAGAAAATGATACTGAATCTCAATATGTTTAGTTCTAGCATGGAACACAGGATTTGTTGCCAAATATAAAGAACTCATATTGTCTCCACAAATGATAGGAGTACTTTGAACAATATCAAAACTCTTCATAAGAGCCTTTAACCATATTACTTCCTTTGCAACTTCTACCATACCTTTGTATTCTGCTTCTGTAGATGACAAAGCAACTGTATGTTGCTTCTTGGAGCACCATGAAATTAACTTATCTCCCACATAACACAAGTATCCATGTGTTAATCTTCTATCATCAGAATTACCTGCCCAATCTGCATCACTATATATTTTGACTCTTGTATCTGAAGTAAATCCATAGTACAATCCTTCTTTAAGTGTGCCCTTGATGTACCTAAGTACTCTTTGTCCTGCAATCCAATGTTCCTTTCTAGGACAATGCATGAATTGAGATAGAACTCCAACTGCATATGATAAGTCAGGTCTTGTTAATGTAGCATAAATCAAGCTACCCACCAAACTCTGATAGAGCTTCATATCTTTGAATTCCTCTCCGCCATATCTACTCAATCTATGATTCACTTCCATTGGAGTTGGTGCTATCCTGCAATCTTCCATTTTAAATTTGGTTAGAAAATTTTTTCAGATACCTTTCTTGAGTTACATATACTCCATGCTGAGTATATGAAATCTCCATTCCCAAAAAAAATGACAAATTTCCCAAATCACTGATTTTGAATTCTTTCTCCATCTGCTTCTTAATCATGTGTATACCTTTGTCATGTGTTCCTGTAAGTATTATGTCATCAACATAAATACAAACATAAATAAATCCATCCTCACTTGCTTTGACTAACAAGCTACTATCTGCCTTTGAAGCTTGAAATCCAAGTTCCTTCAAGAACTTTACAAGCCTATAATTCCATGCCCTTGGGGCCTGCTTCAACCCATACAAAGCTCTCTTGAGCTTACACACACGATCTGGATACACTTGATCTTTGAAACCATCTGGTTGTTCCATGTATACTTCATCTGAAATAAAACCATTCAAAAATGCATTCTTCGCATCTAATTGAGATAATTTCCAACCTTTGCAAGCAGCAATTGCTATGAGAGTCCTTATGGTTGTCATTTTTGCAA
The DNA here is from genome assembly GCA_020310875.1 of Ceratopteris richardii. Lineage (NCBI taxonomy): Eukaryota > Viridiplantae > Streptophyta > Polypodiopsida > Polypodiales > Pteridaceae > Ceratopteris > Ceratopteris richardii. The sequence goes on from CM035432.1 coordinate 146,790,121, forward strand.
CAGGACTATAAGTTTCATCATAGTCCACACCATATGTCTGTGCATATCCCTTTACAACAAGCCTGGCTTTGTACCTAGATATATTTCCATCTGCAAACCTTTTTGTTTTGTAGACCCATTTACATCCAATGATCTTCTGACTATTTGGTTTAGGAACCAAATCCCAAGTCTCATTTTCCATCAATGCATCATATTCCTCCTACATAGCCTTTTCCCAATTCTTCTTCCCTTTGGCTTCATCATATGTGGATGGATCTTCATCTACTTTTAAAATGTAAGCATAATCTTTAGTAGTCAAGAAGGAAGTATCATAGCTATACCTTGTAGGCTGCCATTTGTACCTAGATGACCTTCTGACTTCTCCACTTCTTGAAGTTTCTGGTTCATCACATTCTGGATCAAACCTTGGCACTTCTTCAACTTCAACCTGTACTTCATTGTTCTCATCTTCATCAAATATCTGAACCTTTGATTTACCTTTCTTTTGATTCACAACTTCTTCAACATCTGCATGAACATTAAGTGTACATGCATACCAAGTACCTTGCTCATCAAATTTAACATCCTTAGACACAAGGAATTGCTTTGTGGATGGACTCCACAACCTATAACCCATCTGCTTGTCATCATAACCAATGAATACATACTTCTCTGCTTTAGGTTCCAATTTATGCCTCAATTGTGATGGCACATATGCATATGCCAAGCATCCAAATATTTTACAATGATCCAAGGTAGGTCTCTTACCCCACCAAGCTTCATATGGTGTCATACCCTACAAGGCTTTACATGGTAACCTATTGACCAAATATGTGGTTGTGTTCATAGCCTCAGCCCACAAATAATTAGGGCAATTTTTCTCCTTCATCATTGATCTTGCAAACTCAACAAGAGTTCTGTTTCTTCTTTCTGCTACCCCATTTTTTTGAGGAGAGTACCTGCAAGTAACCTCTCTCTTTATACCGCATTCCACAAATAATCAATGAACTCATTAGAGAAATACTCTCCCCCTCCATCTGATCTTAGTCTCTTCAACTTTTGACCTGTAATTCTTTCTGCATATACATGATAGTGTTTAAATGTATTAAACACTTCTGACTTGTCTTTGATCACATAGATTGTAATCCATCTGGTAGCATCATCAACATATATGACATAATATCTTGAACCATTTATACTGAAGTCCTTTGAAGGACCCCACACATCTGTATGTACCAATTCAAGTCTTTCTGAATACATAAAACCATGCTTATTATATGATTGCTTATGAGCCTTACCTAACTGATATGCTTCACATCTGTATGTCATGTGTTGACCTGCAACATTAGGCAATCCAAGCACTGAACCATTGTTAACCATTTCTTTGATACCTCTTTCATTAAAATGTCCAAGTCTTTTATACCAAAGATCCAATTCAGACACCTTTTGCTCTCCATATGTAAACATAGCATGTCCAACATTACCTTGTATCTTTAATGTGAAGAGCCTTCCTTCCTTCTTTCCTGTAACAATCTGTTTATACCCTTGACTAGGGTCTTCAACATAAATTCCATCATTAGTGAACCTTACCTCATATCCTTTTTCCACAATTTGTCCTACACAAATCAAGTTCTTTGGAATTGTAGGAACATACAAAACCTTACTCAAGAGAGTGCTTCCATCTTTGGCTTTAACTAAACCAATTGACTTTACTTTGTGCTTTGTATTGTCACCTGTTTGAACTATATGATTGATTGCCTTATGATCTAAATCAGTCATCAAAACAATATTTCCACTCAGATGATTGCTACATCCTGAGTCAATATAAAATACTCTCATGTCTTCATGTGAGGCTTCACATGTTGCATTCATAATAAGAGTTGAATCTTCTTTCTGATCTGATGCATAATTGTAGTAGTTGTTATTATAAGATTGATTTTGGAAGTTTCTTCCTCCACCTCTTCCAAAAGAATTCCTACCACCTCTACTTCTGAAGTTTCCTCTCTGATATCTACCACCTCTTCCTCTTTGATTAAAATTCTGATTAAAATTACCATTGCTTTGATTATTATGCCAACAATCATGAGATAGATGATTGGTCTTACCACATATCCAACAAGCTCTAACATTATCTTTGTTATTTCTGCCTCTTCCTCTACTTCTGCCACTTCCTCTTCCTCTTAGGAAGTTTGCTTGACTTGGAGTACCTTCATCTTCAATTGATTGTTGCTTTCCTTTGCTAGCTTTCTTCTTGTCTTAAGAATACATTGCATGACCTGCACTCTTATCAACATCTCCTTTGATATCATTCTCAAAAGTTAGCATATGTCCTAACAATTGATTCAAATCAGGAGTGAAATGATCTAATGAAAGTTCTGTAGACAAAATAAATGGCTTCCACTTCTCATCTCCTCTTAGTCCTGTGAGAATTTGTCTTACCAATTTATCTTCTTCAATATCTTCATCAACTGCACCTAAAGAATCAGCAATGTCTTTCATCTTTGTCACATAATCACATATTGATTATGAAACCTTCTTCTTGAAGGTAGTAAACTCTATCCATAATGAAGCTTTCCTTGATTTGGTTGTATTCTGAAAATGCTCTTCCAAAGCATTCCAAATGTCACTTGCACTTTCAGGTCCTCTGATATGAGGAAGCAAATAGTCATTCACTGCCATGTAGATTATATACATCCAATACATATCATCTTTTCATCTATGCTTCATCTCACTCATCTAATACGACCATCTACACGTATCTATATATACATATGAGTATTGATTCATCATTACTTCAAGTATATTGAAGTATTTACAAAGCTAATGTACATATGTTTTAAAGAACTTTACTATCTGAATCTTCTCTTTACTCCATGAAGTTGGACTTCAATCTCTACTTCATTTCTTCACTTCTAGGCTTTATATAATCACCAATTGTTGATTGTCCTACTCCAACAATAACACTACAAAGTCCAAGTTAAACTTAGACCCTTGTACTATTAGTTCCACCCTCTCAACAATTCCAACTAGCTTGGCCCTACTATGGTCTTCCCTGGTTATTATGAATTGTGCTTCTCTAGACGATCATAGTCCTAGCTTTCTTCATCGTCGGCTCTGGCATCAGATTCATACTTGATCTTCCATCTATGATGACTTTGATAATTAATTGGTCGACTATCCTTAGTGCTACTCGAGGATTGTATATTTGGTCACAAGGGCCTATGTTATAAAACAATTATCAAGATTGCTTTGCATGGATATTGGTGATCTCAGTGAAGCAAAATGTTGAGTATCTCTCTTTGAAACTAACTATCCATATGCAACATGTCATACATACTTACCCCTTAAAAATTTGACTCACTATAAAAGGGGTTGTATGTACACTTACGGTGAGCTTCTGAGCCACATCCTCCATTTCCTATTTGGACATCTAGAATGCATCCTCTATGGTTCTCTCCCGGCCTTGTTAGATATTAGGACTTCTAGCCTTTGACCTTCCATATCAGGGACCTTTAGTGGCTCGCGTTTTGATCTGGTAGAAGCCCTTTTTGCTCTGGTAGGAGCCCTTTCTACTCTGGTAGGAGAACCTTTTGCTCTAGTAGGAGCCCTTTCTACTCTGGTAGGCTCCCTTCCTGCTTCGACAAGCTCTCCCTCTACATAGGATCCTTTGTTGCTTCTTGACGCCTCTCGTTTCTACTAGTGCATCGGAGTTAGTTGTTATGGACCAGCTGCTTCATGTGTACCATTCCTTTGTTGCAAGCTAGCCCCTCATTTCCATTGCCCTATATCCTTCCTCCACCGCCCGTTGAGCTCTCATGCACACTCTTAGTAGGGAGATCTCTCTTGCATGTCGTTCATCATGGGTGATTGTAGGTGTGTGCCCCGAGCGAGAAACATTGTGCCAAAATATGGAAAGAATTATTTACCTGATTCATGGTAGTCTACTTTGGGCAGTTCGTGGTCTCACTACTCTGGACAATTTGTGCATGGAACTACATGTTTTGGTAGAAGACATCAAAGCTTGCACATGGCATATTCCCCGCATTGGTAACACATTATCAGGTTGATTTTTAAATGTAGAATCCTAATCGTCGAGGTTATTTTGTATGCCAGAGTTAGCAGGAAAAGAACGAAATGATCGAACACTAGGAACATTACCAAGGATAGATCTTGGTATTGCCACCATAGGTTGAGTCATAGGAACCAAGGGTTGTGATGACATTTTTGGTTGCCCCCAATATGCAGGTGGTAGCCGCTCTGCCATTCCCTTCAGATAGTAGCAGTTGTGAGCCTCATGTCCCCACTTGCCATAGGACTAGCAAATGACCCTGTTATGACATTCTACTTGGGGTTTTCCTTGATGGTAATAGATTGTACACAAAAGACTTGCTTTTGTCTCATGTTCCCTAAGCTTTTTGTCTCTGGTCTGAGCTTAGCTATAATATCTTCTTTGGCGCTCCTAAATCGTTGTTGTGTTGAAGTGTTATTCCACCGCTCACCATGAGAAGTAGATTCCTTTAAGTGCACATAGTCTTGCTCAATCCTAGTAGCCATTGTCACAAAGTCTTCTAGTGGGGCGCTTGGTGCTAACAAATTACAGAGTTTATGTCTCGTACTGAGCAGAAGTGCCTTCTTGAGCCACTTCTTGATAAGAAAGTCAATGGGATCGGTAGGTAACTTTGCCACCATGGCCTTGGTTCTCATTATTAGCTCTGGAAATGACTAAAATTTTCTAAAATGTAGGTTTTCTAATTGGTCAAGCACCTACTTGGTTGAGTTCCCATGTCAGAAAGCAGAAGAGAACTCATCTTTCATGTGTTTCTAAGTTGCAAAATTATCTTATTCGAACTGATTGAACCACTTGTGAGTCAGCTTGTCTAAGGTTGTTGGGAATAAATTCATGAAGCCATCAGTACATCCTTCCAATCTGTGGCTTTTGCACATAGTGAGGAAATGCCTGATGTCATCATCGGTAAATGATAAAAATCACTAAGCAATGGTCCCATCGGGCATACCAAAATTGTAAAGCTCGAGCCACAGTTGAATGGAGTAGATATTGTTTCACGTGGTTCTTTTGTACTCGATCAGGGGTTGGTGGATTCTAATCGCACAAAGACTAAGGTTCACAAAATAGCTATGCCACAAAAATCAAGAATTGAAACTTAAAACTTCCAAACTTAACTACCTCGCACCTATGTTTCCTAATAGATACACTTCAATTAAAAGATTCAAAAAGAGATGGAATTTGCTTAAAATATACACAAGTAGACCAGAGGTGGAATAAGCAAATTTATTATGGTTTAAAGCATTGAATATAGGAACAAATCATGGAACAACAAACAGCTCATGAGCTACCTTGCCACCGAATCCTTCAATTACACCTTGTACATACAGAGTTTACAGAGAAGAACAAACGATGAAACCACGCTTTGATGTAAAGACATTGATGATTTTTACTTCCATGAATGCTACCGTTTGCATGATGCTTGGTCATGTCAATGATCAGCGCTGACATAAATCCTCCCCAGAGTCAACCACATTGCCAGATCTTATCACCACGTGGTTCCCCCGACAGTGCATTGGTACTTTGCATTCAGAACAACTCAAGGTGCAATCCACTATGACTCTCTTTTCCAACTCTTCGAAGCTAATGATGGCTACCTATAACATTATACTCTTTCTCTATCTTTCTACATACAGAGATATGTCGCTATGCATGCTTCTCTCTGAGCATCCTCTGCTTCACAAGTGCACATGCTTGAGTCTTCATTTTCATGACTTGCCATAGTTCCTACTGCTATCTTCCACTTCCACACTTCCTATCTCTTCCTTTTGCATGATAAATTACTCCTAAACCATGTCTTCGAACCTCGAAATAAAATGCCATATCTACTTGTGATCTTCTCTGCACTATCTATTATTGTTGCGATTGCTCTCTTTCACACTTGCAAGATACTATGATGGCTACTAGTCTAAGTTATCTGCACATAGTGCATTATGCTTTTCTCTACCTAATTATGTGTATGTTTTTTTGCCTATATGTGCGCGTCTATTCTCCGATATCATATTATCTCATATTGCCTTCATGGCTCTTATATAGTGTGAGGATATTCCTTGCCCACCGATGCACTTCAAGATCTTTCTTCCCCATGCCTCCATGATGTACTATGGTTGCTCAAGGTGCCACTACAAGGATAGTCCTTTTCACACGGGATAAGATGTGGGAATATCTATTTTGTCCTTCAAAAAAGATTTTGTAGGTGGAGAAGGAAAGTTAGGGGTGTAAAGGATGGATGCAATTGTTACGACAAAGATTGTCAGGTATCACGTGAGTGAATTGGGAATTTACTATCACTAAAAACGGGGAACAGATAGTTGGGTCACCAAAACAAGGAGCCAAATGCTGAGTTTCCCAAAGTCGATAAGGACCGTGAGACTCCAGACTTCCTGGCCACTGAGATGGCTGAGGGGTACCAAAATTGTAGGCCACTAGACCAAAGAACACTGCAAGTGGACTATAGTTATATGACACATCACGAGTTGTACACATACATATATACATACATACATACATACATACATACATACATACATACATACATACACACACACATACATATGTATGTATGTATGTATGTATGTATGTATGTATGTATGTATGTATGTATGTATGTATGTATGTATGTATGTATGTATGTATGTATGTATGTATGTATGTATGTATGTATGTATGTATGTATGTATGTATGTATGTATGTATGTATGTATGTGTGTGTGTGTGTGTGTATGTGTATGTATGTATGTATGTATGTATGTATGTATGTATGTATGTATGTATGCATGCATGCATGCATGCATGCATGCATGCATGCATGCATGCATGTATGTATGTATGTATGTATGTATGTATGTATGTATGTATGTATGTATGTATGTATGTATGTATGTATGTATGTATGTATGTATGTGTGTGTGCGGGTGAGAGAGAGAGAGAGATCACATTCTTGTATGTTATGTTTACTTACAGAAGTTAAGTAGCAGAAAAATGTATTCTACTTTTGTCTTGTGTGCAAGATTCGTGAATAAGAGAGAATGAGAGCTTATTGTGTGCATGAAGAGATCAAAAAATTGTAAAGAAGAACACACCCATGCTTCTTTGCAATTAATGGGGCATCGACCCTACTTTATATGTCACACAGAAACCAAATGTTTATGTTTCGAACCTATCATGTTTAATAACAATTTATTACATTCAGCACTAATGTTATAAGATAAGAACTATATGTGTTATAGTTTGTAGCTTAATAAAGTTTTCTTAGTAAAGAAGGAATGCATTAAAATGTGAACTTGAGACCTTCGAGTTGGATCCTTTCCTCATATGAGCCATCAAATTCCATAATAAGAAAATTTTCTCTCATATTGGTTGAACATTAATGATGATAGAGTTGGAAAGCTCTTTAAAAAATTTTAGATATGCTCACACAGACATTTGTAAGGGTGCCCACTTCACAATTTTACACATTCAATAATCATAGAAGAGCTCATGTACATAGAATTATGAAACTTTAACCAACAAAATCCAATGGATGTGACACTAGTTTTGTAATAATGTGTATCTTTTTCAACTATCCCTCTTTAAAACCAAATTCTCTCCAAATGATGCATCTAGCTCTTTAGGTGGCCATTATGAGAAATGATCATTATGGAAATTTCTAGAAGTTTAAAGTCTTATAATAAAATTCTACAAGACATTGTGTAGGAATAGCTCAATTATGGTTTTGTATATTAAAAATTATAAGAGAATATATTTAAGTTATCTTCCACTTTTGAAAAGCATTTTAGTAATGAGTACAACATATGTACATTTGTAACAGAAAAATTCTTTCATAAAATAGTTAGGTAAGAGAAACTTGGAGATAAACTAATAGCTTATCATTTGCATGTTATGATATGAAATTCATTCTAAGAATGTGAAGTAGTTGCTCTTAAACCAATGTAAAAACATATTTTTGATAAAAAGAACATAAAACATGATGAACCATAGCTATACTACCATCAAATATGGACAATTAAAAAAAAGTGCCTACAATTGTGAGAATATTTCATACTATTAGAGGCTTTTAAATCCATAAGTAACATTATCTAAATACAAAATGGAGTAATTTCACTATTCTTGTGATGTCTGAATCTAGTAGTTTTTTGTTCCAATGAAGATCAAGGTCCTCATGGGATTGAAGACAATGAGAACCAATTGAAAATTTTCGCACTCACACCATTCACTTTTTCAAAAGTCTTGTTTCTACCAATATCCATCTATCCCTTTGATATTAAGGCAAGAAAGTCGTATATACCATCTATTTTCCTATCTCAAAGATATGGAGTTTTCCATTCAAGAAAAACTTATTCAAAAAGGAGTAGATGTGGAATGAAGTTATGAAAGCTAGAGGTAGTGAGAAAAATATATTTCCTAGTTATTTTTCAATATGTTACTTTAGATTTTGGATATTGAAAAGTTAAAACTTGAAATCAATCAAAGATAGTTTATAAGTGTTTGTCTATAGGATCTCTATATCTCTTCTCTTATGTCCAACTTGAAAACAATAATGCATAGCTCAAAGATATTATAAATAGTTACAAAGAATACCATACTCTAGGTATAGGGTTATCAAATCAAATGATGATTGTCCTTGGCCCAAGATGATGGATGTGATTATAAGATGACTCAATATGATGAAAGATGACCCCACAAATTGAGTCATGTGTAAAGAATATGGAATTGAGAAGGATGAAAGAACAACAATTGCAAATTTTCACAACCTTGACATGGTAGAAGGAACTTGGATATAAGTTACAAGGATAGAGAGGTAAGGCTTGAAGAATTAAAGGCCATGTTGCCCTCTGTGAACAAGAAAACTTGAGCATGAAGAGACTTAATTGTGAGGATTTCTCCAATCACCTTACATACTCCCATAAGTATCCATAAGTAATTAGACCAAATAAGATGAAAGGTTTAGTCATTAGTTGCATTGGAGCTTTTAAGCAAATAGTTAGAACTTCTTACTCAAACAAACGGAGTTTATAAAATGGGTGTCTCAATGTTTGGAGGTGCTCCATGACCAAAATGCTTTGAAAATTGGTTTCTACAAGATTTTGAATCATTGAAGTTTATCATATTTTAAATTAAGAAAATTTAACTTTTTTTTTAAGTTTGTTGAACCTAGTCAATTTCAACTCTAGAAAGTTTTCTCTCTTTAGCCTAGATCACTATGAATTCTTGGATTTTTGTACATATTCATGCAAAACAAAATAAAATACCAAGAAGAGTGTTGGAAACTCCATAACAAATATAATTGACTTAAAAAATAAAGTATAATGTTCAAACAAATGATTTCATCAAAATTCAAAGTTCGAGGGATTCTCGAAATGCATAATTCCGATTAACATTTAACTTTCTATATCCAATAAGGAACTCATATTATCTTTGCATCCTTCCTTCTGAGTTCTCATAACTTTTGTACACAAAGGTCTTTCACTGATTAGATTCAAGCCCTAGTCCATACCTGTCCACGGACTATACACTTCTTCATGGCACCCTCCATCTTAAGGTAAAGTTTCATGTGGGATGGTTTCAAACTTAGATCCTAATTCTTGCTCACTCAAAGAGAATTTTTGAGACGTGAAGTAAAATACTTACACTTTACACACAAAAGTAAACATGGAGACATGAACCACAAGGATCTAGGTGCATAGAGAAGCAATCTAGATTTTCATTTGCATTTGATTACTCAACCTCATTAGGCTTACATACATTAACCACACCTTTATAAATTCGCTTTCATATATGTAATACACCATTCATAAGAGCATCAACATTACATATACCTTTCTCAACTTCTCGATCTAATTTGCATTTGAGAGCATGTCACACATATCTATTCCAAGCAACTTCCACACGATGATTGTCCTTACAACAGCCATTCCACAACATCAAATATTTGTGCAATGTACATTAATCATATAGAGTCATTGATTTTAAGCACTTTGGTCTTGCAATATCACACTTGTACTCTTATCATTCACATGTAAGTTTAGCAGCAAGAAGGTTAACAAGAAGCAAGTACAGCATGGCTGTAATTTTCATCCATCTCAGAACATTAGTATTGACTTCCAGCCGCCCTTTCATTGTTGTGTATTGTCATGATCCATATCTTAATGTGTCAATGAATAGTTCACTACTGAATCATATACAATCGCTCATGTGCACAAATGTTCATGCAATTATATATAAATCAAACCATCAAAGATGCAATAATGCTTATAAAATCTTCAGCCATCTGTTTGACAAACCTTTATAGCAGCCTATACTTGAATCATTCATGCATTTTCATCAATCTATGCATGCGTTAGCTGACTACTTCAAGTAGCCTCACCTATATACTGTTCTTGAGTTAAGTTTTTACTTGCTTACACCTCTGTCAGTTGATACTCAAGATCTACAAAGAGTGTGCGCTGTATAACTCTCATAAAAAATGTATTCTAAGAGAGAGTTACTTTATATCTTCATTCATACAATATGAACGCACAGTATAATAACCAACAATCATACACTTCTTATGATATCAACACCTCTTGTTTCCTTCACATATGTACAGCAAGAGGAATCGTTCTCCAATCTTCCAGCACCATAATTGTTACAAACTTGGAGGGAAATATAAGAACTGTATAGGGGATAACAGTGACAAAAGAAGTTGTGCCTACTCTTATATATTCATGAACAGCATGGGCTTAATTCAAACATGGAAATGACTCCTAATGACTCATCCAATTTCTTGCGCAATACTTCAGCATGACTCCTCTGTTCCTTATAAAACACCAATAATTTACTTGCGCTAGTTTGCTGGTCCAAGTAATCTGCCATATGTAGTCCTCCTTTCGAGAGATTGATAGGCTTCATTGGTAAGTTGTAGCCGACTCGATATTATCCTTTGCTTTGTATGGCTACTTTGATCATTGATTCCATGAAACTTGGAAGCTCTTCTTCTTCCTCTCCTCTTGACCTTAACCTTTCCTTTGTGATAGCAGCTGCTCTTTTGACTTCACAGATCTTCTTCATGTTGGTGGCTGCAACTTCTTTTTCTTGTCCTTTTGTCATCGACGTTTTCCTTATAATAGTGACTGCTCCTAGATCTTTGTTATGTTGGTGGTTGTATCTTCTTTTTCTTGTCCTTGTGTCCTCGACTTTTTCCTCATAATATTGGCTGCTCCTTTGTCTTCATAGATCTTCATTATGTTGGTGGTTGTAGCTTCTTTTTCTTGTCCTTTTGTCCTCGACTTTTTCTTCATGATAGTGGCTGCTCCTTTGTCTACCAAAAATTTCTTTTGTGTTGGCGGCTGCTTCAATATTTTTCTTATCTACCTTCATGGATGTTGTTCCTTCATTTCCAACCTTAACTTGTTCTTCATTCTTTTGGACTGGTTTGGTAGTTTTGGCTGTCCTTTCATCTTTCCTTCTAGCTTCAAAATTGCAAACTATTTCCCCCTTTCTCCTTGCTATCTTCTCTAATCTTGAAGGCTGTTTTCATTCTCGTAGTTCCATAATTGGGCTGGTCTTTAATGAACTCTATCATGAGTTCTCTTCTGTGTGAAGCTTTTCTACCTCCCACATTCTCCAAGCTTGTTGCATTTCAACAAGACAAGATAAAAACTCGTCAATGATAAAGAGCTCATCCAAGTGCTCTTTTCTTGCCTCCTCAGGAGGCTTTTCACAAGTCTCCTTGAAGGAAATAATAGGAGAATCCTTTTTGAGCTCCCCCTTCCTTCTTCTCACATAATACCTATAAAAAAGAAAAATTACTATTGACTTGATGATAAATAACCAAGTCATACCTTCCTTTACGTTGTTGGTCTCTAATCTGAACAATAGCTTCATCTCCTTGTATGGTCTAAAGACTCCCCAGAGCCTAGCACATCAACAAGTTTTTTTGTTTGAAGCTCCTTTGTGGTCTTCACTTCCTTGTATTGTCTACAAACTCCCAGAGCTTGGCACATCAACGAGGCTCTTTCCCTTCTCTTTTTTTTTTTTTTTTTTTTTTTTTTCAGCCACTCTTTCTTGAAGACAAAATTGGGACTACCACTCTTCTTGGTGATCTTTCTTGCCCTCTCTGAAATAGGGATCTCCTTGCACTAGTATGGATTTCTTTCCACACACAATAGATGGATGTCTTCAGCCCCCTCTACTCAAACTCTTTTTTCCTTGAGACTTTCTTCTACTTCAGCCCTTTTCTTCAAGACTCTTTTTCCAAGTCCCTTGCTTCAAGACTCTTTCACAAGTCCTATGCTTTAGCTCTTTGCTTCAGGATTCCTTTTCCAAGTCCTTTTCTTCAGCCCTTTGCTTCAAATCTCTTTTGCAAGACCTATGCTTCAGCTCTTTGCTCCAGGATTCCTTTTCCAAGTCCTTTTCTTCAGCCCTTTGCTTCAAAACTCTTTTGCAAGTCCTATGCTTCAGCTCTTTGCCTTAAGATTCTTTTTCCAAATGCTTTGCTTCAGCATTTTCTTCGAGACTCTTTTTCCAAGTCCTTTGCTACAGCCCTTCGCTTTCAATAGAATCTCCTTGGCTTCTTATCTTCAACTCTTTGTGCTACATCCCTTTGAATGCTTTGGCTTGTCGAATCTCTTATCTTAGCCTTAAAAGGGAAATCTTTGGGACTCTTTAGTCCTTATGGCAGCTTCTCTTCGACAGCTTCTTGCTTTCAACTTGTCTATGACTTCGATGGCGAAGCTTTCCTTGATTTGGATGGTGGATTGTCCAAAGTTTTCCCCAAGCTTCAAAACCTGTTTCAATTTCACAAAGTGCACAAGCAATCTTTTGAAAATACTGTAGGCCTCTTAGGCTAGTATTTCTTTTGCAGATCCTTCATATATACTGCTTGGCTGGATTAAAAAATACCCTTTTCTAATAGCACACAAGTTCTGAACATTCCAAACCACACATAAGTGGCTCTGATACCACTGTTAGTGAAGTAAAATACTTACACTTTACACACGGAAGTAAAGATGGAGACACGAGCCACAAGGATCTAGGTGCATAGAGAAGCAATCTAGATTTTCATTTGCATTTGATTACTCAACCTCTTTAGGCTTACATACATTAACCACACCTTTATACATTCGCTTTCATATATGTAATACAACATTCATAAGAGCATCAACATTACATATACCTTTTTCAACCTCTCAATCTAATTTGCATTTGAGAGCATGTCATACATATCTATTCCAAGCAACTTCCACACGATGATTGTCCTTACAACAGCCAATGTAAGTATCCTCTGCACACGTAGATCAATTTCAGCTATACATCAAGGCTGAGTAGATTTCCTTATGGCTGCATAGTTGTTATCATTCCGCAACATCAAATATTTGTGCAATGTGCATTAATCATATAGAGTCATTGATGCTAAGCACTTTGGTCTAGCAATATCACACTTGTACTCTATCATTCACATGTAAGTTTAGCAGCAAGAAGGTTAACAAGAAGCAAGTACAGCATGGCTGTAATTTTCAACCATCTCAGAACATTAATATTGACTTCCAGCAGCCCTTTCATTGTTGTGTATTGTCATGAGTATCTTAATGTGTCAATGAATAGTTCACTACTGAATCATACACAATCGCTCATGTGCACAAATGTTCATGCAATCTAAATATAAATCAAACCATCAAAGATGAAATAATGCTTACAAAATCTTCAGCCATCTGTTTGACAAACCTTCATAGCAGCCTATACTTGAATCATTCATGCATTTTCATGAATCTATGCATGCGTAAGCTGACTACTTCAAGTAGCCTCACCCATGTACTCTTCTTAAATTAAGTTCTTACTTGCTTACACCTCTGTCAGTTGATACTCAAGATCTACAAAGAGTGTGCATTGTATAACTCTCATAAAAAATGTATTCTAAGAGAGAGTTACTTTATATCTTCATTCATACAATATGAACGCACAGTATAATAACCAACAATCATACACTTCTTATGATATCAATACCTCTTGTTTCCTTCACATATGTACAGCAAGAGGAGGCGTTCTCCAATCTTCCAGCACCATAATTGTTACAACAACTTGAAGGGAAATATAAGAACTGTATAGGTGATAACAGTGACAAAAGAAGTTGTGCCTACTCTTATATATTCATGAACAGGATGGGCTTGATTCAAACATGGAAATGACTCCTAATGACTCATCCAATTTCTTGCGCAATACTTCAGGATGACTCCTCTATTCCTTATAAAACACCAATAATTCAGTTGCGCTACTTTCAAGAGAGAGACATGAGTTAAGAATAGAACCAACCTCTTATATTAATCTAGGTCTTCATATAATTTGGTGGGAGGAGAATCCACACAGATAAAAGTCTTGCGAACCTCCTTAAATAGGGAGTTAGTAGTGGCTGAAGGGTGACCAGAAGAGCTAGGGTTTCATACAAACTAAAGTCATGAATAGCAAGCTAAATCTTGCCTCAACTTCAACATTCATGGCCATACCTCCTTGCCTGAAAGGGAGAGACTCGATGTTTCTATTACTCTATCGTAAGGTAGAGTGCTCTCACTATCATATAAAGGAAAAAAATCCTTATAGTAACTATATTTCTATCGAAGTATTTTCAACTTGTAAATATATTATAATCATTAATCATTGTATGCAACAATCTTCCAAAAAGTCAGCAGATGAGGCGAAATGCACGCTTGAATATTCGCTCTTACAAAAAATCAGACATAGAACATAGAAAAATAATAAATGAAACAATAAGCAATGGAAAAGTGCACATCCAGTTAAGTTCTATATATACAAGGAGAGGATGACTCCCAAAATGTAAACCAGCCAACTTATCAAAATCCATTGAGAGAACTTTGGCAAGAGGCAAACCTCCAGACATAAGGCCCAACACCCATGCAATGGGTGGTTATCAAATTTCAATGGCACATACAACTAAACCCAATCTCTTCCACCTCCCTGAAATGTTCCTCCATACCAGCATCAGTAAATACGTTACACATAGAGATATATGTGGCTGGATCTCTTACATCTACTTCCAAAGCTTTCTGAAATGCATGACATCCTAGTTCCAGATTTCCCCACTTTCGGCATGCACCCAGCACAGTAAGCCACAATGCAAGATTAGGATATGATGGCATTTCCTTCATCAATAAGACAGCTTTCTCCAGTTGCCCAGCCCTGCTCAAAAGATCTACCACACATGTGTCATGCTCAGCAGTGGGAAAAATTTCATATTTTCTTGTCATAATATCATAAAATATCTGACCCTCTTCTAGGAGACCTGCATGACTACATGCAGTCAGGATGCTAAGGAAGGTTATTGAATTAGGCTTGAATCCTTGCTGACACATTGCATTATAAAGATGAAAGACTTGATCTATTGCACCAGTCTGTGCATATCCAGTAAGCAAGACAGTCCACGTAACTACATCACGAATACAGAGCTTGTCAAAAAAATAATGTGCTTTTCCTATCATGCCACATTTGCTATACATGTCAATCAATGTGTTGCAGACAAGCTGACTAGTTTTCAGCATGCCATTCTGCTCAATATCGTTATGAATCTTTATGCCATTATTCAAGGCCCCTATACTGCCACAAGCTTTCAACGAGCATGAAACTGTAACATCATTGATTGGGATACCCTCTGACCTCATTTGCTCAAATAATGCAAGGGCTTCCTCTCCATATTCATGTTGAGCATATCCACATATTAATGCAGTCCATGAAACCACATCATGCGCAGCCAGATTATCAAAGACCTCACAAGCATTATTCATGAGACCACATTTGGCATACATGTCAACCAATGCATTTCCAATGATGACATTATCATTGAATGTGCCTCTTCTCTCAACATCAGCATGTAACTGTATGCCCTTATTGACATCTCTGAGACCACCACATGCTTTCAAAGCAGATGAAAATGTAGCAGCATCCGGTGCAATGTCATGCTGTAACATCCTCTCAAAACAAGTTAGTGCATCATGACTCCTCTCATGTTGAGCATATCCTGCTAGTAATGAAGTCCACGAAACAACATTACGATTGCGAAGTGCATCAAAAACTTCTTGTGCTTTTTCAAGTTTGCCACACTTTGCATACATGTCTACTAATGCATTCCCAAGAATTATGTTGTTCTCTATGAGTCCAAGTTTTCTGACTCGATCATGTATAGCTGTACCCTTATCCCCATCTCCAACAATACCACATGCTTTTAAGCTGCAGGTGAATGTTACTGCATCAGGATGGAACCCTTCACTCTGCATCTGTTCAAAACAAGAAAGTGCCTTATGCCCATAGCCATTATGTGAATATCCTGCAAGTAGTGCATTCCAAGAGATAACATCATGGACTGTAAGCCTATCAAAGACAGTTTGTGCCCTATCAAGCATGCCACATTTTGCATACATATCAATCAGGGAGGTTGCCACGAATTGCTCATTTTCCAGACACCCCATGTTTGCATGTATGTGCATGCCTGTCTCAGCATCCTGCAGCATTGCACAAGCCTTAAGCAAGCCAACACATGTGTGACTGCGTAACTGCAAAGACTTGACTGAAAATTCCTGGTATAAAGTGATAGCAAATCGCCACTCTCCAAGTCGGGCATACGCATTAATAAGTGCATTGCAAGCGAAGTCCTTCCTTTCTGCAAGCTTATCAAATAAGCTTCGGGCACGACAAATGCTTGCGTCAACATCTACTAGTATGGATACAAGCAAGTTACCGATTGTTAAATGTGTCTCCAATCCGTTCACAAGAGCATAGGCATGTAAGCCTGCGACATAAGCATGCAAAACCCTCTCTCTCTTGCAGCAATTAACGAAATGAATGATGTAATCGACAGATAGGTTGGGACGCATGCCCCATGGTTTGTAGTGTACACGGAGTCCTGAAGGTAATAAATGTGAAGCAAAAAACAAACAGAAGTTCAAATTTCAACTTACTTGTGAAGATTGCACGAAGAATACACACACTCTCAAGGACCCATTTAATCTCTTACTTTGAGGGTTCGTATCAAGTCGATGATTGGGTCTTGAACTTTGAACTTTTTTTTTTATATATAATGGAGGTTCGGCCGAGGCCTACTCCCCCGGACTTTAACTTTGAAATTGCAAGGTGCGATCACTACACCATACTCCAAGGTCCTATCATTAGCACCATATACATTGTTGAGAAAGTAACAAAAAATTTTAAAAATATTATTGTTCTTCTTCTTATTGTTATTATTAATGAATGACTTTCAAACAATGATTTGAATTCATTTCATCAATGTTAAATGTCGAACTCATACAATATTTATGTTTGATGGGATTTCAAATTTGCTTGGTTCAAGATTGAAATTGGGAAACGGGATACCAAATCATGGTATTGAAATGGTGTGCATATCAACACAGCATACAAGGTCATGGTCGTCAACATGTTCCTCATCCCCTCCACTGTTTACTTTTTCATCATCTCTAAGTCCTTTCAGGCTATGGGCTACAAGATCGTCATCATCTAGGGCACAATCGATTCACCCTAGTGCATGTGCAAGCTCTTCAACCTTTAATATATAATCATTCATACCTTGAGAAGGGGTTTTCTTGAGATTATTTACCTTATTCTTGAGATTAAATTTCTTAGATTTTGTGGAGGTGGAGTACAATCTCTCCAAGCACTCCCACACCTTCTTTGATATATCAAAATCTTGAATATGTCCTATCATGGAGTTGCTAATATGTTGAGATAGAATAAAAATGACTCTTTTGTCCCTTTCATCCCACTCTCTCACTAATCTTCTCTACTCTTTGGTTGGATTTAACTTGTCTACATAGGGTTTTGGCTCTCCACCACTCACAAGTCCCCATAGACCTTTCCCCATCGAAAAATTGCTTGTTCTAAATCGCCATGGTTGGTAGTTTCCCTTTCAAGCTTCTCAATATGAGCATTGAGATCAGCCATGATGCCTTCTAACTCCTTTGAAACTCCCCCTTGATGCAATCAAGTTGAAAAAGATGGGTTTTAACACAAAAATAGAGCTACTTCTCTTGATGAAGTTTCTTCTTTGATTCGATGAGCTATTTGCTTCCCCTTGTTGTTGACATGCACATTCTTTGCTTCTTTTCTTCAAAATTTGATGAGTTCTTTAGTTCATTTTAGAAGCTTCCTTTTCTCTCTTTGATACTGAACTTATAGCTCTGATACCACTTTTGGAGGATAAATAGTCATATGTGCACAACGAAAGCAAATGAACCCTCCTAGGCTCCTGATTTTTTAGTAAGAGGCTCAATGTTTTCTACATTTCTCTAAGTACATGAAGAGAATATAAATGAAACTTTTGATAATGAAACTACACTTAGAAATATCTCAAGTGAGATTAAAATTACTCCATTCGGACACTCGATGATGCCTCAACTAGTTGCATCAAGACAAACTACTTGATCTCTTCATAGAGTATTAGCTTAGTACATAGATAATGTTCTAGACATTTAGCTGAATTTGTGCAAGCACTGATGCTGAGACTTATATCACTCAACTTAAAATGTATAAGCTTTCAAACAAGATAAAAATCATTAAAAATGGATTCAAAATGAAAAAGAAACAAGGACTATAATAACAGTGGGTCTACCAAGATCATCTAGAGAGATAGTGTATAAAATGAAATCTATTCAAAATATGCAAAGAACAGATAGCAAAGGGTGTGGTTTTACAAGGGGGTAGCTTGGACATGCTTTTCTACAATTTCAAGTCATAATAAAACTCATTAGATGCTTTTTAAGTCGCATACTAGACTCTTTAACCAATCAACAACATATACATGTCAAAAGGTGAGGTCCAATCACATCAAGAGGTGACTTGTTTATTCTCTAATCAATTTCTTTCTGTTGTAGACATGCTTTGATGCCCCCAGCTTATGGAATTCATCCTCTTTTGATTGTGGATCATGTGGTGATGAACCTTGGGGCATGTTCCTACATCTTGAGCTTGAACTGCTTTCTAACTTCCAAGAAAGGACACTTCTTAACTAATCAAACTGCCAAAATAATTCTCTTTTAGGATTATGGTGGCTAACACTCCACATGGAAGTGCATGCATTTGTGAAAAGATGTGGCATATGTTAGAGAGTGAAATATCATATGGGGAAGATAGCATGACAATGATGGGTACTAGACCTTTGCCATATTAGCCCACCAACATGAGGTGCTCATGCCGAATATATAATAGTAGCCATAAATTATTTAACAAAATGGGATGAAGCAATATGTACAAGAAAAAGTGACACTCTAATTATTTCAAAATTTCTCTTTGAGAAATTATTCACAAGATTTAGATTACCCATCAAGAATGTGACTGATTAAGCAACCCACTTCATCAATCATGATTCATAAAAAATCTTTAAAAAAATACAATAAATAAGCATAAATAAAAGAACACTTTAATGGATATTTTGACGTTTTTTGATGTAGATCAAATCCACGTCAAGCATAGTGTAAGCTTGATGTTCCAACAGCTCCCTCTCAAGCTAAAGTATGCTTGAGTCTTCATTCTCTAATAGGTTGAATACCTGCCATTGATTTAAATCTACAAAGCTTTATTCCATCAAGTGCCTTCATCATCATATATGCTACTTGCTTTTTAGTTGGAACAAAAGAAATGTCAATCTCCTTTGCCATGAGCTTCCCCCTGATGAAGTGGTAATGAATGTCTATGGGTTTAATTCTTACATGGAAAATAGGGTTTGCTGCTAGATGCATGCAACTTATATTATCTCCGAATATGTGAGTTTTGGAACTCACAAGTCCCGAATCTGTATACAATGCTTTTAACCATATTGCCTCTTGAGTTGCTATGGTCAAACTTCCATACTCTGCTTCAGTTGAGGATAAATCAAGTGTTGGTTGCTTCTTGGAACTCCATGATACTAGCTTTGAACCTCCAAATGCTAAGTAACCAGAGGTATTTCTTCTATCATCCTTAGCTCTTGCCCAATTTGCATCTGAATAGATTTTGATATCCAAATCTAAAGATTACGGATAGAATATACCTCCATTGATTTTACCTTTGAGACATTTAAGTACTCTCTTAACTACATCCATGTGTGGTCTTTTTGGCGAGTGCATGAATTGGCTTAGCACTGCTACACTATATGAGATGTTTTCTCTTGTAAGAGTAGCATATATCAAGCTAACTACCAAGCTTTGATGCTCTTTGATGTCTTCAATTTTCTCACCTCCATAAACTTCAAGTTTATGATTCATCTTCAAAGGTCGACTTGCAAGTTTAGTGTTCTCCATTTTGAACTTAAGAAGCAGATCCTGAATGTATCTCCTCTAAGTCAAATACATTTCTTCATTTGTGTATATGACCTGCATACTAGGAAGAACGTGAGCTCACCTAAATCACAGATGTTGAACTCCTCTTGCATGTGTCTCTTGATCCTTTGAATGCCATTCAGATCATCACCTATCACAATTAAGTCATCTACATATACACATAGATAGATAACCTCATTGTGGTCCCTTTTGATGGATAGAGAAGGATCTGAGTTGCTAGGCTTGAACCCTTGATCCTGAAGGTATGTAACCAACCTGTATTTTCAAGCTCTAGGAGCTTGTTTCAATCCATACAATGCTTTTTAAAGTCTACAAACATAAGATGCATGATTAGGGTTTTCAAAACCTCAAGGTTGTGATATGTATACCTCTTCACTTATACAACCATTTAGAAATGCATTTTTTACATCAAGCTTGAGGAGTCTCCAATTTCTTGCAAGAACTACACTTATCAATGCTCTAATTGTAGTCATGTTTGCAACTAGTGAGAATGTTTCCTCATAGTGTATACCATGACTTTGTGAGCATCCTTTGGCAACTAATCTTGCCTTGTACTACTTGCAAATTGATCCATGTGAATTTCTTTTGAGTTTATATACCCATCTACAATCAATTACCTTTTGATTGGGTGACATTGAAACCAAATCCCAAGTGTCCATATCCTTTAATGCATCTATTTCTTCTTTCATGGCCTTTCCCCGATTAAGGTTTTCCTTTGCCTCCTCATAGGTTGAGGGTTCTTTTGAAATTGAGTCTTTTTCCAAGTAGATTGAATGCTTTGTAACAAATGTGGAATCATATACATACCTTTATGATTGTTTTTTTCTCCCTGGTTGATCTTCTAAGGTCTTGCTTAGAGCATTCTCCACACTCTTGCATCTTTACTTTGCCTCTTGACTTCCATATTTTTAATCCTTTTCCCTTTCATCTTGGTCATCATCTGTATCACTTCTTGGATCTTGGACCTGTGTATCATGCTTGCTTCCTAATTGATGAGAATCAAAATCAGCATTATATGGTAGAGTTACCTTTTGTTTGTCTTCATCATATTGAGACCTATGTTCTTCAAGCACAACAACCCTACTTGTAGTGAATTGCTTGGTTGAAGGATTGTAAAACCTATAGCCCATCTAAGTTGAGTCATACCCGACAACCACTATCTTTGTTGCCCTTTCATCTAGCTTATCTCTTATTTGTGATGGTACATGAACATAAGCTAAACAACCAAACACCTTGTAATGTCCAAGATTAGGTTTTTTTCCATGCCATGCATCATAAGGAGCCATACCTTGAAGTGATTTGGATAGTAGTCTATTGACAAGTACAAAACAGCTGAAATAGCCTCTATCCATAGAGAATGTGGCAACCTCTTTGCTTCAAGCATTGTTATGGCCGATCCAACCAATGTCTTATTTCTCCTCTATGCAATTCCATTCAGTTGAAGAGGGTACCTAGTAGTCACTTCCCTTTTGATACCTTTATCCTACAAGAACTCTTCAAACCTTTTGGAGAATTATTCTCCCCCTCCATCAGATCTTAGCTTCTTGAGTGATCTACCTATATGATTGTCCACATGTGCTATATACTTTTTGAAGCAATCAAACACTTCATTCTTACTTTTAATAAAGTCTAGAATAGTTCATCTATTATGGTCATCAATAAATGAGACATAATACCTTGATCCTGCCAATGAAGGTTCTTGACTTGGCCCTCATATGTCTGTATGTACTAATTCCAATAAGTTGTTGTGGATGTAACATTTATGGTTGAATGGTTGTCCTTGTGCCTTCCCAATCTTACATGCATCACATGTGTTGATCATGTGTTTCTTTGACATGTTTGGAAGCCCTAGAAGACTTTGATCCTTACATATATCCTTCAAGGTTCTTTCATTCACATGATCAAGTCTCTTATGCCACACTTCAAGCTCACTTAGGGTTTGAGAACCAAAAGTGAATAGAGCTATGTTCCTAGGTTCTCCTACTTCAAAAGTAAAAAGCCTACCAAGCTTCTGACCTCTAGCTATCTTCTTGAAGCCTTGTTAGGGATCTTCCACAAAAGCTCCATGTTGGGTGAACCTAACTTGCAAGCTATTTTCAACTATTTGGCCTACACTTATTAGCTTTTTAGTGATAGTGGGTACAAGAGAACCTTACTCAAAATGTTTGTCCTACCACTAGAAGCTTTGACATTACCAATCTTCTCCACATTGTGCTTAGTATCATCGATTGTTTGTACTTCATGTCTATGCTTTGGACTTTCCAAGTCAAATAGAAGAGCAATGTTGCTTGCAACATGATTTGAACATCCTGAATCTATGTAGAACAAATGATTATCTTCTTTACCTTCATTATGGCTTAGATTCATCAAAAGCAATGAGTCTTCATGTTGTTGACCTTCAGAATAATTGTTGTAGTCCCATTTGTAATGGGCTCTACTGTTATTGTTGAAGTTGTGTCCATCTCTGCCTCTATTGCTACCATATCGACCTCCTCCACTTCCTTTCTGGGTCTTTCCATTGAACCAACAATTCTAAGTGATGTGGTTGGTCTTATCACAGATGGCACAAGATTGAACATTCTGACCTTTGGTTTTGTCATGTTTTGGTTCTTTTTTCTGCCATTTCCACTTGTTCTTGCCTACAAGTTGGCTTGGGAAGTCTCCTCTTCATCTTCTTCCTTCTTCTTTCCTTTCACCTTCTTTTCCTTCTTATCTGCATATAGAGCACTAGTTGAAATTCCATTGTAGGCATTACCTTCCTTTATGCTATTGTTGGCCTCTTGATTGAAGAGTTGTCCAAGAAATATTTTGAAGTCTAGAGTTTGCACATCCATGATGAGATCATAAGCTGTGGTGAAAAACTACCATTGCTTGTCACCTCTAATCCCATTGATAATTTTCCTCAGGATGGCCTCTTCTTCAATCAACTCTCCAATGGATGCCAATTGATCAACAACCTCCTTGACCTTTATAACAAACTCTGTGATGGTTTGTTTAGGTGTCTTCTTTATCTGGTTGAACTCATTCCAAATATGGTTCTTCCTTGCCTTTGTGCTAGTAGAAAAGAAAGTCTCTAGGGCATCCCAAGTCTCTTGAGATGTGTTGGATCCTCTAATATGTGGTAATAGAAAATCCAAGATAGAGCTCAATATGTATGATCTTGCTTGAGCATCCCTTGCACACCAAAGTGTGAGCTTATCTATGTCCTCTTGTGTAGGTCCTCCTTTGGATCTTGGAGTAGGCATAACTTCATCACCTGTTACAATTCCATAAAGATTTCTACCTTGTAAATAGGCCTTAATTCTATTTGCCAAGCTAGATAGTTGTGTCTATCAAGCTTATCATTATTGAGGGAAATCCATCACCCATCTTGATCTAGCTCTGATACCATGGAAAGAACCTGAAGAAGCTTGTAAGAGGTAGAAAAGTGAGTTGCGAAGTGACAAAGTTCAGTCCATCCAACCAGCAGAGGACCTGACCTTGAGATTATGGAGACTCAAATAGACCTTATAGGCATAAGATAAGTGCAATAAATTCCACTATGTACTTTGGAGCATCAAGCAGAAAGAGTCGATACAAAACAGATAGGTTTTCGCATAGTCTAGCTCAAAAAACTTGCTATCTTTGGAAGAAACAATCAACTTCAAATGCTCATAACAGCTAGCATGATTACAATTGGAAAAAATCCTTTTGGAGGAATCCTACACATAGGATTGAGTGTATAAAATGCACAAGAGTACAAGTAATAATAAAAATATTATTCTAGAATGAAGTTGATAATCAACAGTGGTACCTCCTATTTTTCAAGGCTACACAGAGATAGACCTCGAGACAGAAAAACTGCGATTTCTCCAAATTTACTAAACCAAAGGGTTCAAAACTTTGTACACATAAACTAGACACTAGTAAATTTCCAACGAATGCTCAGTCACCTATTGGAAGCTCTGTAGAGAGAGAAACACCCTCTACAAGTTCACTGTTGTTGAAGAAGATGATGCAGAGAAATGAAGGAGCAAGACAATGATGGCCAAAAGTATATGTATATTGCTTCCATGTAATGTACATGTAATTTGAATTATTTATATAGACTCTTGAAGTGCTCCACAACTTCTAAAAGTGATTTTGAATCCAAACAAAGGCAAGATTAGTCAATTCACTTTTCTACAATCTAGGAAAAGTGAAGATCTTATTTGATCTACTTTTAGGTGATTGATTGATTCATTGATTGTCAAGATCAACCACCTCAAATTCGTGGAACTTGAGCTCTCTTTTTCTCCTTTTACATGTGTAAAGCTCTAAGCTTTTACATTGGTAAATGATGCAAAAAAAATCTTTAAAAAAATACAATAAATCAAGAACATAAATAAAAGAACACTTCAAATGGAGATTTTCACATAATCCAAACGATAGCTTTTTGATGTAGATCAAGTCCACCTCAAGCATAGTTTAAGCTTGAAGTACAATAGTTCCCACTAGTGCTAAAGTATGCTTGAATCTTCATTCTCTAATAGGTTGAATACCTGCCATTGATTTAAATCGGCAAAGCTTTTCCATCAAGTGCCTTCATCATTATATCTACTACTTGCTTTTCAGTTGGAAAAAAGAAATGTCAATCTCTTTTGCCATGAGCTTCTCCTTGATGAAGTGGTAATGAACCTCTATGTGTTTGGTTCTTGCATGGAAAATAGGGTTTGCTGCTAGATGCATGGATGTTCCATTATCTTTAAATATATGAGGTTTGGAACTCACAAGTCCAAATCTGTATACAATGTTTTTAACCATATTGTCTCTTCAGTTGCTATGATCAAATCTCTATACTCTGCTTCGATTGAGGATAAAGCAACTCTTGGTTGCTTCTTGGGCCTTCATGGCACTAGCTTTGATCCTCCAAATGCTAAGTAACCAGAGGTACTTCCATCATCCTTAGCTCTTGCCCAATCTACATTTGAATAGATTTTGATATCCAAATTTGAAACATAAGGATAGAATATACCTTCATTGATTGTACCTTTGAGGTACTTAACTAAGCTCTTAGTTGCATCCATGCGTGGTTTTTTTGGCGAGTGCATGAATTGGCTTAGAACTCCTACACTATATGAGATGTCTATGCTTGTATGAGTAGCATATATCAAGTTACCTACCAAGCTTTGATACTCTTTAATGTCTTCACTTTTCTCACCTTCATAAACACTGAGTTTATGATTCATCTCCAAAGTTGTACATGCACGTTTAGTGTTATCCATTTCAAACTTAAGAAGTAGATCCTGAACGTATCTCCTTTGAGTCAAATACATTCATTCTCCTATGTATATGACCTACATACCTAGGAAGAATGTGAGCTCACCTAAATCACTAATTTTGAACTCCTCTTGCTTGTGTCTCTTGATCCTTTTAATGCACCTCCTCATAGGTTGAGGGTCCTTCTGAAATTGAGTGTTTTGCCAAGTAGATTGAATGCGTTGTAACAAATGTGGAATCATATCCATACCTTTCTGGTTGTTTCTTCTCCCTTGTTGATCTTCTAGGGGCTTGCTTGGCGCATTCTCCACACTTTTGCATCTTTGCTTTGCCTCTTGACTTCCATAGTTTGTAATGCTTTTCCTTTTCATGTTGTTCATCATCTATATCACTTTCTTGGATCCTGGACCTGTGTATCATGCTTGCTTCCGAATTGATGAGAATCAGAATCAAGATCATATGGTAGAGTTACCTTTTGTTTGTCTTCATCATACCAAGATCTGCATTATTCAAACACACATCCCTACTTGTTGTGAATTGCTTGGTTGAAGGATTATAGAACATGTAACCCATCCGAGTTGAATCATACCCAATAACCATTGCCTTTGTTGCCCTTTCATATAGCTTACCTCTTATTGATGGTACATGAACATACACTAAACAACCAAACACCTTGCATTGTACAACAATAGGTTTTCTTCCATGCCATGCATCATACGGAGTCATACCTTGAAGTGATTTGGATGGTAGTCTATTGACAAGGTACATAACTGTTGAAATAGCCTCTGCCCATAGATAATGTGGAAACCTCTTCTCTTCAAGCATTGGTATGGCTGATCCAACCGATGTCTTGTTTCTCCTCTCTAGAGTTCCATTCAATCGAGGAGAGTACCTAGTAGTTACTTCCATTTTGATACCTTTATCCTACAAGAACTCATCAAAATCTTTGAAGAAGTATTCTCCTCCTCCATCAGATATGAGGTTCTTGAGTGGTCCACTTGTATGATTCTCCATATGTACTAGAAACTTTTTGAACCAATCAAACACCATTCTTACTTTTGATAAAGTACAGAATAATCCATCTATTATGGTCATCAATAAATGAGACATAATACCTTGATCCTACAAATGAAGGGACTTGGCCCCCAACATCTATATGTACAAAGTCCAATAAGTTGATGTGGATGTATCCTTTGTGGTTGAATGGTTGTCTTTGTGTGTTGACGAGACAACATATAATTCTTGGATCCACTCTTTTTCATAATCATTTGTACCTTTTTCTACCTTTCATTCAGTTGAATAAGCACTCTTGTATAGGTGTGTAAGAGTGCCACACTAGAGAATAAGTGGGATTCATTCTCCTTTCAGTTTAGAAATCCCACATAGCATGATTTTTTGCCATTTTGTATATAAAGAGGGCTCTACCTCTCATTTGAGGAGAGCTTTTCTAGAAGTAATGAGATAATGCTAGTTTGCAGTTAGACTCTTGTTCTCTTGTTGTCATGATGTGCATGCATACTTGTTCTCTTCTTGTCTAACGCTTGTGACACGTTAATGTGCAATTACGTCATGATTATGCTTGTGATTACAATTATGTGCATCATTAGTGATGCTTATGTCATGTCTTCTTGTTAATTATGTTGTTAATCGTGCGTCGATGAAGTACCATTGATGTTGTAGCATCACAACTCATACTTCTCAATCTGGGAAGCATCTCATGAGACCCAAATGTTTGCGTAGAAGCACTCAGCAGACGTAATGGCGCTTCGTCAACGCACGATTAACAATGTAATTAACAAGAAGACACAACATACGCATCACTAATGATGCACATAATCGTAATCACAAGCATAATCATGAAGTAATTGCACATTAATGTGTCACAAGCATTAGACAAGAAGAGAGCAAGTACACATGCACATCATGACAACAACAGAACAAGAGTCTAACTACAAACTAGCATTATCTCATTACTTCTAGAAAAGCTCTCCTCAAATGAGAGGTAGAGCCCTCTTTATATACAAAATGGAAAAAAGCATAATATGTGGGATTTCTAAATTGAAAGGAGAATGAGTCCCACTTATTCTCTAGTGTGGCACTCACACACACCTATACAAGAGTGCTTATTCAACTGAATGACAGGTAGAAAAAGGTACAAATGATTATGAAAAAGAGTGGATGCAAGAATTATATGTTTTCTCGTCAACACTCCCCCCCTCCTTGACTTTGTCGTCCTCGACAAAGCTTTTGCAAGTATGGAGCTTTTTGTGGAAGAGCATGTAGGAGTTCCTTTTGATTGCATGATCCTTGTGTCGTTGGAGTGCTTTGCTTTGTTATTTTTCTTCATCTTGCTTTTTGCATGTTTGTTTGGAGTCGAGTGCTTTAATTTGGTTCTTTTGCCTCATATAGATGGGAAGAATATGCTACATTTTTTTTTTATTTTCTTAATGGATGGATGATGTATGACTATGAAATGACAAAAATGTAGATGATAGATACAAATAGATGAAATTAATTCATCTCTTCTTAGCCCATATGCATGAGCGGGAACTAAGGGTGCATGGGTGGAAAACAAAAAAGTGCCTATGCATGGTCTTGTAATGTGACTCTAGCTTATGCATACTCTAAAAAATGCATACAAAAAACAATGGTGCAAAAATGGATGGATCTTGAGCAAAGTGCTCATGAGTTGTTGAAGAATCACTCACGAATTTGACATACAGATAGACATAAAGATAAAGAAAGATAATGAGAAACAGAATCAAAGTATTCAGAAAATCAAAGCCTTAGTGAAGGGACAAATTCACGACTGTAATGTACAGCGTAGAAACTTCCAGAATTAGAGTTTGTTACACCGGATCAAAACTGTATATAAAGAGAGATGAGAACAGAAAAAGAGAGCGAGCAAGAGCGTGCGTGAGAAGAGTGCGCAGTGCGAATAGGGCGCATATAGAAATCAAGAATAGGTTTAGAAGACGCCAGAGATTGCGTATGTAAAGATGAATAACAGAAACCTGAAATGTCAGGTATTCATCTGAGAGAGATGGTAAGAAGAAACTACTCAGTGTAGGAGAGTTTCTATAGCTTGAGCAAGAAGAGGCCAAGCTAGTTTTGTACTCATCTTCTCTAATAGAAAACACATGTTCATGTGGAAGTTTGCATGCATCTTTCGTATGTGAAGAAATCTGAGTATTTTCATGTTACGGTATAAAGTCAGTTAACAGTTACAGTTTTCGCAGTAAACGTATTTTTTCGGTCACTTACAGTTCTTTCAATAAACGTGTTTTCCGGTAGAACAACGAAGTATATCTCGCAGAATAAATTAAAGTTTTGTATGAGAGATAGCTTATCTTGTAGCTAGACATCTCTACTATCAGTTCATCAAAGATTTCGGTGAAATGGATATGTACACACAATACAAAGTCTGACCGGAAAGAGGCATTCTGAACTGGTGAAGTTTTCTTTAAACTTCAGGAAGAGTTCATTCAGTGAAGGAAGTTCACGCATCACTTCCTTATATACTTGAAGTAATTACAAATAGAATTGCAGTTGATTCCGGTATAATTACGGTAACAGTCCGGTGAAGTTCCAGTGGAATTTCAGTGAATTCAAAACACAGTCTTATATGTTTGAGTGACAGTAACTTTGCTAAGCTACTGCTGATTATAGAGGTGTTCTAATATAACTCTAGCTTAGTCACCTTCCCTGGCGCGACGAATTCCGCAGGCTTGACAAGGTTCGAGCCTTTGCCGCGTCACCCACAAGTGGTATCAGAGCGATAATACCTTCAGAGGTATCGTAGTTAAAGTGCCACAAGTGGTATCAGAGCAGATTAACCACAACAAGTGGTACTGGAGTAAGAAAGATTCTGAAGAGCAGAATGGTGAAAAGGTGATTACAGAACTTGATCTCTGGCATAAGAGATTAGGTCATTTTAATGAAAGAGGAATAAAAGCTATGATTTCAAATCAATCAGTACTGGGATTACCGAATGTACAGAACCAACATATGATTCATAAGTGCGAAGCATGTCAGATGGGAAAAGCCCACAGGTTACCTTTTCAGAAGAAAGGATTCAAACATGATGGAGTACTTGAACTCATTCATACAGATGTATGGGTTCCAACAAAAGAAGGATCAATCAGTGGCTCAAGGTACTATGTTTTATTCATTGATGATGCTACAAGATGGATAACGTTATATGTTTTGAAGGAAAGATCAGAAGTATTCGAAACTTTCAAGCATTTTCATGCATATGTTGAAAGACTCACAGGTCAAAAGCTTAAGAGACTGAGGTCTGATAGAGGGGGAGAATACTTCTCCCGAGAGTTCAATGATTATCTTTGGAATGCAGGTATTAAGAGAGAAATAACCTGCAGGTATACACCACAACAAAATGGTGTAGCAGAAAGAAGGAACCGAACTCTAGTTGAGTTTGCACGAGCTATGCTAAAAGAAAAGGATTGTCCAAATTATCTTTGGGCTGAAGCTGTAAATACAACTACATACTTGGTAAACAGATTACCGTGTGCAGCTTTAGACAGAATGACCCCTTATGAAGCTTGGTGGGGAAAGAAACCAACACTTGATCATTGCAAAGTGTTTGGATTAGTAGCTTATGCTTATGTACCATCACAACTCAGACATAAGCTTGAACCAAAAGTAGAGAAATATGTGTTTGTCATATATGATGAGAAGCAAATGGGCTACAGGTTGTGGAGTCCTCTAACAAAATAGTTTACTGTTTCCAGAGATGTTACTTTTGATGAACAGAAAAGCTGGTATGCAGATCAAAGCCATACAACGGAAGAATTTGAAGAAGAAGTAAGAAGAAAAGAGAAAGGGAAATCAATTGTGCAGGTGAATAGAGATGAAGATCATATGCAGGCAAGTACGTCCAGGATCGGATTAGGTAGAAGAAATGAAGATGAACAGGGATTTGATGAAGAAGTGTATTCAGACACGGAAGAATGTGAACCAAGAAGGTCAAGCAGGACTAGAAGACAACCAGAAAGGTATTCCTATGATACTTCGTATATAACTCAGAAAAATTATGCATATATGGTCAAAGATGATGAAGAACCTCATAACTATGATGAAGCTAAAGGCAAGAAGCAATGGGAAGAAGCAATGGAAGAAGAGTTCAGCGCACTGGAGGAGAACAAGACATGGGAACTTGTTCCTAAACCAAATGGTAAGAAAAAGATTGGAAATAAATGGGTTTTCAAAGTTAAGAAACTTGCAGATGGAAGGATAGCCAGATACAAAGCTAGACTGGTTGTCAAGGGCTATGCTCAGACGCATGGCATAGATTATAATGAGACGTTTAGTCCGGTGGCAAGGATGTCAACCATAAGGACAGTGATTGCTATAGCAGCATCAAAAGGATGGAAGCTAAGTCAACTGGATATCAAGAATGCATTTCTGAATGGATATATATCAGATGAAGTCTACATGGAACAACCTGAAGGGTTTGTAAGTTCCAGATACCCAAATTTTGTTTGCAGATTAAGAAAAGCACTTTATGGATTGAAACAAGCTCCAAGAGCTTGGAATTACAGACTTGTGAAATATCTCAATGAACTTGGATACCAAAGTTCGAAGGTAGATGCAAGTCTACTCATCAAGAGAACAGAAGAAGGTATGATCTACATTTGTATTTATGTAGATGACATTATAATCACAGGTACCTCAGATGAAGGAATTGAAGAAGTAAAGAGATTGCTTGAAAAGGAGTTTAAGATCAGTGATCTAGGAAAGTTATCATACTTTCTTGGAATGGAAATCACATACACAGATCATGGTGTATATGTTTCACAAGAAAGGTATCTCCTAAACTTACTGAAGAAATTTAATATGGAGAATTGCAGAGAAGCTTCAACACCGCTTGAAGTAAATCATAAACTCAGCAAATATAGTGGTGCAGAATTTAAAGATATGAGAAAGTATCAGTCGTTAGTGGAAAGTCTAATTTATGCTACACTAACAAGACCCGATCTTAGTTATGCAGTGGGAGTTCTTTCACAGTTCATGCATTGTCCAAAGGATCAACATTGGGTTGCAAGACAGAGAGTTCTTAGATACATCAAAAGAACTATAAAGGAAGGATTATATTATCCTTTTACATCAGATATAAAGTTGAGAGCATTCAGTGACTCAGACTAGGCAGGAAGTCAAGATGACAGAAGATCAACACATGGGTATATGATATACCTAGGAGATAAGCTAGTGAGCTGGTGTTCGAAGAAACAACACACAGTGGCTCTATCGTCAACAGAAGCCGAATATAAAGGACTTGTAGAAGCAGCTAAAGAAGTTATATGGATGCAGACCTTGTTCAAAAGCATGGATATTGATCAAGGTATACCTATCATACATGGAGATAATATGAGCTCATTGTATCTTGCATCAAATCCAGTATTTCATGCAAGAACAAAGCACATAGAGATTCAGTATCATTTCCTGAGGGAAAAGGTAATGGAGAAGGAGATAGAAATAGTATACACTCCAACAAAAGATCAGATAGCAGATATTTTGACAAAGAGCTTGGATGGAACAAAGACAAGCAGACTCAAAGAAATGGCAGGTATGAAAGAAAGAAAAATATATGAAAGACAAAAAGAGTCAAATTAGTGATTGAGGGGGAGCTGTTCAAGAATCACTCACGAATTTGACATACAGACAAACATAAAGATAAAGAAAGATAATGAGAAGCAGAATCAAAGTATTCAAAAAATCAAAGCCTTAGTGAAGGGACAAATTCACGACTGTAATGTAGAGTGTAGAAACGTCCGGAATTAGAGTTTGTTAGAGTTTGTTACACCGGATCAAAATTGTATATAAAGAGAGACGAGAACAGAAAAAGAGAGCGAGCAAGAGCGTGCATGAGAAGAGTGCGCAGTGCGAATAGGGCGCATATAGAAATCAAGAATAGGTTTAGAAGACACCAGAGATTGCGTATGTAAAGATGAATAATAGAAACCTGAAATGTCAGGTATTCATCTGAGAGAGATGGTAAGAAGAAACTACTCAGTGTAGGAGAGTTTCTATAGCTTGAGCAAGAAGAGGCCAAGCTAGTTTTGTACTCATCTTCTCTGATAGAAAACACATGTTCATGTGGAAGTTTGCGCGCATCTTTCGTATGTGAAGAAATCTGAGTATTTTCATGTTACGGTATAAAGTCAGTTAACAGTTACAGTTTTCGCAGTAAACGTATTTTTTCAATCAGTTACAGTTCTTTCAGTAAACGTGTTTTCCGGTAGAACAACCAAGTATATCTCGCATAATAAATTAAAGTTTTTTATGAGAGATAGCTCATCTTGTAGCTAGACATCTCTACTATCAGTTCATCAAAGATTTCGGTGAAATGGATATGTACACACAGTACAAAGTCTGACCGGAAAGAGGCATTCTGAACTGGTGAAGTTTTCTTTAAACTTCAGAAAGAGTTCATTCAGTGAAGGAAGTTCACGCATCACTTCCTTATATACTTGAAGTAATTACAAATAGAATTGCAGTTGATTCCGGTAAGATTTCGGTATAATTACGGTAACAGTCCGATGACAGTCCAATGAAGTTCCAGTGGAATTTCAGTGAATTCAAAACACAGTCTTATATGTTTGAGTGAGAGTAGCTTTGCTAAGCTACTGCTGATTATAGAGGTGTTCTAATATCACTCTAGCTTAGTCACCTTCCTTGGCGCGGCGAATTCTGCAGGCTTGACAAGGTTCGAGCCTTTGCCACGTCACCCACATGGGTGAGGTGATGATGAGGCTTTCTCCAAATATCCAACTCCAAGAGTCGCTTCTTTTCCATCAACCATTTGGAATGAATGATACCTTTGTCCACCAACCTAAAAAAAGAAAAATGAAAAATAATTTTTTTTTAATTGTCTATACATGTGCCATCTTGGTGCTTGGGTTAAACTTAGTGTGCCTAATGCTTGGCCTTTGGATGAGGCCCTATTCGGGTGCATACTTGGTGTGCATCTTAAACATATGTTGTGCATTGGGCAAGGTTGGGTCTGACACTCATGGATGCTGCACGCAGAGGTTTTAGGCCGCCAATATGTCTTCGCTTTGTTGGTCTTAGCCTTGAGGTTTCTCCTTGGATCTTTTCCGAGTTTTGGCTTGATTGCTTTGGATCCTTTGGTTGGAAGTGGTCTTTCTTGAAGATAAGACATGATGGGTCTAGACCATGGATTGTGGATTTGTTTGTGAGAGGATTGACTTTGTACAAGGGATTTCTTTGGTACCCATATCATAGTGCGATTTGGCTGGGCTCTAAGTAGTTGCTTGGCCACCCAAATTTGCTTGACATTACAAGGGAAATGTGACTTCTTCTTGATGTATGGATCTTTTGGGCCTTCTATGTGAGTCTTTAGGGAAAAATCATCTTTACATGGGGAATTCAACAAAGGTTGAGTTTCTATACATACAGAATGCTCATGCAATGGATCATAGGGTTGTGTGGTTTGAGATCGATCTAGAGATTCAGCGATGCATTTATCCTTATTACACGTAGAATCTCTAGATATGCAAATCGGTGAAGAATCTTCATGATTAACCATAGATATCACTTTATCTTCCATAGAATTCATACAAAGTTTTTTTTTATCTCCTTCTTGATGATCCAAGTGTAGACCATCCTTGCTCTTGAATTCATGAAAAGATTCCAAACTTAGAGGAAGGGAAGGCCCTTCCACATCCTCCAAGCACTTGAAATCCTCCTTTACTCCCTTCTTCAAAAGTTCCTATGAGTCAAGTAAATCAAAGTAAGATGAACAACTTCCATTTATTTCAACATGAGGATCATGATGGATGTTGCCTTTGTGGGAGTGTTTATGTGGATGATATCCACAAACAAATGCTCATGACCACATTGATTACAATGAGGATGCATATAAGGATCATTAAATACATCATGAGTAGGGGGAATTTCAAAATTTGCACGAATGAACGCTCTTTCCTCTTCTCGATATTTTGTGAACCAAATGGAACCTAACATGACATCTTCATGCATACAATCCAAAACATAGAAAATTTCTCTAGAACATACTTCATTTACTACCATACTTGTTTCAATCATGCCCAAACTATACTCAAAATCAGAATTGGTTGGAAGAATTTGTTCACTAATGAAGGGCACCACATCAATACTTACAAAATTCCTCTCACATTCTAGGTTAATTGCGGCATAAAGCATTCTAGAACAATTTCCTAATTGCGTCCACAAATATAAGTTGTGCTCTATCAACTTCAAGTTCAAGTGATTTGATTTCACATGAGGTTATTGATTTTGATTCATTGTTTTCGCTACGATTTTCCAAGTGTTCTTTTTTCTCTATTTTCGTGTTCTTCTTTTCCCCTTCCATTCTCTTTCTAGCTTTCTTTTTTCCCATGTTTTGTTGAAACAATTTTTGGTTTTTTGAATGTTTTTTAATATTTGCTTGTATTTTTGAAGGTGTTTTAGAATTTGTTTTGGGTTTTTGTGTGTTTTTCAATGTTTTTGGATATGTGTAAATAAGTTTCTAATGGGATTCTCCTAGCAAAAATCAAAACAGGAGTTTTGCAATATACACATGGTACACTTTCCAAGAAGTAGTATAAAAAATTGAAGCATACATGTCTTCAATATGACTAAGTATGGATCACTCTTCACAAATCTTTATGAGATTAACCACATGTTGGATGAAACATAGAGTTATCCAAGTGGTCAATTTCATAATTCCCCCTAATCTAGTTAAAAAAGGGATTCTAATACGAACTCCTTCGTTGTGGGAATTTGAGTAGCCAATCACATCTTTTATGATGAAGAAATGATGATGTCCTTTAAAACATACGAAAAATATGTCCTTTAAAATATATCCTGGGAATTTGAGTAGCCAATCACATCTTTTATGATGAAGAAATGATGATGTCCTTTAAAACATACGAAAAATATGTCCTTTAAAATATATCCTTATAACAGTCCTTCCTTTCAGAACTGCTCGCCTCCTTCCAAATCATTCTTATCACAAATTCGATATTATATGAGTGGTAGACTTAGGAATCAACCAACCTCTAGCACCCTTTTAATCCCGCAAACCACCATACTCGATAAACTAGGTGCAGAGAAAGCATTTATTCTACTCGTACCCCACCTTTTTTTTTTTTTGAGCAAACAGGAAATTTAAAATTGATGCAAGAAATAAAAAGGTACAAAGGGCCTTCCCATAGGAGGGAAAACTTTACAACTTAAAGCCTTCAATATGCCATCTGATGAAGTCTATCATACTATCTCTAGTGCTAGTTTTAGATTGAAGCAACTTGGATCTCCACTTATTACAAGGGTAGTTTTTAAAAATGAGCTGGGGGTTATCATCACCAGAGGAGCTAATACAGGCTTCTCTGAGACACCAATCAGTGAGTCTAACTAAGCCCATCATACAGGGGAAAAAATAACCTTTACAATGTTTATCAAAGATTTTGCTATTCCTGTCTTTCCAAATAGCCCACAGGATGTGAGCTCTCATCAATTGCCAGAGGACAATGTCCATTTTATTGGCTTCTCCAATAAGAAAAACTCTGTAGTCAGGGGGCTTAACACCAGTAGTTTGGCAGTAAAGGAAAAAGACATTCCAGTATCTGAGAGCATTTTTGCATTTGAAAAACAGGTGTTCTAGATCTTCATCCATACCATAGAAGTGACAATTCCCTGCACCAATTTTAAATTTCCTGGCCTTGCTGCCAGTCCAAACTCCTCTGTGCAGAATCAACCAAAGAAGGTAGGAGTGTTTAATGGCCACAGGAAAGGACCAAACACATTGAAATCTATATCTCCACTGTTGGGGAGTCCAAGAGAGACACCACTTCCTGTTAAGCTTCCCAATCATCAGACTGATACTGGTGCAAGTACTTTTAAATTTATTGTACATATCATGAGAAACTTCAGCAAGACTGACAGTCTTCTCCCACAGATTGGTATCGAGCTTTTCCAGCAGCTTTGCCCTTTTGTCCAGAAGAATCTGTTTACAGGCAAAAGACAAGTTATCAGTACTCATTATTTGCAGAACATCCAAGGCATTACCATTGCTAATCATGTCATTCCAATTTTTATATCCCTTCCTTCTACATTTGTTCCATCTGATAGGTAACTGAGAGATGGAGTCTTTAACATGCCATCCAATCCAAAGGGATTCCTGCATCAAAAAAGAGTAGTTAAATTGAAACCAAATAGGTAATTTATACTCCCTTTTAATAGCCATCCAAGATTTCGAGAAGTTGCAAACTAGCACACTTCCTTTGGGAATAAAAGTAGCAGGAGAGACGATCACATCCCAGACATCAAAGTTTGACCAACTCTTATTTCCTAAAATCCAAAAGTTAGAGATATTTCTTTTGATGAGACAGGCCCAGAAATCATCAGAAGAGACTGCCCTACAGATCCATTTAGCTGCCATCTGAATAGCCATCCTGGATGGACAAATCAATCCCAGCCCTCCTTCAGACTTCTTCATGCAACAAATTTTCCAGGCCACCTTTGGGATCTTATTTTCTCCCCATAAAAATCTACGAGCAAGAGAAATGGCTTGACCCAACTGCTTCTTAGTAGGATGCCAACAGGACAAATAGAAGGTCAGACAAGGAAGAATATAGTGCTTGAGAACAAAGGATCTTTGAGCAATATTAGCCTGAAAATTTATCCACTTAATTTTTTTTTTTTTGAAATTTTCCATGACCCAACTCCACCTTTGTTCTTGGGTAACTTCAAATCCCATGGGTATACCCAGTAATCTGAAGACAATGCCCTTTTTAATGATCTCACAACCTGCACTTTTAACACAATCTGGAATACAACCATTAGTGGAGAAAAAACCAGTCTTTTCATGATTAACAACAGATCCACTGGCCATACAAAAAGTATTAAGACAATGAAGAAAAGAAGCAGCAGAAGAGTCATCAGCTTTCATAATGAGGTTAGTATCATCATTAAACATTTGGAGACACAATTGGGATTGGGCTTGAGGGATCTCTATACCCTTAATGCAGCTTTGATTGATGGAGTCTTTCACAAGCCACCCTAAAGCATCAGAAGTGATAGCAAAGAGGAGGGGAGCTAAAGGACATCCCTGCCTAATAGATCTACAAAGCTTGAAGGGAGCAGATAAATGACCATTCATAGCAACTTTAGAATGAGCATTACCAAAAAAAGTGCTAGTGAACTTTATAAAATTTTTACCCAAACCTATATCATGTAAGGATTGAAGAATAAAATCCCATTCTATCCTGTCATAGGCCTTGTCAAAATCAATTTTGAAGAAGAAGGTGTCAATGTTCATCTCTTTGGTATACTCATACCCTTCCCACAAGGAAATAATAGCATCAAGAATAAATCTACCTTTTATAAAACCTTTTTGTTCAGGAAGGATGATACTATCCATCAAGGGACTCAATCTTCTAGCCAAGGAGGAGGCAAAAATTTTATAAAGAGAAGTCAGACAAGAGATAGGTCTCCAATTGTTAAGATCTTCTTTAGCACCTCTTTTGTGAATCAACTTAATGACACCAGTATTAATGAAAGCAAAAAGAGATCCTCTTCTCATGGCTTCTTGCCAGATCCAGAGAATAATGGGCACCAGAACTTCTTTGAACTCT
Organism: Ceratopteris richardii; assembly: GCA_020310875.1. Lineage (NCBI taxonomy): Eukaryota > Viridiplantae > Streptophyta > Polypodiopsida > Polypodiales > Pteridaceae > Ceratopteris > Ceratopteris richardii. The sequence continues at coordinate 146,828,349 of CM035432.1, forward strand.
TGAAAAAATTCATTGGGGATACCATCATGACCAGGAGATTTGCCACGCCTCAATTTACTAATGGTTTCTCTAACCTCACCAGCAGAAAGGGGGAGATCAAGGAGGGAGACCAAGCCAGAAGGAACCATTTTCTTCCTTTTCTGGGCTATGGCAGCTCTTGCACTCCAGATGTGGTCCCCTCTCTTGGGAGGCATAGAGAAGACATTGGTAAAGAAGCAGACAGCTTCTTGAAGGTTTTCTTCCATGCAAGAAGACAAATCACCATTTCTTTTTTTAACCAGGGGGATGAAGTTCCTGTTTTTTTTTTTCTCATAATCTCAAACATATGCTTGTTAGGTTTATCAATTTTCCTAGCCCAAAATTCCCTAGACGTGACAAGGGCACCACGAGCAAGAAGATAATCTTCAAGCCTTACTTTTTCCTGGAGTTCCATGATCTTTTGATTCTTAACTTGGTCAGGAATTTTAGAGTTCCTTATGTTATCTATCTCATTGATTATCATCATCCTTCTCTTATATCTCATATGTCTAGCCTTTCTTTTATAATGAGTAAGAGCACTCTGAACTTCTTTGATCGCCTCCTCCCAGGCTTGAAAGGGGGAACATCCCATGATAAAGTGTTTATTGAAGATATACTTGATATGATCTTTAACAATAGGAATTTTAATCAGAGACATGTCAAGGTGGGGCCAACCAGCTCTGTGGCTAGGGTTGTTACCCATAAGCTTGGCAACAAGAGGGATATGATCAGACATCTGCAGGGAAGGGTCAGCTTCACAATAACAATTCCAAAAGGACTGAAACCTATTGGAGTTCATATAAATCCTGTCAAGTCTAGCAGACAAAAAATTGCTGTCACTCCTATTATTCCAGGTATGACCAGTGTTAATAGATAAATCCATAAGATTATGATTAAGAACCATATTAAACCAATAATTTTTTTCATTACCAGAGAGGATGTTGTGTATGTTACCATTTCTATCAACCGAATTCGTGACCATATTGAAATCCCCAGTGAGAATGATGTCACCTGAAAGCTTGCCAATTTCTTCCCAACACTTGGATCTATTGGCAGAACAGTTAGCGGCATAAACACTAACAATGATGAAATTCAGGGGTTCCTTGCATCTAACTGCCACCCACTGATTGGTGTCACTTACCAACACTTCTTCAACCAGATTTTCCAGATTGGCTTTGATACCAATAGCTGCACCACCCTTACCACAATGGTTAGTATGAAACCAGGAGGAATTACTGCTAACAGAGTTAAGATTAGAGATAAGATGATGACCACTACTTTTAATTTCCTGCAGACAAATGATATCAGGCGACAATGATGCATCAGATGACCATTTGTGTATTACTTTACCTCTGACCGGGTCTGTAAGCCCTTTAGTATTAAGAGACACAATTTTGATACAATCCATAAGAGGCAACAGCAGGAGGAGAGATTACTTCTTATGATTCTTGAGAGGTTTAACTACCGAAGTGGAGATTCTGACCACCTCTTTCCTTTTTGATTTGGATTTTTCTTTTGCAAGAGGGCTATCAGAAGCCATAGCCACATCCATATTGGAATTTTCAAGATCATCCTGCATTACAACTTCATCACTTTTGTTTAGTTGATCACTAAATATCTCATCACTGGATTTAAAGTTAATGCCTTTATCAACATTCATATTAGAGGAAGAAGGAAGAATACCAAGGGGTTTACAACTACCCTTTTTACCAATAGTGGTCCACCCTGGTTCATCACCAGAGTAGTCGGTCTGAACAGGGGAGTTGAGAACAGGGTTAACTTGATTTGTACTACCAGTTCCTGCATCATCATTTTTATCAAAATCTTCCAGAATCTGATAAGGATTGCTAATTTCCTTAATCAACACCTCAGGTTTCTGAACAACATTGAAGGTTTTTCTTCTATTCTTGAAAGGAGCCTTCTTACCCATCTGATCTGGATGAGCAGCCTCTTCCTTCACAATATTACCAACCTGTTTCTTGCTGACAACATCATTGTTGTCTTTGACTTTAGTTGCCATCAGAACAGGACAATCTTTGATCAAATGACCTTGCTTATAACAGTGAAAACAAGCATTAGGGAGGTTCCTATACAAAACCTTTTGTTCATGAAGTTTTAAACCTTCAAAATTCTTTAAAACTAACACAGATTTAATATTCTTAGAGGTGTCTACTTCGATCAACATTTGCGGGTCCCATTTAGGATTGAATCCACTTTTTGGTCTCTGTCCCAAAACTTTACCAATGAGATTACCCAACTGAACAAGCCATGGATAGTATTCAACAGGTAAGTCAAGCAATTCTACCCAAACAGGAACCTTAGTAGGTTTAGCCCCCCTAGGGTTAAAACCAGGATACCATTTGAAGAAGGAAATAGGAGTATTCCTAATAATCCAGTGACCTTCAACTATAACCTGCATTGCATTATGAGCATCTTCAAAGAAGAAAAGAAAGTAATTATTGGGAAGGTACTGAATGTGCTTGGCATAAAGACCTCTACTTTCCCAATTGATTTTCATCCAATTTTTAAGATTTTCCTGAGCAGGCCTAGGACCATGGCAAAGTCCTATCACTACCTTCTCTGACAGATGGTTATTCCATGATTCTAATGAGGAACTTTCAATAATAAGAGTGCAATCTTCCTTATCCTCTACAACTTCTTCCAAGTGAATAAAATGAGGGGAGCTCTTATCCTCAGAGACATCCTAAGCAATTTTTTCTTTCCCTTTCCTATCAAAGTTAGAGTTCAGGGGAGCATGCATACCTGTCAGTCCTTGAACGTTGAACATGGAAAAGGGAGTTTGAACCGAGGACTGAACAGCAGTGGCATACGAGAGACCAGCATGTCTTTGAGGGGAAGGCAAAGGGTTAAGGTCTACCTGCAAGTTACAGTTGACAGTAGCTTCATCAACACCATAGGGCAGCCCATTATTAATACAACTGGAGTCGAACACAAGATTAAGCATGGAGTTAATCGCGCCAAATGAGTCTTTTGACCCGGCCATGCCATTCGTAAGCGCCTCATGGAGCGCCATAGAAACGGACGAAGCAACAAAACACCAGACCCCCCCCTGGGGGGGGCAACCACTCACAGACACTCCGCGATGCAGGAGAAGAAACCCCTAAGGCCCCCAGCCGAGGAAGCCAAAAACCTTTGCATATGGATCTTGAAACAGACTTAGTGATTGAAATTAGTGATGACCTTACCCCACCTATTTTTGAAAACAGTGTAGCTAAAAATCTTCTTAATGAGATCTAGCACATATCGTCAGACTTCCGCAGCAAGCATCGGGAACGGGTACTTTTTAGGAGTGAATATCGAGTCATCTAATTGTGTGTGCAATGTACCCTTCTTGATTCTTGTGCTAGGTGCAGCACATGGAGCCTACGTATATGCATACTACATGTGTTATGCGTAGCACATTGATCTTTCTCTTTCTCTATACACAAGGAGCACCTAAATTTTTGGCTTGTCGTAGAGCCCGAATCCGATTTTTCTCTGCATAGAGACATAATGCAGAGGCATTCGACTAAATTTTTGCTGCCAGGCTAATCACGCGGTGTAGGTTGTATTGTCATCTAGTGCATATGCTTATACTCAGAGACTGGTTCATGGTGCATGTTGTAACCTGTTTCCCTCTGGCTTTTGAGAGAGAGTTGGGTGTGTGGGATGGACATTGGAGGGGCATGTCGTGCCAAGAGGCTCCCTAATCATGCCACAAATCCAGCAAAATATACAATTCAGGATGAGATCCAATGTGCAAATGCCTACTCCCGAAGCCAAAAGGCAGACTTGGAAGCATGCTCCATCCTCTACGTCAGCAGCCGTGAGTCAGAAGCCAACGACTAGCCAAGAACGAAGGCTTGGACCATACATGTTCACCATGCGTCTGACAGATCGGTCTATTTCTGAGAGGCTTTTGAGATGTGCCCATCTATCCTTTGAGACATGCCCATCTATCATGTCCTCATGTGACCCTACTAATGAACCAGGCTGAGATGTAGCAGATGAAGTAAGGTAGCAATCTTGACAACGATTAGCAACACACATCACTTTTTTTGGCAATCCTCATTAGTTGGGTGAGTGTAGATACAATAAGAACCATGTGCAACAGAGAAACATGACCTGCCACTTGAATTCAAGTAGCTTTAAGGCCATGAGCTATAAAGCTGCAGACTGATACCCTTCCTTTGGGATATGCTTGCTGCCACTTCAAAGCCATTGCTAATGGTTCTTTCAGATCTAGACATCTTGCACTCCAATTAAGCTCCACTCTGATCTTTGTTGGGTGACTCCAGACCCCTGCATAATCCCCTCGCCTCCTACCCAAGTATGTGATAGGAATCCATGAATACTCACACTTGTTACTGCTTTACAAGCATCGAAGAGCTCCTTCATAGATTTCGTATGGTCTTTGCCAGTGCCAACATTATAAATTGATACTCCAGAAGATATGAGCTTCTCTAATGTTTTCACATGAGCATCAATTAGGTCAGTCACATGGATGTAATCTCGAATGCAAGTGCCATCCTTTGTTTTATAGTATGTGCCTTTCACTTGGAGACCTGGTGTGATCTTCAAAGCAGCATCAAAGCATGCACTAAATATACAATCATGTTGTCTGGACTCTGGTGGTGGTGCTTCACCAAGTATTCCTTTTGGATAAGATCTGATAACATTAAAATACCCCAAGATAGTAGCAGTCGAGTCAGTTGTCTTTGAATGGTCTTTTATAATATCCTCCGACATCTTTTTTGCCTTCCAATGAGGATTTATGTGTTTCTGGAGTGCCTCCTCTGTGATAGGTATTTCGTCAGGCTTCTCACCAAGAGTTAGTGCCATCTCTTCATTTGCCCTTACAGTTTCCAATAGTCAAAGCCTTCATTTCCTTCCTCTGGTAGTGGCTTCTAGCTGATCAATGGAATCACATATGCTCCTGATAGGCTTCTTTCCCAAAGTGGAATTTTAAATGAGCTGCCTGGATAATCCTCAAGTCTCATTCGTACCTTCAAAAGTTCAAAATTTATGAGCTATTGAACAATCTTGATAGCTCTTGATATTTTCCATACAAAGCTTATGAGCCCTCTCTGTACAAAATCTCCTTCACAAGTTTCCCACCGACAGCTTTCCATGTTGTTGTCTTGACGAGACAACACATGCCATAAGTCATCTTCCCTTGTCGGGTGAAAGAAGGCTTGCTATTATCCAAAAGATGGTAGATTTCCCTGTTCCAGAAAGTCAACAAGCCTATCCACCACTCTTCTGAAAGTTCCTCTACCACTATGACACAATAGGATCCAGTCCAACTGTTGGTTCATCCTACATTCCTACTTCTGGATCTTTGACTTCCTAACTTTCATCAGACATAATAGCCTGAGCTAGTGCAATAGGCTTCTTTATACCACCAAATAACTCAAAAGGGTAATGATTCTCTACTTCCTTCAATCCTATAGTTGCAAAGCTCTCTGTTACTAGCTCTGATATCCTTTGAGGAGAAAGAGTCGAGTGCTCATACGGCATAAAGCCAATATCCTCCCACACTGAAAGAAAATAAAAAAGTGTTGCACTATGAAACTTGATCAATCTTTCATGCTACATGGCTAAGGGTTCATATGACAACCCATGACTTAAAACAGTTCATCTGTCAACAAGAGTGTACATTGGTCTGCCATTGTAGCATCATGTTGTGACCATCCAACCTTGAATTTCTCCATTTGTATCCCTCTCTAGTTGTTCTCCATCGGGAAGCTGTTTCAAGAGTCTCTGCGGACTTATATATTTGTGGTAGACACAAAATTTCATTCTTAAGGTCCGGAGCATCTTTTCAATAGCCTTTGCAGCTCAAGTTGAGCTGAGCTTAGAATATTATTGAGTTCAACACCTACTACACCTTTGCAATAGGTATAACAGCACCGTCTCTGATGGTAAAGCAAGTACTGTTGCCTACCTAGGAGTGACCTTAGCGGCATTCTCTCAAGATCGGCATCTATGAGGGGTGGTAGTACCTCTAGCTGAAGATATAATGGTTCATTTAGAACCTGCCACATTAACCCCATTACAGCTACATCATACCCTCTCTAGACTAGCTGTAGATTGACATTTCTATAATGCCTGGAGACACTGCAGACATGCAGAATGCACCGAAAGTACACCTATATCAATTAGGCCTCATGGATAAGCAAGCGGCAAACCAGTTATAGGCCTCATGGATCGCGACGGTTATTTAACCTGCTCCTCATTGAGCTCACCTCTAAACTTTTTTTTTTTTTTAATAAAGGAAGTTCGGCAATAGCCTACTCTCCCGGACTTGAATTAAATTAAGAAACAAAGGTACAAAAGAAGGGGACTAGTGCCCACGGGACCCCCCAAATCCCACAAAGCAGGGGAAGCTTGATTGAATCCTAGGTTGCATTACAGAGAAGGTTAATCACCCTCTCGTCGCCCTCATGCGGGGCCCACTTGGGCTTGAGCTTGTTGTTGATCAAAAGGAGGACTTGATGGTGCCTGAAGGGGGGGGACTTCTTACTGTTAGCGATCCTTTTGCCCAGGAGGAATAGTGATTTCTCAATCGACCACTCCCTGGGGGGATCGCCGAAGTTGAGAGCACACTTCTCCCGCCAAATTTTCCACAGGACTTCCCCTCTGATGGCGTTCCAGAGTGTCGCAGAGCAGCCTATCGCTTCTCCCAAAAGGACTTGTTTCCAACTAAGCTGTTTTTGAAGTCTGATTTTCATTCCAACCGTCTGCCAGATTCTGTAGGAGTTGGGGCAAGTAAGGAAGATGTGTGGGACATCTTCGATAGCGCGGTGGCAGCGTTTGCACCAAGGAGGGATCCCACAAAGTTTGCTAGCCTTATGGTTGGTCCAAATTCCTCGATGAAGAATTTGCCATAAGAGGACAGACTTCTTAATCTCAATGAGGGGGTGCCAGATCCCCATGAATTTCATGTCCCACCGAAGCCGCGTCCAAGACAGGCACCACTTCTTGTTGAGGCTGATCTGGAGGTCAGCTGTTTCTTTGATGTTCGGGATTTTGAGTAGGCTATTTCCATTGTGCCATTTGAGACCAAGCGAGTTCGGTGTGTCGTGTCCCATGAGAAGGCGAGTCTTGTGACGATCCCAAGCGAGGCATCTGCTTTGCAAAGTGTTCCATTCTTCGTAGGAGATGTTTATGCGAGGGTCAATATCCTCGAAGTTGATCCAGTTGTTGGTGTCATGTTTCTCATTGATGACAGGTTGAAACGATTCTTCCCCTCGTGATGCACAATCCTTCATTAGCTGGAAACGCCCCTTCAGAATCCTAAAATGCGTCAACAATGAGATTCATTCCCCCTTTAGAACTGGCCTTATATACTCTATGCCGAGTTTTCTGATCGACATCAAGGAGGAACAACTCTAGCCCTTCGCTTTCAGAACTGGTGCCTCTTGATGAGCTTCACCGCCCGTGCTAATGCTAAAGATAATGGAGAGACCAGTGATGAAGATGACACCATTGATACCTTGCTTCGAAGGACCAGCCGAAAAGGACTAGACTGTTGCCACACTATTCAAGATTCAAATGTGGCCTTAAATAGAGAAGTTGCCCTCTGCCTGTTCAGCAGTTACAAGACTTTTAAGCTCAAACCCAAGTGGGCCCCGCATGAGGGCGATGAGAGGGTGATTAACCTTCTCTGTAATGCAACCTAGGATTCAATCAAGCTTCCCCTGCTTTGTGGGATTTGGGGGGTCCCGTGGGCACTAGTCCCCTTCTATTGTACCTTTGTTTCTTAATTTAATTCAAGTCCGGGAGAGTAGGCTATTGCCGAACTTCCTTTATAAAAAAAGACTTTTAGTCATGATATTGTTTCCAATCTTAGCCACAAATGCTCACAAGAGCATAATGAAATGAAGAACTCGACAAATTGTCATGAAAATCTTGCATACACATCACTTTCACACCATAAACCATCACGTAAGTGATAAGAGAACGTTCCCCTACAACGGCGCCAAAAGTTGTTGACGTTGTAGCATCACAACTCATACTTGTCAATCCGGGAAGCATCTCATGAGGCCCAAATGTTTGCGTAGAAGCACTCAGTAGACGGAATGATGCTTCGTCAATGCACAATTAACTACGTAATTAACAAGAAGACACGACATAAGCATCGCTAATGATGCACATAATCGTAATCACAAGCATAATCACGACGTAATCGCACATTAACATGTCACAAGCATTAAACAAGAAGAGAACAAGTACACATGCACATCATGACGACAAGAGAATAAAAGTCTAACTACAAACTAGCATTATCTCATTACTTTTAGAAAAGCTCTCCTCAAATGAGAGGCAGAGCCCTCTTTATATACAAAATGGCAAAAAAGCATGCTATGTGGGATTTCTAAACTGAAAGGAGAATGAATCCCACTTATTCTCTAGTGTGGCACTCACACACACCTATACAAGAGTGCTTATTCAACTGACTGAAAGGTAGAAAAAGGTACAAATGATTATGAAAAAGAGTAGATCCAAGAATTATATGTTGTCTCGTCAACATTGTGCCTTCCCAATCTGACATGCATCACATCTGTTGATCATGTGCTGCTTTGACTTGTTTGGAAATCCTAGAACACTTTGATCCATGCATATATCCTTCAAGGTTCTTTCATTCACATGAGCAAGCCACTTATGCCACACTTCAAGCTCACTTAGGGTTTGAGACCCAAACGTGAATAGAGCTATGTTCATGGTTTCTCCTACTTCAAAAGTAAAGAGCCTACCATGCTTCTCACCTCTGACTATCTTCTTGAAGCCCTGACATGCATCTTCCACAAAAACTCCATGTTGAGTGAACCTAACTTGCAAGAATTTTTCAATTATTTTGCCTACACTTATTAGGTTTTTAGTGATAGCGGGTACATAGAGAACCTTACATAGAATGTTTGTCCTACCATTGGAAGCTTTGACATTACCGATCTTCTCCACATTGTGCTTAGTATCATCCCCTATTTGTACTTCATGTCTATGATTTGGACTTTCCAAGTCAAATAGAAGAGCAATGTTGCTTGCAACATGATTTGAACATTTCTATTATCACATATTAGATGATGCAACACATCTCAAGAGACTTGGGATGCCCTAGAGACTTTCTTTTCTACTAGCATAAGGGCAAGGAAGAACCATTTTTGGAACGATTTCAACAAGATGAAGAAGACACCTAAACAAACCACCATAGAGTTTGTTACAAAGGGCAAGGAGGTTGCTCATCAATTGGCATCCATTGGAGAGTTGATTGAAGAAGAGGCCATTGTGAGGGAAATTCGCAATGGGATTAGAGGTGACAAGCAATGGTAGTCTTTCACCACAGCTTATGATCTTGTCACGGATGTGCAAACTCTAGACTTCAACATCTTTCTTGGACAACTCTTCAATCAAGAGGCCAACAATAGCACAAAGGAAGGTAACTTCCATCATGCTAATTCAACTGGTGTTCTATATCTAGATAAGAAGGACAGGAAGGTGAAAGGGAAGAAGAAGGAAGAAGATGAAGACGAGACTTCCCAAGACAACTTTGCAGACAATAGCAAGTGGAAAGGGAAGATGAAAGGACCAAAACATGGCAAAACCAAAGATCAAAATGTTCAACCTTATGCCATGTATGATAAGACCAACCACAGCACTCAGAATCACTAGTTCAATGGGGAGACCCAAAAAGGAAGTAGAAGTGGTAGATATGGCAGCAATAGTGGCAAAGGTGGACACAACTTCAACAATAACAATAGAGGCCATAACAGAAGGAACTACAACAATTATTCTGGAGATCAACAACATGAAGACTCATTGCTTTTGATGAATCTAAGCCATAAGAAAGGTAAAGAAGATGATCATTTGTTCCACATAGATTCAGGACTATTGTTGAAGAAGATGATGCAGAGAAATGAAGGAGCAAGACAATGATGGCCAAAAGTGTACATATATTTCTTACATTTAATTTACAAGTGATTTGAAGTTTTATATAGACTCTTGAAGTGCTCCACGTCTTTTAAACATGGATTTTGAATTCAAACAAAGGTGAGACTAGTTGTTGAAGAGAATCAATTCACTTTCCTACAATCTAGGAAAAGTGAAGATCTAATTTGATCTACTTTTAGGTGATTGGTTGATTCATTAATTGTCAAATTCAAACACCTCAAATTCTTTTGGAACTTTAGCTCTCTTTTTCTCCTTTTACATGTGTGAAGCTCTAGGCTTTTACATTCGTAAATGATCCATAAAAAATCTTTAAAAAAATATACAATAAATGAGCATAAATAAAAGAACTCATTCAATGGATATTTTGGCATAATCCAAAAGATAGCTTTTTGATGTAGATCAAATCCACATCAAGCATATTGTAAGCTTGATGTTCCAACACAAAAGTTCCCAATGATGTCTTCCCAAGTGCCAAATTCCTATGTGGAGTTGCATGAACATGGATGCAAATGTTGATGTGTGAAACATCACACGATCTAAGCTAATCTAATTTTATAAGTCCTCTATAACCATCATTATCTAAACACAATTTCAAACTAAGAATCTTTATCACATTCTACAAGAAAAGTAGCCACTTACTTTCTTTGAATATGCACCTTCTTCTTTGCTTAAATCTTCTCTCAAATTTGGTTACAAATTCTCAAAATTATTTTGCTTAACCACTAATATACATGACACTAGCGTTGAATGTACAAATGCTAAGTAACCAAAGGCACTTCTTCTATCATCATTAGCTCTTGCCCAATTTGCATCTAAATATATTTTGAGATCCAAATCTGATGATTAAGGATAGAATATACCTTCATTGATTATTCACTTGAGGTACTTGAGGTACTTGAGTACTGTCTTAGCTATATCCATACGTGGTCTTTATGGTGAGTGCATGAATCGGCTTAGAACTCCTACACTATATGAGATATGTGCCCTTGTGTGAGTAGCATATATGAAGCTACCTACCACGCTTTGATATTCCTTAATGTCTTCAATACTTTCTCCTTCGTAAACACTAAGTTTATGATTCATTTCCAAAGGTGTACCTACAGGTTTAGTGCTCTCCATTTTGAACTTTAGAAGTAGATCCTGAATCTAACTCCTTTGAGTCAAATACATTTCTTCATGTGTGTATATGATTGGCATACCTAAAAAGAATGTGAGATCATCTAAATCACTAATTTTTAACTCCTCTTGCATATGCCTTTTGATCCTTTGTATGCCATTCAAGTCATCTTTGTCAAAATTATGTCTACATATACACACAAATAGATAAATTCATTGTGATCCTTCTTGATGAACAAGGAAGGGTTTGCATTGCTTGACCTGAAAACTTGATCTTCAAGATAGCTTAACAATATGAAATTCTAAGCTCTAGAAGTTTGTTTCAATCCATGCAATGCCCTTCTGAGTTTGTATACATAAGATTGATAATTAGGGTTTTCAAACCTTGGAGGTTGTGACATGAAGGTTCTTGACTTGGCCCCCACACATCAATGTGTACTTATTCCAAAAGGTTGTTGTGGATACAGTAGCCTTTGTGGTTGAATGGTTGTCTTTGTGCTTTCCCAATTTTACAAGCATCACACCTATTGATCATGTGTTGCTTTTATATGTTTTGCAGCCCTAGAACGCTTTGCTCCTTGCATATATCCTTCAAGGTTCTTTCATTCACATGATCAAGTCTCTTATGCCACACTTCAAGCTCACTTAGGGTTTAAGACCCAAAGTTGAATAGATCTATGTTTTTGGCTTCTCCTCTTTAAAAGTAAAGAGCCTACCATGTTTCTCACCTTTGGCTATCTTCTTGAAGCCTTCACATGGATCTTCCACAAAAGCTCCTTGTTGGGTGAATCTAACTTGCAAGCCTTTTTCAACAATTTGGCATAAACTTATTAGGTTTTTTGTGATAGTGGGTACATAGAGAACCTTACTCAGAATGTTGTCCTACCATTTGAAGCTTTGACATTAGGAAGTATTCTCCAACTTGTGCTTGGTGTCATCCCATGTTTGTACTTCATGTCTTTGAACATGATTTCAAGTGAGATAGAAGAGCAATATTGCCTACAACATGATTTGAACATCTTGAATCTATGTAGAACAAGTGATCATCTTCTTTACCTTCTTTGTGGCTTATATTAATTAGAAGCAATGAGTCTTTGTGTGGTTGATCTTTTGAATAATTGTTGAAGTCCCTTCTATTGTGATTTTTATTGTTGTTATTGAAGTTGTATCGACCTCTAAGTTCTAACTCTAGTGTTGCTGAATCCACCTCTTCCACTTCCTTTCTAAGTCCTTCAATTGAACCATCAATTTTGAGTGGTGTGGTTGGTCTTATCATACATGGCACAAGGTTGAAAATTTTGACCTTTTGATTTTTCATGCTTTGCTCCTTTCTTCTTCACTTTCCACTTTCTCGTGCTTGCATAGTTGGCTTGGGAAACCTCTTCTTCATCATCTTCCTTATTCTTGCCTTTGTGCTTCTTGTCTCTCTTATTTGCATAAAGAGCACTTGTTGTATTACCTTGAATTATTCTTGGCTTCTTGGTTGAAGATTTGTCCAAGGAATATGTTGAAATATGGGGTTTGTACTATTGGGTGTGTGTAGAAGTGCGAGAGACACACGAGAAGCACACACAAGGGGCACAAACACAGCAAGACACATGAAGAAGATGGATCGCTGGAATAGCTCTCTCTATTGACGATGAACTGAATTGAAGTAAGAGCTTAATAATACCCCTAAGTACAAAGTACCACCACATATGAGTAAATCATGTATGTGCTAACATGGGAAAGAAACCTCTAGTCAGCACTAGAGTAAAAAGTATCCATGTATAGGGAAAAGGTTCACATCAAAGCTACTCCAGGAACACATAAGTGTTGTTGGTGATACTTTGGCTACGATACCACTTTTGGTATTATAGCATAGATACCACTTGTTATGGTCGACGCGGCAAAGACTTGAACCTTGTCAAGCCTGCAGAATTTGTTGCGCCACCGAAGAGAGCTAAGCTTAGAGTGATATTAGAACACCTCTATAATCAGCAGTAGCTTAGCAAAGTTACTGTCACTCAAACGTATAAAACTGCGTTTTGAATCTACTAAAAATTCCACTCGAACTTCACCGGACTGTCAGCAGACTGTCACCGTAATTATACCGGAATCTTACCGGAATCAAGTTTTGAAGTTTTAAGCTTCAGTTCTTGATTTCTATGGCGAGCCTCAGGTGGGGATGGTGGTCATTCATATTGTAGTAGCCTAGTTTGTAGTTTTGCAACTTGTTTCTGAAGTTCCATTAGCACAACTGATTCAGTAACAATGGGAGAAGGTGATAGGTAGACGACATAGTTGTAGTTTCTGACTCTCTTTGTTGCTAGAGTTTTTTTAGATCTTTTGATAATTTTTCATTTGCCTCAAGCAAGTTGGCATGATCTTCTAGGATAATTTTGATGTTCTCAGGGGAAACAACTTGAAACTTTGATGGACTTATTGGTGCCCTTGGTGTGTTCTCTATGGTGGCTACTAAATTTTCTTGATTTTTTAGTTGTAAACATATATTCTCCTCTTGAGCTGCCATGAGATGCCTTCGTGACAGCACCATGTTGTGTTGAACCTTAGAATTGCAATACGGTTGAGTTTGGAGCTATGTGCTTCCTGTAACATATGAAACTGATCTTGAAGACTCTCGTTGTCTACTTCAAGCATTGTGATTTGTTCTTGTAACTCCACAGAGCGATCTTGGAGTATGCGGTTGTATGCCTCTAGCTAATGGTGCCCTGATCGGAGTTGCGTCATACATTGAAACATAGTATTGAATACAATATCTACAGATGAGGATGCAATTTGTACATTGGTCGATGCAAGGGAAAGGGAATGGGGAGTGTGGCTGTTGTGTCTAACATAGAGGTGGCTGCATGTGAAGTTGGTGGTAGGGGAATGGGGGATGGTGGAATTGTGAGGGGAGGGGGATGTGCTGTGGGTGGTGAGATGTCCATGTTGTCAGATGTGGAAGTGTATGTGGTGTCTACCATGTACATCGGGATGGTAGGTGGAGTGCATGTTGTGGTGGTGAATAGTTGTGTTGTGGGTGGTGAAAACAAGACTGGCAAGGGGGTTTGGGTGTAGGGTGGGAACAATTTAGAGAAAAAGGAATGGAGGGCGAGTGCGATGGAGGTTGTAAAGTGAGAGGTTGGAGGTGTGACCACCATGGAAACATCTTCGGATATAGGGAAACCTAGAAAAGTGGATCTAAAGTCTAAGTGTCCTATCATAGAGCTTGTGGAAGTAGGATGTCCCAGGGCAGGGTCAATGAAATATTCTATTGTATTGGTGGTGGTATGATACAATGGGTTTTTGAAAGAAGAAAACACGGTTGAACTAGAAGTGGGGCTATGGAAGATGAAGGTTTGCCATCTGGTATCAATAGTAGGAATAATGTTTACAACCTCTGTTCGAAGGGGTGATGGTGGGGATGTTGGAGGAAGTGGCTTGGTTGTATCTTCATGGATGACAATTGTTTCATGGCCAAGAGTTCCCAACGGTTGCCTCGATGGACTTGGCATGGCAGTGTCAGTGGCTTGGAAAGTTGTCTCGCCTCAGGTAGTGGAAACTGTGGTGGTAGTCGGCTGCCATCTCTAGGGTTAGAACCAAAAGAATACCACAAAATTTGAAAGCTCTTTTTGAAGCTCCCATCATGAATGATGAGATTCTTGAAGTTATTGATTCCCTTCCTAATGGAAAAAGCTTGGGGTTGGATGGCCTGACCAATGAGTTCTTCAAGACCTTCAAGCATGTGGTGACTACTTTGTTATGTATGGTGTGGCAAGAGGCTATATCTTTTGATGCACTCCCCAAATGTCTCAATGAAGCCGTTATCAAACTTATTCACAAAAAAGGAAGCAAAAATAAGATTGAAAATTAGCATCCAATTAATATGTTACAAATCAATTACAAGATATTGGCGAAGGTGATTGCTAATCGTATCACTTGTCACCTACAAAATTGGATGAATGAGGATAAAAAAGGATTTATCAAGGGAGGTCCATCCTCGAGGCTATCATTGATGTTTGGGATGGACTGGTTTTCACTAAGGAATCCATGCAAGATGTCCTATTTCTTAAGAGACAAAGCTTATAACAGACTCAAGCGGGACTTCATTCTCCAAGCATTGAAAGACCTAGGCTGCGGCCAAAAATTCATTAAGATGATCTCAACGCTGCTAAGAAATGCATCGGCACAAATAGACATCAATGGCTAGCTTTCTCAAGCCATTCGACTAAAACGTTCTATCAGACAAGGATGCCCCTTGGCCCCTCTTCTCTTTGCTGTCGCGACCGATGGTCTCAACTACCTTGTTAAACATCAAGCATGCTTAGGTCTTTTTTAAGGCCCCTATCTTCCTGTCAATCAAGATCAAATGATCATGAGACTCTTTGCCGATGACACAAATGCTTTTGTGCATAACAATCCGATTAGCATTGACATGTTTTGGTGTATCCTAAAAACATTTTGTGATGCTGTGGGATCCAAATTAAATCACACTAAGACCACTTTCAAGGCTGTTATTGGGCATCCACCCCAAATGTTAATTGATCATGGTTGTTGATTGATCCCAAGTGGAAAAATCTCTTGATTGTTAGGTATTCCTATGGGATTCGACATCTCGATGGATAGCGATGGAATTGGTCTCTCTCTAAGCTCAATAACAAGTTGATGTAGTGGAAAGGTATGCAAATCAACCTGGCGGGGTGTGCGATGGTGGTTAAGACTTTCCTTCTTTCTTTGACAATTTACTTTCTCTCCTACTGGAGACCAAAGAACCAAGAGATTGTCAAATTGGAAAAATTTTGCAAGAACTTTCTTTCAATGGGAGACCATAATAGAAGGGGTATCCCCAAAATTAAATGTGCTACTTGCATAAGCCAAAAAGATCAAGGTGGTTTGGGCATTCTTGACATTGAAAGAATGGCCAATAATCTGGCGACAAAATTGTTAATCAAAGTGTGGAGCAATAGTGATGCCTCTTGGGCCAAGTTTATTCTTAGAAACAAGAGTGCTCTTGGACTTATGGGCTTCCTAGGGTGGAGGGGTCTTGACATACTCACTCTTTTGTTCTCCCCTTTCTAGTGACTCCTAGAGGCTCGGGCTTGGTTTGCTGTCTATGGAAGAGTTGGAACAAGATGAAAGTGTTTGTCAAGACCAATGAAGATTGGAAATGGGTGGCTAGTATTAGACATAATGATTTAATCTGGTTCCCTATCAAGGGCATTAGAGATGTGGAGTCTTGGAACCTACAAAAATCTAGGAAGCTTTGGTGCGAAGGTTTTCGTTTGTGGAAACACCTCTAGAATCAAGAAACATGCCATGGATTAGATTGAGGACATTTATCTAGCTAGAAGAGTGGACTATGATGAATGGTGCCTGTTGCAAAGCAAATTTAATGCTTGGGAGTGCTCAAGGACTCACTTCCTTATTGGTCAAGACTCTCCTCACCTTGAGGTCCTTCGATGGCACAATGACAATAGCCTTGATAAAATTCTCAGATTCAAGAAGAATATGGAATTTCATGTCATGCTTAATAGGAAATGGTGTCTTGATTGGTCGATCTTGAGGTGGGATCTTAAGTTCCAATCCATGAGGCATCCCCTCATCAAGATAAAAAAGTCAGCGCTTATGTGGAAAATCCTCCACCAGGGAATATGGACCAATATAAAAGCTAACAAAATTTGTGACATCCCTCCATGGTGCAAACATTGCGTACATGGCAATGAGGACTTCGGACACCTCTTTTTCTTGCCCAAAGTCGATTTCAGTCTCGCGAGCCCTTGGGATAATCATGTTGCTTTAGGGGCCAATCATTTCGAAGTAGGCATTACTGGGTGAAACGATCATATGTTCCTTAGCATTGTGGAATGCTATAAGAGGTGAGACCCTCTGCAAGATTTGGAAAGAGAGGTGTGCCGCCAACTTTGGAAGCCCTCCTAAAGAATGGTTGATCGAAAAATCTCTTTTCCTATTAGGCAAAAGAATTTCCAATTGTAAGAAGCCTCCACCTTTTAGACATCATAGAGTGTTTTTCCTTGAGAACAACAAGATTAAAAGCAAGTGTGTCATATTGTCATATGGAGTATCTAATATGAATAAGACTTAGAGGTGAGACCCTCCTCTTGTTCATATGAAATGTGATACTCAAATGAGTGCCAAGTGGCACTCATTGGAGGACTCTTGACTAGACCCATTTTGGGTATGTAGAGAGAGAGAGAGAGTGAATATGGAACGTGACCACGCGGCTGGGAGGATATTCGACTATCGTTCTCCGTGTTGATAGCCGGCGGACCTTTTCGTAGTGAGTGCAGGTCAAGACAAAACAAGGGGGTTCATCGAGGGAGCACCACATTGGTTTCAGAGCCAGCGAGTACTGGATCACAGGCAGACCGCCAGACCATCGGAAAGATTCCCGGGCCGAGTATAGTAGGCCGTCCGACCACCAGAAGGAATCCCAGGCATAGTACCCGCGCGAGAGAAGCTGACGGGCAGGCAGGTAGTGGTTCCCCCTCCTCCCCTTCTCTGAGATGAAGGAATAGAGGGACTACTCTTGACTATATACAAAGTTTTCGTGTTTCTGAGCCCCTATGTGGGATAAAAAAACTTAATCGACGGCTTTTCTGAGCTATGTTTGAAGTTACCAACGAGATTAAGCAGAAATTTGGGGAGAATTTTGTATTTTTCTTGAAGATTGAAGGGCAAATTTTATGTTAGGGATCAAGATGTGGACCAAACAAGCATGCATATATGTAATATGGGTTGTGGAGATGGGCTATGGGCTTTGGGGTGATTTAAAAAAGCTTTAGTCTCTCAGTTTTGAGCTTTTCAAAGTCATCCATCCATGAAGATGAGGTTTTTCACTTTCCATCGGTGACATACCCAACTTCCCCACACCATAGCTTCTTCATACGATATCGGATTCCAAACATTTTGGTCACGTTTCAAAGCTACACTGCTAAACTTCGCTCAAAACCCACCGATGTTGGATTTGGACGAGATTTGCCCCACTAAAATCTCTCTGTAGCGCTTCAACAGGAACTAGGCACCCACTTCTGGGCCTAGTTTTTAGTCATCCGGACTTCAAATCTACTTTTCTCACTTGAGATAGTCTCAAATTCTTGAAGTACAGGTGTTGGGCAGCAATTTGTGGACTAGCGAGGATTGTTACATTTCTGAAATTGCTCAGTTTCACTCAGTTTTCTTGATTGGGGCTTTTCCCACGTGTTTTTGGCATTGTTTTCGATGGTTTATGGTGTTTAGAACCTCCCCGGACCAAGCGGACATTTCCAATTTCCTTTTGGGCCTGGCGAGGATTCAAAATCAGCGACTTGAAGCATCAAGGACCACTTGGATTTCGCTTCCGCAGCTCTACTTTGTAACATGGAAGTGCTCTTGTTATATATTTCTCTTCTTCTTGCATATTTGAGCTTTACTTCCATTCATTTCCTTATACTCTAGTTAGCAAATGAGGGAAGGGAACTTAAACATGGAAACTAAAGGCAAACAAGTAGTTGAGACCACTTCTCCACCTAAAGAGCAACTAGAGGATCCTGATGCTAGAATGGAAGAAGTACAATTAGGGCAAGAAATAGAAGAGAACTTAGAAGAGAAAGAGCCTTCACAGGAAGAGTACACTTATGAAGAGCTTATAGATGAATTTGTCACTCATGACCAATTCATAGGCTTGAAAGAACAAACCCTTAAAGAAGAGAAAGATTTGGGTAGGTCATGATAGATGATTCTACCACTCATAATTTCATAAACTATGCTCTGGTCAAGAAATTAAAGATTCCCCAACAGCCTAGTGCACATAAATACATTGTATCTATGATGCAAGGGCAAGATAAAAGACTATGGGATACTTTGGTATCCAATTTGGAAGTCAAGATGCAAGACTATACAGATTATATGGACTTCCAAATTATGAATATGGAGAGGACAGATCTAGTCTTAGGAAGAGAGTGGCTATGGGGGTTGGGAGACACACTTAAATGCATCTATCAAAACAACACACTCGAATTTGAAAAGAATGGAAGTAAAGTTTGTATTCAGGGAGAGAGAGATGTACCTAGTGCACCTCTCATTTCATCACTAGAGTTGTATAGTCTCTGTTATTCTCAGCATGTACAGGACATGTTTTTATTGTATAGTCATGATATGCAACATTGTACAGACATCTCATCTGATGTATATTTTCATGCTATAAATGTAAATATGAACATGACTTTCTACTATTCTTAATTGCAAGAGTGTGTGGTTAAAAGTTTTAAGGATCTTATGTTTGAGTATAGAGATGTTTTTCTCAATGACTTACCTAGAGGGCTACCACCTGAGAGAGGGGACATTGACCATGCCATATGAGGTTGTTACTAACACTAACCCTATTTGTAGACCACCTTATAGGCTTAGTGTTTCTCAGCATGAGAAGGTTGAGAAGCAATTGCAGGATTATTTAGATAAAGGCTTCTCAAACCTAGTAACTCACCATGGGCATTGCCAATGCTCCTAGTTAAAAGAAAGATGGCTCTATGAGATTATGTATAGACTATAGAACACTTAATAAGGTAACTATCAAAAATAGATTTCCAATGCCTAGATTGGAAGATCTATTTGATCAGTTACATCAAGCTAGGTATTTTACCAAGCTTGATCTTAGATTAGGATATCACCAGATCAGGATTAGGACAGAGGATGTCCCTAAGACTGCATTTACGACTAGATATGGGCACTATGAGTTTTTGGTGATGCCTTTTGGTCTCACCAATGCTCCTGCCACTTTCATGAAACTCATGAATAGTGTTTTATGGCCTTATCTAGGACACTTTGTAGTAGACTTTTTGGACGACATTCTGATCTATAGTGCATCAGAAGAAGAGCACTTGGAACACTTGAGGAAAGTATTTCAAGTGCTAAGGGAAAATTTGCTCTTTGCTAAGGAGTCAAAGTGTGAATTTTTCAAGACAGAGGTTAGATACCTTGGGCATATAGTCTCCGAGGATGGAATCCACATGGATCCTCAAAAAGTAAGGGCTATTATGGAATGGCCACATCCACGGAACCTGGAAGAGCTGCAGGTCTTCCTAGGTTTATCAGGTTTCTATCAAAGATTCATTAAGGATTATGCCAAGATTGCTGTCCCGATGACGGAACAACTTAAAGGGAAAGGGAAAGCCTTTCATTGGGGAGACAAACAGAAGCAAAGTATGGAGAATTTGAAAGTAGCAATTGCTACAGCTCCACCCCCCTATTCCTCTAGAGATTACTAGGAAAGAGACTTCTCTTCCTAGTAATCACAAAGGAGAGAGCTCTAGGGAAGCTCCCCTCCTAAAAGATTTGAAGCCACCTACCTTCACGGGGGATGACCGAGACAGGAACAAGGATGCAATCTACAGTTTTTTACAAAAGTGGCATGATTTGCATCAATTGAAGGGCACCCCACCTGAGTATCGTGTGCTAGAGGCGAGTCTCTCCCTCGGCCCACGTGCTTATAAGTGGTGGATGAGTCTTAAGGAGGCGAACTCTACCTACTGACTGGACTCAGTTTGAGACTCTTTTTCTAAAAGAGTTTCTTCCTGAGAATGAGGAGGAGAGGAATTGGGATGAGTGGGATAGGATTAGACAGAGAGGTAGGCCTCTTTCGGTCTACCTATCCCACTATAGAGAGATCATTTTGAAACTTAAGGGCTTAGATGATTTTCAGAAGACCAAAGGGTTTGTTATGGGCTTAGACAAAGCCATAAAGAGGGAAGTCAGAGGAATGTGCCTAAGACGTTTGAGGAGGCGATCAAATATGCACAGATATATGAGGACCATAACCGTCCTCAGTATACTCCTATGGAGACGGATCAGCCCCTCAAGCCTCTTAGTACGACTAAATTCAAGAAGAAGTCGCCTTTTGGGAAAAACAAAGTTTTTTATTAAAAAACAAAGATCACAAGGGCCTAGGCTATCCAGTGACCAGTTTGAGAAGGCCAAAAGAGAGAACCTTTGTTTTAGGTGCCTATCCCCTAGCCATTCACAGTGGAACTGTCCACTCAAGAAGGGGGAAGAAAAGAAGAAGGGACCAGAGTCTAGTACGGCCCCCGAAAAGGGCAAAAAGGCGGTCCACCTAGTGCACACCCTTCCTATTCATGGCAGCTCTAGCTGCAAGGGAGTGGAGGTGATGCACGAGGATATAGAGCACACTTGTTGTTTGACTCAGTCATTGTGGTCACCGCAGTTTGGACCACATGACTTAGTTAAGCTACATGGTAGTGTATACGGGACCAGGGTGCGGGTCATGATAGATGATTCTGCCACTCATAATTTCATAAACTATGCTTTGGTCAAGAAATTAAAGATTCCCCAGCAGCCTAGTGCAAATAAATACATTGTATCTATGATGCAAGGGCATGATAAAAGAATATGGGATACTATGGTATCCAATTTGGAAGCCAAGATGCAGGACTATACAGATTATATGGACTTCCAAATTATGAATATGGAGAGGACAGATCTAGTCTTAGGAAGAGAGTGGCTATGGGGGTTGGGAGGCACACTTAAATGCAGCTATCAAAACAACACACTTGAATTTGAAAAGAATGGAAGTAAAGTTTGTATTCAGGGAGAGAGAGATGTACCTAGTGCACCTCTCATTTCATCACTAGAGTTGTATAGTCTCTGTTATTCTCAGCATGTACAGGACATGTTTTTATTGTATAGTCATGATATGCAGCATTGTACAGACAGCTCATCTGATGTATATTTTCATGCTATGAATGTAAATATGAACAGGACTTTCTACTATTCTTTTTTGCAAGAGTGTGTGGTTAAAAGTTTTAAGGATCTTATGTTTGAGTATAGAGATATTTTTCCCACTGACTTACCTAGAGGGCTACCACCTGAGAGAGGGGACATTGACCATGCCATAGAGGTTGTTACTAACACTAACCCTATTTGTAGACCACCTTATAGGCTTAGTGTTTCTTAGCATGAGGAGGTTGAGAAGCAATTGCAGGATTATTTAGATAGAGGCTTCATCAAACCTAGTAACTCACCATGGGCATCGCCAATGCTCCTAGTTAAAAAGAAAGATGGCTCTATGAGATTATGTATAGAGTATAGAGCACTTAATAAGGTAACTATCAAAAATAGATTTCCAATGCCTAGATTGGAAGATCTATTTGATCAGTTACATCAAGCTAGGTATTTTACCAAGCTTGATCTTAGATCGGGATATCACCAGATCAGGATTACGACAGAGGATGTCCCTAAGACTGCATTTAGGACTAGATATGGGCACTATGAGTTTTTGGTGATGCCTTTTGGTCTCACCAATGCTCCTGCCACTTTCATGAAACTCATAAATAGTGTTTTACGGCCTTATCTAGGACACTTTGTAGTAGACTTTTTGGACGACATTCTGATCTATAGTGCATCAGAAGAAGAGCACTTGGAACACTTGAGGACAGTATTTCAAGTGCTAAGGGAAAATTTGCTCTTTGCTAAGGAGTCAAAGTGTGAATTTTTCAAGACAGAGGTTAGATACCTTGGGCATATAGTCTCCCAGGATGGAATCCACATGGATCCTGAAAAAGTAAGGGCTATTATGGAATGGCCACATCCACAGAACCTGGAAGAGCTGTAGGTCTTCCTAGGTTTATCAGGTTTCTATCGAAGATTCATTAAGAATTATGCCAAGATTGTTGTCCCGATGACGGAACAGCTTAAAGGGAAAGGGAAAGCCTTTCATTGGGGAGACAAACAGAAGCAAAGTATGGAGAATTTGAAAGTAGCAATTGCTACAGCTCCACTTTTACACATAGCAGATCCCAACAAACCATTTGTGGTTGAGACGGACGCGAGTGACTTTGCCATAGGAGCGGTTTTAGTACAGGATGGTCGAGCAGTAGCTTTTGAAAGCAAGAAACTAGAACCAGCTCAAAAGAATTACTCCGTCTATGAGAAGGAGTTGTATGCAATTGTCCATGCTTTGAAAAGTGGTGTCATTATTTATATGGTGCCAAAGTTACGATAGTGTTTGATCAGGAGAGCATTAAGTGGCTCTCTAATCAAACAGACCTTAAAGGTCGTAACGCCTGATGGGAAGAGACCCTTCAAGAGTTTGATTATGAGCTTAGGTACAGGAAGGGAAAGTTTAATGTAGTGGCTGATTCACTTAGCCGCATGCCTATGCTCAATGGACTGAGTTTTACTCAGATCACTAGCGAGCTACTTGAGTCCCTTAGTGGAAAATGTAGGCTTGATCCTGCATATTCTGAGATTTGGGAAGCCATAGAGAATAGGGATCGTGATATACGGGTTTCCAATGAGGATGGAGTATTGACGGGTACTCAAGAAGGATTCAAGTGGAATAATTACAGTGTCCATGATGGATATCTTTTATATAAAGGTAAGGTGTGTGTCCCTAGAGATACTGAGATGAGACGACATATTTTATATGAGTGTCATGACACACCTAGTGCGGGACACCCAGGAGTTAACAAGACTTATGATCTTGTTAAGAGGCAGTTTTATTGGCGTGGACTTCATAAGGACGTCCTAGAGTATGTGCTTAAATGCAACAAATGCCAGGTCAACAAAGCTAAGAGGTTGAGGATTGGAGGACTACTCCACCCATTGGATATTCCTAATGGGAAGTGGGAGAGTATCTCCATGGACTTTATAGTCGGATTACCTAAGACACAGAGAGGGCACGACTTGGTCTGGATAATTGTGGATAGGTTAACCAAAATGGCTAGGTTTATTCCGACATGTACTACAGTGAAGACACCAGAGTTGGCTAGACTTTTTGTGGAGAACCTATACCGGTTATATGGTCTTCCTTTAGACATAGTTTCCGATCGGGATAGGAAGTTTACTAGCCACTTTTGGAGAGCGGTCTTCAAAAGGTTGGATACGAAGCTTAGCATGAGTACGGCCGAGCATCCACAGTCGGACTAGAGGATATGCTTCGAGCATATGTTAATGAAAGGCAAACTAATTGGGAAGAGTATTTACCTATAGTAGAGTTTGCATATAATAGTGCCAAGCACTCTTCCACTAGGCATAGTCCATTTATGCTTATGTATGGGTTTCAGGCAAGGGCTCCTTATGCAATAGGCTTGCAGAATGAAAAAGTTCAAGCCGCAAAGGACTTCTTGGAAAAGATGAATGATATGCCTAGGCTTGCTAAGGACAGCATTAGGAGAGCTCAGGATAGAGCTAGAGCCTATGCTGACCCTCAAAGGAGAGATATCAACTTTGAGGTAGGAGACCAAGTCTATCTTAGAGTTCCATCTAGGTCTGAAACCATGAAGATGGGACCTTGTCCAAAATTATCTCCTAGGTATTGTGGACCTTTCCAAATACTTAAGAGAATAGGAAAGATGGCTTACCAGCACCAACTTCCAGAGAATAGTCAAATCCATCCAATTTTTCATGTTAGCCGGCTTAAGAAAAGGCTGGGTGAATCTGACAACCTCATTCCAGATAGTGAGGTAGTAGAACCTATCTCTGTTCAATCTATTCCACATGACCCTGAGAGCATACTATGCACTCAAGAGAAACGGACGAGGAGTCACTTGTATAAAGAGTGTTTAGTAAAGTGGAAAGATAGTTCAGAAGATAGTGCTACATGGGAGCGGGTTAGCACCCTTCAGAGACGGTTTCCCAGTTTTAGATTACCTTCCCACGAGTCTTCTTAAGGGGAAGGATATGGGGAAACAACACGGAGACAAGACCATGTATTTTTATATGTGGGGATATAGTGGGAGTGGTCGTTCTAATATTTCTCTCTCTGTAAGACCTTCCAATACCATTTTTGAGGTCAAAAATGTAATTAAGGGGAAGGAAATGTCATATTGTCATATGAAGTATCTAATATGAATAAGACTTAGAGGTGAGACCCTCCTCTTGTTCATATGAAATGTGATACTCAAATGAGTGCCAAGTGGCACTCATTGGAGGACTCTTGACTAGACCCATTTTGGGTATGTAGAGAGAGAGAGAGAGTGAATATGGAACGTGACCACGCGGCTGGGAGGATATTCGACTATCGTTCTCCGTGTTGATAGCCGGCGGACCTTTTCATAGTGAGTGTAGGTCAAGACAAAACAAGGGGGTTCATCGAGGGAGCACCACAAAGTGGGTCCCACATGAGGGGACGAGAGAGTTATCAACCTTCTTTGTAAAGCTTTCTAGTGATGTATAAGCTAAGCAACCCCTGCTTTTGTGGGATCAGGGGGTCCCATGGGTACTAGACCCATTCACTTGTACAATTTTTTTTTCTATCAATTAAAGCTTGGGAGAGTAGGTTTTGCAGAACTCGCTTTGTAAAAAAAAAAGACAAGAAATGAGAAGCTTTTGCCAAGAGATTATTTGTTCAAAAACATTTTGGTTTCATGTTTAATGTCTATCAGATATAGTCCATAGTTATAGAAAAGGTTATGAATGTGCAAGAATTGACAGTAATTTTCCAATATACTTCATACGTGGATATATTTAGGGGGTTCAAAACCATTACAAAGCAATATGAAGCAACAATAGAACAAAGAGCTATTAGATGTGAACTTTTTCCATCACCTCAATGCGCCGAAGCAAATAGGTTGAAGGAAGGGAGTACAACCAGACATCAACATTATTACCTGAAAGCATGAGTACTGCTGGGAGAATAGTAATCGGGCTCATGGTGGGATAATAGTTCAAAAAAGTATAAATAACCACAACTTACCCATCCTTGGAGAGAGTTTAGGTAAAGGAAACAAGTGAGAGACCCACATCTCAGTACCCACATGTAAAAAATATGGTTTTTTTTTTTTTTGACAAAGTCCCATGTGACACCCTTCACAATCATGCCCGATTAAGTTCACCATCATAGGGGAGATTTTCATCAGCTCCTCCTCCATGAAACTCGCATGTAGGTGGTTAAGGTGTTGGCTGTAGCCTCCCCAAGCCCCTCATATCATATAACATATGAGAAATGTGTACTTTATGTTGATTGATGATGAGGGTAGTTTCATAGATTAACACCTTCAAAATTGACATTCGTAAGTGAAAATTGGGGGAGTCGGTGATAGTTCCCCTATTTGTTCCTCTGTAACATTGGTCTGGCTAATTATGTCCACAATTGTGTGTAGAAATCTTCACTATAAGGTAGCTATGAAAAGCTAATCCTAGAATCAATGTTTTTTTTTTTTGGCGAACAATTGCAACTTAACGAAAGAATTTGTATTATGCAAAGGAACATTGTCAATATACGAGTAAAAGTAGAGAAGCAATTTCTAATCGAAGTGTTGAAATCCATACTTGGGTCAACCATTGATGCCTTGCCTTGCATAGATCCTCTTCACCTACATGTCATATGCATAGCTTCCCTTCAAGAGTTTGTTTCTCGTATACTATTTTTTTCAATGAATGTGCATGTTTTGCCAAGTTTAGGGCTCTCAACATACATAATCGAATAGTTTTATTGGATCTTTATCAAAAGCTACCTTGAGAGTAGAATCTAAGTGGGTCGGGGCATTTGATGTACCTCTTTTCTGAATGCATGTTTATGGTTGTATGATAATGTGGGTTTTCAAAATATGCAAGTTTTAAAAATATTAAAAATAATTGCGCATACTATTTTGCATCTGACCGCGTAGCGCAGTGGATTAGCGCGTTGGACTTCGGATCCAAAGGTCGTGGGTTCGAATCCCATCGTGGTCGCCTTTAAAATTTTTGTTCTGACTTTGGTTTTTGCCTAGTGTGGAGAGCAACTTCAATCGATGTTTAACTTTTTTATAGTAAACATGGAGAAAGTTGGTTGCTAAGGATTATTGAGATCTTTCCTACATACACATGTAGGGCATACAAAACAATACAATCAAGTACATTTTTTAAATAAAAAATAACTTATAAAGTGAAAGCTTAACCTTTGCATTAACACCTAGTAAAACAACGGAGATTATTTGTATGGGGAACCCATCATGTACAAATTAATGGGAAAATGTGTTTTCTTGTATGTAAGAAAGGGGTTATATTCACATTTACAACGGTAGGGGCCATAGTCATAATGATGGCTTTATAGTGGTAGAGCCCATAATACAATCAAGTACATTTTTTTAATAAAAAAAACTTGTAAAGTGAAAGCTTAACCTTTACATTAACACCTAGTTAGACAACTGACATGATTTCTATGGGGAACCCATCATGTACAAATTCATGGGAAAATGTGTTTTCTTGTATGTGTGAAAGGGGTTATATTCATATTTACAATGGTAGGGGCCATAGTCATAACAATGGCTTTATAGTGGTAGAGCCCATGATACAATCAAATACATTTTTTTAATAGAAAAAAACTTGTAAAGTGAAAGCTTAACCTTTACATTAACACCTAGTTAGACAATGGACATGATTTCTATGGGGAACCCATCATGATTTCTATGGTTGATCCATTGTGTGGACCATCCCCCAACCATGTAGAGATCAGAATATGATGTTAATGATAGAAAAAGTGTGCTCGAGGATGTATAAAAAATGTTAGAGGAATGATATAATTTGACCAAAAGTGTAAAATTGAATGATTCAAATGCTTTCAGGTGCTTTTGTATCCTTATTGTCTACAAATTAAAGATTATTATATTGAGTTACTGAAGAAGGGAACCCTTCTAAATTTCTTCAAAGTTTACTAACTTATAAAGTTTCCTCCAACCACAAGGGCCAAGGGACAAATAAAAAAGTATGTATGTTAACATGAACAACCCTCCAATTCGACAAAACTGTCACACCATCAAACTTATGATAAATTTTTAAGCCAAATGTTGACAATTAATCCATAAATGGAAAAACAAAAATTAAAAATACAAAGTAAAAAGAAATAAAATGCATCCTTTTCATAAATATTTAGCATAGATTTTACAAAGTTATAATGGTCAAGAACAAGGTATGGATGGGGACCACCAAAGTACATGGATATATGTCATTCAAGAACAAGGCATGGATGGAGGCATGGATGGGGACCACCAAAGAGCATGATTTTGGCATAACTACAAACCAACCCAAACACAACTGTTAGTAAGACTAATGAAAGGAGATGGGTGATCAGGTACAAGAACCATGCTCGGCTCTCATCTTGGTCAACATCATTACACCTAAAAACTCAAAATGAAAAAAATTAAGTCTTAAATTAACATGTCAAAATTATGGCTCAGAATATATATACATATCTCTCTCTGTATATATATATATATATATATATATATATATATATATATACGTGTACACATACACACACATATCTTCGTATATAACACGAAATAAAGTTAAATGCACAACCACCAAATTACGGTAGAAGGTGTACTTTTGAAGCTCATTAAGAAAAATAGTATATACAATTGGGAATGTATGCGTGTATTTATGCTTACAATAATATATGAACCTTTATTTATGCATGTAAAAATATAAGTATATTTATATAGCAAGCAATAAATATATAGTACAGTAAAAACCGTACAATAAAAAAACTCATATGAGTCTGCATATATAAGTGTATATAACGGATTTCTGTATATGTCAAAGCAAGTCTATATTTAAGAATATATATTTTACCAACAATAAGAGATAGTCACTATCAAGCTTTATACAATAGGAGATAGACACTATCAAGCTTTAACTTATAAGTATAAATAATTGACTACATTCATATACTTGTATTGTATTTCAAATATGTGTAACCGCAATAACCAAGAGTGAAGTATCATACCAAAAAACTTAAAAGTAAACAATATTTTTGGTATGATAATATTTGATACTTAAAAAACTTGTCCAAGATTTTTCTCGAAAGTAAACAATATTTCATGGAAATAATTAATAAGAAAAATAAGAACTTCACATCTTGCTATCTTGCATTATAAACTTATGTATAAACAACCAATGAAATGGGGTTATAAATCTCCATGCATCAAACCAATTTGTTGTGCATAAAGTTTAATAAACCGCTAAAGTTACAATCCCTTGATGATGACCGGAGTCATTTTTAACATTAGGAAAACACGGTTGTCTATTATACACCATTGTTCCTATCAAATCCCACTCATCTTCTTCAATTGTTCGCCTATGAGCAAGCAATGTATTTGGAATTTTACAGAACACCCCACCCTAAGATCCCAGATGACATTGATTGGGTATGTCTACAATTTGATCTAGCAAAGGGACTCAGATTACAAGAACACGGTCTAGCAATGAATGTCCTACAATACTACATTGATAATCCCACCCAACAAAGGTCTATTAGGGATGACATATGTGAGAGAGGGGGGAGTTTTGGCCAGCAATCAAGACTTAATAGACAAGAGAGCCTTAGAAGAGAAGAATAAAGAGAAGAGCAACCAAGACCAAGCAGACAGAGTAGTCAAAGATAATCATATCAAACCTTTGAGAAGTCTCTTTTCAAACAATAGTGATTTTTATCACTAAATCACATTGTAAATAACTTTTTTGATAATTAGAACTCCATTTTGATCAAGCAAAGGAGTCCTCAAGATTGAGGACTACTATAAGTACCTACATATCAATTTTCATAATCTTTCGATTATGTTTGAGCCCTCAAATAAGCCCAAGAACATAATTTTTAACTAGGTCGGACACTAGGTTTGGACAGGGCCAAAGCTAGTGAAAAACTATAAAAAGAGCTAGAGAGCTCATTTTTGAGGTTGGCTTGTTAGAGGATTGAAACTTTTTTAATTGATTTGTTTTGTAATTGAAAGTAAAGGCATTCCATTGTTCCTCTCTTTGTTCTTGCTTTGTGTGCATGTGTGTGTGTATGTGTGAGCATGCTTGTGTGCTTCTTAATCACACACTTGTGTACTTCACTTGCTCATGGTCATCATACCACCCTCATGTCTCCATGGATTCACAATTATGAGGTGGATCTCCTCACGTTGATACTTATCATTGTGCTAGACTGACATACACCATTGTGTAGATTCAAGATACACCTAAGAGTCTATCAGTACATTAAAGATGTTATTGAATTTGTTGTAGATATGCTCTCATTATCAATAAAGAAGGACTATGGAAACTATCACTGTATGATATATGTAGATAGTCCTAAAAGATCCAAATACAGACATATATGTACATATATATTCCTTTTTTTAGTTATTTGCGAATCCTCATAGTACATAAACTTCAACTTCTTGTTTGTGAACTAAGAGCTATACTTTTAGTGGTTTAACAATAGTTTGCTACCCAAACGAGACACTTAAGCGTCCCTTTTGGACAGTTCTGAGAAAAATCCCACAGCTTCTACAAAAAAAATTTGGAAAATTTCTTTTACATGTGAATTGACTATTATATGAAGGTTCAAAAAAAACATGCATTAAATCATATTTCATAGTGGTATTGATAGTGTCCAAGATAGAATGGTTGCAAAAAGAATGAATGATCTTGCTACATAAAAATCCACTATATGAGAGAAAATTTTGTACATCTTTCTTAGAAATTTAACTTTTAGGGCTCTATATCCCAAAAGTAAAAAACAAGATTTGCACCTACGATTTAGAACAATCTATGCGCATGCAATTCTATCCAAATTATGAACACGAAGCAAAAATATTTATGCCTACATCCACATATATACCTCATACATTTGCACAAATGACCATATTATGAATATTTTGTATAGAGTAAAAATCATTCACACACAAATAAGATCTTTGGTCCTCATCTTATTTTCACAATATAAATCTTTGGTCCTCATTTTATAGAATAAAGGTCCTCATTCATACATAAGCACATATATACCTCATACATACACATATGTACCTCATACATTTGCACAAATAACCATATTATGAATATTTTGTATAGAGTAAAATTCATTCACACATAAGGAAGAATATAGATCTTTGGTCCTCATCTTATTTTCACAATACCTCGAGTATGAGTGTATAATCTCATAAACAAATATGGACAATCCAATTTAATTCAATGATCAATAAATATAAACAAAAAAATACAACATATAAATACAAAAGGTAAAAATAAAATGTCAAAATTCCATGCAATTTATTAGATATATGTTGTGTTACCTTTTTTGTGGATGGATAGATGGATGTATGGATGCATGGATACATGGCTATATGAATGGAATGATGGATACATGGATGGTTGGATATTTAGATGGATAGTTGGATGGTTGGATGGATATATGGATGGTTGGATGGCTCGATGGACTGGAAGGATGATTGGATTTTTGGATGGCATAATGCTAGATGAATATATAGCTGGATGTCTCAATGGATATATGGATTGATGCATGGAGGATGAATATATAGTTGGATGACTCAATGGATATATGGATTGAATGGTTGGATAGTTTGAAGGATAGATGGTTGGATGGCTTGATTGATACTTGGATAGCTTTATGGATGGTTGGATGGATGAATTTTTGGATCGCTTGATGGATGGTTGGATGATTGAATTCTTCGATGGATCGATGGATGGTTGAATAGCAAGATGGATAGATAGATGGTTGAATTTTTGGATGTCTTCATGGATGGTTGGATGCCTGAATGGTTGGATGTCTGAATGGTTGGAGGGCTTGATGGATGGTTGGATGGTTCCATGGTTGGAGGGATCGATGGATGGTTGGATGGATCAATGGATGGTTGATGGCTGAATTTTTAGATGGATCAATGGATGATTTTACGGCTCAATGTATGGTTGGATGTATGAATTTTTGGATGCCTCAATGGATGGTTGGATGGATCGATGGATGGTCGGTTGGAAATCAAGACATTTGGATGGCTCAATGGATGGTTGGATGGCTCGATGGATGATTGGATGGCTGAATTTTTGGATGGCTCGATGGATGGTTGGATGGTTGAATTTTTTGATGGGCTGATGGATGGTTGGATGGCTCAATGGATGGTTGGATAAGTCGACTCATCCAACCATTCAAAAAACTTTCCATCCATGGAACCATCCAACCATTTAGCCATCCTTCCATCCATCTAGCCCTCAAGCCATTGAGCCATCCAACCATCCATCGATCCATCTAGCCACCTAGCCATTCATCCATACATATATTAACCATATGGAAAAAAATACGAATGTGCAAAAAAGACAAAAAAAACGTGCAATAAAATTTATGAAATAAAAACACTCCAATAACAATACCCATAACTAACAAAATCTCTATATTAAAAATATAATACCTACAAATAAATATATATCTAAAATACAAATACTCATAAATATATCTCTAATAAAAACAAAAATACTTGCAAGAAAAACAAAATACCTAAAATAAAATGTATATTTAAAATAAAAATAATCCAATTAAAATACCTCTAATGAAAACAAAATACCTATAATAAAAATTAAATACCCAAAATAAAATGTATATTTGGAATACAAATAATCCAATAAAAATTCTTGTAATTAAAAATATCTATAATAAATTTACCATACCTCTATAATAAATTCAAAATATTTTCAATTTACTATATACTTGAGATAAAGATATTTGCAACAAAAATATCTACCAAAAAAAACAAATACTTACAATAAAACAAAAAAAATTCAATAAAATATATAATTGAAATAAAAATACTTGTAACGAAAATATTGGCAATAAAAAAGAATTACCTAGAATAAAGCGACCATACCTATAGTTAAAAAAATATCTATTAATATATACTTAACATTAAATTATTCAAATTAAGATACTTATAATTTAAAAAAATCATTCAAATAAAAAGGCCATAACTTGCATTAAAAGAAAATACTTGCAAATATATATGTACTTGAGACAAAAATACCTACAAAATAATATTTGCAAACATATATTTATGTGTGCATACACATACATGCACACCATCATATTTGGTTGAGAACCATGTTCCCCTATTGTACTGGAAAAGACCATAAAATCTTCATTGGTATCTCCTTATTAATTATGGAGCCACAAAAAATCTTCCACTATTAGAAAGAAAATTATTCACAAATATGTGGGCTTAGGATCTCATAGGATTGTTAAAGATAGCTTACAATATAGAAACAACTTTGAGCTAGCAAGCATGTATGTATGCATCCAAATATGTATATCTATGTGTGTCTACACCTACATGCACACATACATAGAAATACATACACATACATGCACACATACATACATAAATACCTTCATATATTACAAGTATGTATGTATGTGTGTCTGTGGGTTTATGCACACATACATGCACACCCTACACATGTTTCCAGATGGACACATATGCAAGGTGTGTATGAATGTCCATATACCTACATGCACATATACATACATGCATACCTTTAAAAACGTGCAAGTTTATATGTAATATGTGCAAGCATGTATGTATGTGTGCATATGCCTACATGCACACATACATATATACATACTTGCACACACATACATACGTACATACATACATACATAATTTCACACAAATACATACATAACTTTTAAAATGTGCAAGTATGTATGTATGTGTATATACATACACATACACATACATACATGCACAAATAATACTTGGACACATACATATCAAATATGTATATGTATGTGCAAGTATGTATGTATGTATGTGTGCATGTATGTGTATGCACACATACATACAAACTTGGACACATACATATATACTTGCACACATACATACATGCATATATGAACATACATGCATGCACACATAAATATACATTCATTGCTACACATACACATATACATACTTGCACATATACTTGCATACATCCGTGCATACATATATACATGCACACACACACACACACACACATATATATATATATATATATATATATATATATATATATATATATATATATATATATATATATATATATATATATATATATATATATATATATATATATATATATATATATACATACATACATACATACATACATACATACATACATACATACGTACATACATACATACATACATACATACATACATACATACATACATACATACATACATACATACGTACGTACATACATACATACATACATACATACATACATACATACATACATACATACATACATACACATACTTGCATACATACATACTTGTGCACACACATACCTGCACACATAGAGCTAGACACATGTGCAAGTGTGTATGAATGTGTGCATATACATACATGTGCACATACACACATACTTGAACATAAAATTATACATACTTGTATGTGTCCATGTATGTATGTCTCTGTGCATGTATGTTTATGCACACATACGTACATACATACTTACCTACACATGTGTCCAACTAGGCACATGTGAAAATGTGTATATATGTGTGCATTCATGTACATGCACACATACATACATGCTTGCACACATACATACATGCTAGTATGTATGCATGCATCTATGTTTATGCACACATACATACACACCGATACATGTGTCCAACTAGACACTTGTGCATGTATTTTTGTATGTGTGCATAAACATACACGCACACAAACATGCATACTTGTGTACATGAATATGCATACTTGTATATATGTGTCCAAGTAAGTATGTATGCGTGCATGTATGTGTATGCACACATACAATAAATACATGCACATGTGTCGAGTTGGACACTCTGCAGGTGTACATGTATGTGTGCATACACTTACATGGACACATACATACATAAATACATACTTGCACACATGTATACATACTTCCCATATAATAGAATTATATAAGTAAATAAATATACATATAAATAAATATAAATATAATTTTTAAAACTTATGATAAAATATAGAACAAAAATGTAGTAAATAAATATTATCATCAAGATTGCTGCTTTGAGCACATGCCTATAAACATACCAACACACAGATACATATTCACACTTATAATCACCTACAAACACATTCGTCATTACTCCAAAACATGAAATCCTTAAGACTAGTTCAATAAATAAATATGGAGTAGTGCATCATATGCGCCTCCAACAAATAAAGACATTTGTTCCGATTACACCTTGATTATCTCCATCAACTCGTGTATACATCATGATCCAAAACATAAGTTTAAAAACAAGTATTTAGAAGCATGATGAATTTGAAACACAAAAGAAAATAAAAACAATACATGCAGTGAACCACTCCCAAATTTTTCCATTAGCTGAATATCAAATGAGACTAGTTCTATTATATGACATCACTATAATTGCCAAACATTATAACCAGCCATAGCATGATATCAAAGAAGACTAGGTCTATTATACTTCCCAAACATTTTAACCAGCTATAACATGATATTTTTGAAACAAGACTTTATTACAGTTGGAACGACAGCATCTTGATCTACAAGGCTTGCAACCTTTCACAGGCTTTCCTTCACTAATAAGCCTCTTGCATTCACTATCACATACAATACAATATTTGCTTGCATTATTAATGATTCTAACTAGCATGTGCTTTGCTAAAGTATAATCACTAGATTATAAGTATGATCTACTTGAATGTAAGACAACAAAATTATTATTCATAAGTTGTTTTTTCAATTTAACCATGACAAAAAATCTTCTTTTACTCTTTTTGCATAGTATTATTTACCTTATAAGGTATGTTCATCAGATATTGCTTTATGTTTATTATATCGCATAACTATCTTAGGGCATGGTACAACAAACTTCCTTCCGTTGCCAACTTGTCTTTACCATTCTTTTTCATGCCATGTATGTTAGATACAAAGGTATTTGGAATTTTATCCATCCAACTACATGCAAGGACTCTTGATTTATCACAATATGCGAATTCTAATGTTCCTTTAGGTTTATATTCAATACTAGCACGCTCTTTGATGGAAAGAGCTTTCATGATGAAATATACATCCTTGTAACACCACATCCCTCTTTTTTCAAGTACACCATCCATTTCATAGAAATGAACCAACTATCAAAATATATAGTATCCAATTTATGATCTTTCACAAGGTAGAAATTACATGGAAAGAAAATTCAGGGCATGGGATGTTGTCATAAATTCTAAATGCATAGTTGTATTCTTTTTTGGAATCACAAAATTTCTAAATTTTAATCCCAAATATATGAGGCGGTTTAAGTTGATATGTATTCAACTTGCATTTAGAAGGCAAGATATGCCCATCAACGATACCATTTTTTCCACAACTATGATGCAATTGAAAACTAGAATTCAAATTATCTTCTAGCAATAGAATTTGTCAAAGCTTATACTCTTTTGTGCCTTTTGTTAGTGGCCTTTTCTCATCATTAGGGGAAAAAGTGAGCCTTGCATGGGCCTTTTAAGGATCTCTAATTTTTAGGGATTAAAATTAAGATTGTATGTGATTAAGGGGACATAAAATACGAGGGTGGTTTTCTCTATTAAAATATAAGAGAAAAAGAAGCTTCCATGATATGCTCAGTCGAAGTGAATTTCAACCATTAGATTTTCTCCTTTCATTGGCTAGGATTCAAAGCACATGTGATACTATAATAAATGCATGGATGTTTGCAAAGTAGGGCAGTAGAAAGAGATGAAAATTCTGGGTAGCACAGTAGAGAGAGAGGCGGACGTCGCAGTCAGCATGAGCCCTTCATCGTCGACGATCTATGGTGTGCAAATAAATTCTCAAATCCGTTAGATACAGTGC
This sequence comes from Ceratopteris richardii, assembly GCA_020310875.1. Taxonomy (NCBI): domain Eukaryota; kingdom Viridiplantae; phylum Streptophyta; class Polypodiopsida; order Polypodiales; family Pteridaceae; genus Ceratopteris; species Ceratopteris richardii. Next base: position 146,865,045 of record CM035432.1, read on the forward strand.
ACTCATGGCTGTCACATGGATCATCCAATCTAATGGCTGAGCACATTTTAAGCTGATCTCCTTTTTTGTTTGAACATCAACCGTCTGATGCAAAAGAGATCCAACACTCTACATTCAATGGAGCTCTCATTGAGAGATATTCATTTGTAACCCTTTGATCTCATCCCCATCCAAGGGTGTAGAAGGAAATGCACTGTCCCAAATGTGTGTTATTTATGAACCCTTCGATGGGTAGAAAGATCCTACGGTTAACGGACAATTGCGCATTTTTTAATGTCCTTTCAAACAGAGCCACACGATTTTTTTATGATCCAATGGCCTATAGTTCATGGAGCCTTGACTTTTGCAGCAAAACACCATCCGTTGGATTCTTCAGAGAAAACAATGGCCATGATTCAAAGTTTACAAATCCGAAACCACTCTTCTCACAAAATCCACGAATTTGTGGTGGTTTTAGAAACTTTGACTAGCAAAAACTAAGGAAAGCCTACCCCTAGACTACTAGACTAAGAATCTAGACTGTGTCCACCACCCTCCTCTCATTGGTCCATCCCTAATCACTCCTTAATCTAAAAGGCCCATGCAGGGTTCATTTTTTCCCCTAATGTTGCATCTTATATACGAAAAACGTTTATCTTATGGTATTCTATTTTTCCCACCTTTGTGGCAATGTTTGAACAATAAATTGCTCGACATGTATCACCTTTTTAATTAAATATTTTATGAGTGATAAATTGCAAAGTCATTCCTAATGATACACCCAAAAAAATGCATAAAATTATACTTGTTAAGTGGAATACATTTATGAGTGGAGCCATAATTAGTCAATGCTTTACTTTGATTCTCAAGAGTATAATGATTGAATTGTGTGATAATCATATTTGCTAAATCTATTGTAGAAAGTCCTAAAAGTAATTGAATTTCAATAAACTCTTATAGGACTTGCCCCAAATTTGAACCTAAAATATCAATTAAAGGAGGAAAGCTTTTAAAAGTTCAATGTGGCTCAACAGCAAGCCCTCCAAAATTTTTCCAAAAATCTTCTTGTATATTAGAAGCATACATTTCATCATCATCATCATCATCATTAGTGTCGTCATCACTATGCAAGACAATACCTTCAACCTCAAGGATAACATCCTCTAGTTCCTCTTTCTCATCAATAGATGTATGTTCAGCTCTTGAACCATCCAAAGAATAAGCATCATTTTCAAGTCTTCCTCTTTTATGCTTTTGGAAGTGCATGAAGCTATGTTTGTTTTCAACAATCTTTCTTTTGTGAGCATGAAGAATAAAAATGTCTTTCTATTGATATATTTAGGTAGTGATGTGTGTGAACACTTTAGGACTGCCGAGACACTTTTTTCCCTCTTTAGGAGGTTTTTTCCCCCGGGCTTGTATATATGCCTATTGCCCTAAAGGGCTACTTATCTTTGTACATTCCAGTGGTAATACATTTGTTGTGCTCCAAGCTTCTTCTTCTTCCTTATGTTGTTCGCGTGCTTCCGCAGATGTCTAACTCCAACAACTGGTATCAGAGAAGGTCGCCGCTTCATATAGGGTGTCGTCGACACCTCTTCGGTTGCAGTCTCAAAATCGCTTGAAATTTGGTGAGCATAGTCAGGGTGTTTTTGAGATCAAAAAAGCTTCGCAATGTGGTGTTGAAATCGCGATCTGAGCTCATTTGGACCTCCGAACGTACTATCACAATGCTTGTGAAGGCTATTTTGTCTTTTTTGTGCCGAAGATATATACCAATTTTGGTTCGCCAATATAAGCATCTCAAAGTCTGCTAGAGGTCTAGCAGAACTCGTTTGGGTAGTTTTGTTCAACTTCTCCGGATACAATCATTTTTTTGCATCAAGGTATTTTAGCCAATGGCCATGGCTCAATTATCCATTGTGGGCTTATATGATGCATCATGTATTGGTCGCAAAAGGACTATGGAATATTGTGCAGGGTGTTGAAAGACGTTCTCTTACACCTATGAATACAGATACTACAAATATAGGTACTCAAGCTGATGCAGATGGTATCCAAGATGGTGATATTCTGTAGATTCTTGTTCGGGCAATTATTTTTGTTGCACCTACTGTAGAGCAAATTCCTTGGCATGGTAGAGATTCTCAGGCACATGCATTGATAGCTTTGTCTGTCAAACGTGCCATTATTCCTCACATTCGCTCTTGTTCTTGTAGAACAGCTAAGGATGCTTGGGATACACTTACCACATTGTACTAGTCTAGGAATGAGTCTCCTGTTGCTTACCTCTGAAAATAGTTGGAGAGTGAGCACACGAATGAAGGTGATTCTATGGAAAATTTTCTGACAAAGATCAAGGATTTGAAGGAATAGTTGATTTCTGCAGATGAAGTCCTTCCCTGACAATTCACTTGTGCTGACTATTCTGAATGGTCTTCACGAATCATATCAGAGTTTTGCTTCTACTCTTCGTTTGATGATGAAAGGCAATCCAAATGCCTTAACATTTGAAGATTTAGTTTTTTTTTTGTTGCAGGAAGACCATTCTAGGTAGAATAGGTCTATTATGCGTGTTGCAGATCAAGCTTTCCTGGCTAGTCAGAATTGCAAAGGTAAATGGAGCTCTTCTACTAGTAAGCAGAAATTTACAAATGCTGCACATTCAAAGAAGGAAGACAAAGATGAGAAGAAATCAGAAAAGAAGAAATTTTTTTGCAAATACTGTAAAGCAAATGATCATTTCATTAAGAGTTGTCCAAAACTGGCTGCTAAAGAGGCAAAGAAGAAAGAGGCCGGAATGGTTGTTGCAGAGGCCTCTACACCGAAAGCAGAATCTGCTAATCATGTGCAAGATGAAGAATGGGTGTTTACTATAGTTTGCAGTTTTGATCCATCTTCTCATGAGCAATGTAGTAGAATCAGATGTTTGGTACTTTGATAGTGGGGGGACCAAACATATTACCTCGCATCACAGTTTCTCCTCTTCACTCGAGCCTGGCCCTATAGGGAATATTGTTACATGCACCAACAACTCCTCTTATCCTATTATGGGAGTTGGTAAGATCATTTTGACTACTACTGATAGTAGTTCTTTCACTTTGTCAGATGCTTTATTTGTGCTAGGGATCAAGAAAAATCTATTATTAGTTTTTGCATTAGCCAAGATTGGCTTGGTTCTGAAATTTCTTGATGACAGATGTACGGTTCATGATCTGTCAAATGGCGACGTCATTGTTGCTTCTGGCATTTTATGTCATAGGCTATATAAACTCAAAGCCTATGAAAGATCTGTAAATGATTCAACATGTGCAAAACATGATTCTCAGGCTATGTCAAATGCAAAGCTTTGGCATGCACACTTTGGTCATCTAAATTTTGCTAGTTTGCTATGCCTGCAAAAATCTAAAATGGTGTCCTCTTTGCCCAAACTTGAGGCACCCGGAAAACATGTTTGTGAAGGCTTTATTTTGGGAAAAATGCAGTGTTCCTCCTTTCCAAAAGATGGTCCAGTTCGGGCTACTCAAAAATTGCAGCTTGTACATAGTGATGTCTGTGGTCCTATGTAGACACCTTCTTTTGGAAACTATCTTTACTTCATGACTTTCATCAATGATTTTTCCAGGCATGCATGGGCGTATCCATTGAAGGCAAAGTTTGAAGATTTTATGCGCTTCAAACAGTTTTTGGTTTTCGCTGAAAATCTATCAGCATGTAAAATGGGCACCCTTCATTCTAATCGAGGGGGGGAATATATGGCTTCTGACTTTAATGCATTTTTGGTTGAACGTGGGATAAAACATCAATGTACAGTGCCATATACACCTCAACAGAATGGAGTTGCTGAATGAACAAGTCACTCATGGAAATGGTGAGGTGCATAGTCAAGAGTCAGGCTTAACCACATAGTTTCTGGCTTGAGGCTGTCATGTGAAGCATATGTACTTAACAGGTGTCCCACTAAAGCGCTGCATTCTATCACTCCATATGAGGCTTGGCATAATTGCAAGCCATCTGTTGCTCATCTACATGTTTTTTGTTGTTTGGCATATGCATTAGTGCCTTAACAACATCGTAGAAAATTGGATGATAAAGTAGTAAAATGTATTTTTGTTGGGTACAGTTCTGAAAGAAAAGGCTATCGTCTATATCATCCACAGACTAAACACATTCTGGTTAGCCGTGATGTTGTTTTTGTGGAAGATGCTATTCAGCCCTTACTTTCATGTACGAAGGAGACATATGTTAGCTCCAAAGCCATGTATGATACTTTGCTGCCTCTTTTTATAGGTGGATAGTCTAGTGCTAGTCCTGATGAGGCAACTTCTCAGCCATTGCAGGTTTCATGTGATGATGCAGATCATTCCATTTTTTATGCAGATTTGCATGATGCACTTGTTGATGAGAGAGCTGATATTAAGGAGGCAAAAACTATGCCAAAATGGCCAGTGTAGACTTTGTGTGACAACAAATTAGATGCATCTCTGTCATACTATACTCATTCAGGCTCTCATAGTGCCTCTTTTGCATCAGATTGCTATGTTATGGCTACATCTAGTCTCTGTGATGAGAGTGAACCTGTTTCCTTTGATGAAGCACAAAATTCCGAACACTAGATGGCTGCAATGCAATCTAAATATGATGATATCATGAGAAATGGTACCTGGTCTTTATGTGACTTGCCTCCGGGCAAGAAGGCCATTGTCACTAAGTGGGTATACAAGCTGAAGGATAAACCTGATGGAATAATTGACAGGTGTAAGGCTAGGCTTGTTGCAAAGGGTTACACATAGGAAAGAGGCATTGATTTTGATGAAGCCTTTGCTCCTACTTACCAAATGACTATTGTTCATAGCATCTGTGCACTTACAAATCATCATGGTTGGAATGTACATTAGTTGGACATTAAAATAGCATTTCTAAATGGTGACTTGCATGAAGAAGTGTATGTTTTTCAGCCTCATGGCTTTGTGCAGAAAGTGCATGAAAACTGGGTGTGTAGGTTAAAAAGGCATTATATGGTTTAAAGCAAGCACCACGTGCTTGGTATGAAAGGATACATGCCTATCTGATTGCACATGGTTTGATAACAGTCCAATTGAAAGCACCTTATATGTTAAGCATGCTAATGATGTGCTTCTTATCATTGTGGTGTATGTTGATGAGATGCTGCTCACTGGTCCTCATGACATGCATATTGTTGATTTTAAGGCTGATTTGCATGCCTCATTTGAGATGTCCCATTTGGGGCATTTGCATCACTATTTGGGCATTCAATTTATGCAAGTTGATGGTGGAATGGCTTTGTGTCAAATGAAATATATTGACACATTATTGTAGAATTTTGGTCTTGAAGATTGTAAGCCTATTGCCACTCCTATGGAGACAGGTTTACGATTGAGCCTTCATGATGTTGGAGTTGCATTTGATGCTATTCTCTATCAGCAGGCTATTGGATGATTGATTTACTTATGCATTACTCGGCTAGATATTCAGTTTTTTCTCTCACAAATGAGCAGGTTTATGCATTGCCCAGGTGTCAAGCATCGGCAGGCGGTTAAGCGCATCTTTCGCTACTTGAGTGGTACCCGGCTATTTGGATTGTTTTATCCCAAGGGGGGATCACTACCGCCAGATTTGCATGTTTTTTTTTACAGTGATTGGGTTGGTTGCTATGACACTCATGTGTCCACTAGTGGCTTTTGCTTCATGCTTGGTAGCTCGTGTATATCTTGGTTGAGCAAGAAGCAGCCTATTGTGGCCACTTCCAGTTGTGAAGCTGAGTCTAGGGCAGCTTTCACGACTGTTGAGTGTGTGTGGCTCAGATGCCTTATGGTTGATTTGGGTGTTGGTCAGTCTTCTGCCACCACCATCTTCACTGACATTTAGAGTGCATTGGAAGTTGCCACGAACCCTGTGTTCCATGCTCGCACTAAGCACATTGAGGTGCATTATCATTATGTCAGGGAGAGGTTCTCTACTGGGGAGATCAGCTTGGCATATGTGCCCACATAGGAGAACATTGTAGACCTTTTTACGAAGGCTCTGCCTAGGGAGAAGTTTGAAGCTTTCCACAAAGCTTTGGGCCTGCTTCCTTTTTTTTATTGATTCCACATAGCTTGGCACTACCTTATACATGAGTGCCAGCTCCTTGTTCACGGCATCACTCCCAGGGGGATTTGTTGAAATATTTAGGTAGTGATGTGTGTGAACACTCTAGGACTGATGGGGCAATTTTTTCCCTCTTTAGGAGATTTTCCCCCGACTTGTATGTATGCTTATTGCCCTAACGGGCTACTTATCTTTGTGCATTCGAGTGATAATACATTTGTTGTACTCCAAGCTTCTTCTTCTTCCTTGTGTTGTTTGTGTGCTTTTGCAGATGTCTAACTCCAACACTTTCCTCCTATTAAATTTTTTTCATTTGGATGACAAATGACCAAATGATGCACATCATCTTGTTCACGATAGATAATCCTTGGTCTTCTACTTCAAAGAAAATTTTTCTTGGAAGGTCTACCTTTCTTTGATTTAGATGAAAATGCAATATATTTATATTCAGTTGTAGTAGTCTTCAAAATATTCTGCATGTCAACCACAAAATTTGGATCATGTGTCGAGGACATACACATATTGTAATACATGGATGGATTATCCACATTTTCTAATACATCACGGTAATTTTCTAATACATCACGGTAATTATCTTCATCTTCTTATGATTGGCTATCATCCTCATTAAACATTTATATGTCATCCATGATACTTACATCATCAACATATGCATATCCATGAGAAAACGTTTTGATAACACTTCCATAACTCAAAGGTATGTGTTTGATAGACTCTCCCACATCATAAAAGTGATGAAGATCATTAGCATCCACACTGTACGTGCCATCTTGAGTTATGTCATCATTTTCAAAGGCATTGAAAATATGGATGCCTTCATTTGCATTGAATGTGCTAAAAAAAACTATTACTTACAAGTCCTTCACCAAGAAGATTAGGAATAGCATCATGACATAGAAGCATATATTTAGAGATATCATTCTCAAAAGAACACTTGAACAATTTTATTTTAGCATCCTATTTTATTATTTAACCTTTGTATTTATGTTCTTACCAAGAACAAGGGAAAGAATTCTTGTCCATACAAATCCAAATTCAATGGCAAGTAGTTGAATATAGAAGCCAATAACTTCGAATGAAATGAGCATTCAATAATCTTGAAGCTTGACTACTAGAAGCATAGCACTTTTCTTTAATCTCTCTTCTAACCAATTCAGAGTGAGCCATTATTTTACTATTGAAAAGAAGAAACAACGATGAATAGGACAAAACGTTTGAATACAAAGGAACATATCTTTTCATGAGTGTGAAGCATAGAGGTTGTAGCAATAGCTTGACACACGTTACAAGAAAATCAACATTCTTCAATGTATATTTTGATGGCTACCATACGTCTCCACATCTACATATGCATAGGAGTGAAAGTCTTGGAAAAACATATGGGTATTGGTATACGCATCTCAAGGCATGTTGGTAACCACACGCTTTCATTGGTAAGTGTGTTGATATGCACATCATAAATGCATCGGTGCCATTAAAAAAACTAGGATGTACATGTGTCCATCAACATACACATCATTACACATGTCCATATAGGCATCATAAATAAATGGACTAAAAAATATATATACATTTAAAAAAAAAAGGAAAAAAAACCATTGGTATATGCATCCGTGTGTCTGTTGGTATAGGCATTGGTATGTGAAAACAAAGTGCATGCTTATGTAGGCCTATGCAAGCACATGTCTGCACAACATGAACCTATACAATCATAATAAAAAAATATATATAATAGCATAATTGTAACTTGCATGAACTATGATAAATCATAACCATAAACCTTGCATAATCATAATCATGTAGGATTGTGCATGCACATGCCTATACCACATAAACTTACATAACCATAATCATAAGACAACCATAAACTTGTGCATGTGTCACTCTAGCACAATGATAAGTATCAACGTGAGGAGATCCACCTCATAATTGTCCTCCTCTAGATACATGGTTTGACCTTGTTCAGACCCAGTGTCTGATCTAATTAAAAATTAGATTTTTGGGCTAATTTGGGGGACTCAAGTGAGCTCTAATGAAAATTGGTATGTAGATAGATCTACTAATCTTGAAGCTTGAGGACTCCTCAGCTTAGAAAAATGTAGCTTGATTTATCAAAAATGGGATTTACAATGTAGTTAAATGATAAAAATCACTACTGATTACACATTTGTTTTGAAAAATAGAAACTTGGCCTATTTGCGTGATCTACATTGACTCCCTTGTCTACTTGGTCATGTTTGGCCTTCCCTCTACCCTTGCCCCCTTTGACTTGTCTATCTCATGATTCCTTGTCGTGTTAGTTCTAGGCCTCCTTGACTACTATTAACACCCCCCCTCTCTCACGTTTGTCGTCCCTAATAGAACCTTGTTGTAGAGGGTGTGAGATATATTATTGCACTGCATAAGTTGCTAAGTCATGTTCCTTTAGGCGAAGACCTCATGCTAAGTCCGTCATCAGATGATCCCAATCTACAAGACCTAGAACATCCAGATGGGAGATACATAGCTGGTTCACATGCGGAAAATGTTCCATCACAAATAGATGCAATAGGTGCATGGGTCTGAGAATGAAGATTTTTGAGTGATATTCCTAGAACTCGATGGAGAACATCTCTTCAAATGTCTGCTTATAACAAGCAAACATGTATTTAATTCTTGCATGCCAGGCATAGAATGTATTTAGTTCTTGCTTTTGCTTTCAATTTTTTGCCTCTTTCATGACCTTCACTATCTGATCTTCAAATTGCTCTGTAAGTTGGGACACCAGTAGTGCCCTCTCATGTCGGCTTTGTTCTGCAATAGCCCGATTATGTTGTTTAGTGCTTCGCTCTGCTTCCTCCCTTATAGGTGAATGATGCATGGGGGGGAGAAAGAGGACGTACCTCAGTCTCCACAGTAGCCGCTTGGGAGCTAGGAACTACTGGTATCCCCGATGTATCTTGTTGTGCTAATTGAGCCTTTAACTTGTCAATGATTTCATCTTTTTCTTTGATCTCATTGTCCGCTTTCGTGATGGCTTCTTTGTTCTTAAGAATTTCTTCTCCTATTGAAGCCATTTGATCAGCATCTTCGTTACAATGTGCAAGGAGTTTGTTCTCTACCAACTTCCACCTTTTCCTAAGTTCATTAGTGTCATACATGTATTTCTTCTCCCATTCTTCTCCTAGGGTTTGCTCTTGTTTTAGTTGATCTTCATACTTTGCAATTTGTGCTTCCAATGCTTGTGTATCATCGGTTGTTACTTTTTGTGCCTCTATCAGTTGGTTGCATAGGATGACAGTTGTAAGTTCTTTATTCATGTTTCTTAAGTTGTCAGCTTCCTCCATGTATACCTTTATTTGTGATTCTAGTACTTTGCTTCATGTATTCATCCATGCTTTCTAAGCTTCACCGACTTCATACTTACTTTGCAGCTCTTTGAGTTGGTCTTGTAGTTTTTGATTGTCAACCATTAGCACATTGCATTTCTCCATTACTTCATTAACTTCCTTCTCCTTGGCTATGAGTGCCCGTTGAACTTCTATCACCTGTGCAGAGAGCTTTTCACTTATAAGCTGAAATTGTTTGTGCTCCCTTATAGCCTTGTCACAATCGGCATCTGTTTCTATCAGTTGTTGTTGAGTATCCATGGTTGTTTGTATCATTTTCTTCACCACCTGCTTGAGTTGAGCCACGTCCATGTTCAGCCATGTTTTGAGGATACTCGGTGCTTCCCTTGTGAGTACATCTTTGCCCTTATCCACGTGTATTGTCTCATTATGTGGTTGTCGAATTTGGAGATGTACCTGATTTTATTTTTCTTCTTCTTCGTGTGTTGTAGACTTTGTAGCACTTCCCTGAAATGGAGAAGGCTCAACTATGACTGTAACAAAGTAAGTCTATGATCTAAAGGTCCGGTTGGTTCAGACAGATCTGAAATTGGACACCATTTGGTCACTCTTGTATGGCCAAAGATCTCGAGACTAGAATTAAGCATAAGTCCATGTGCTCTCTTAAACAAGTGATCCACTTAGCCTAGTGGTTAAGTCTCAAGGTTGTGAAGGAGGAGGTCTTGGGTTCAATGCCCATGGGGAACATGGGGAGAGACTTTTGCCCAAGAAGCTCTAGAGCCTTCTAACTTAAGTTAAGGTGAGTTAACTTGAGTCCAGCAAGACTTAACTTGAGTGGCGAGTACACTAACCACTAGTGGACTCTAGTGGAAGGTACTAAAGGAGTGGTCAAGATCACTTCAATCACTAGTAGACTTTGGTGGAAGTTATGAAAGGAGTGGAGGAGATTGCACATGCACTTGTGGACTCTAGTTACATTTGTGGTCCTCGTTGATTCGAGCAGCTATATATACATGCATAAGGTTGGGAGGAGAGTCATCTCTCTAGCACGTGATGTTGGATGCCACACTAGTATCTTGTGGTTGGATGATGTTTAGATTTTCTCTATGAATCTTTTTGAGAATCGAGTTCCTTTCTCTTAAAGATAGAAGAAAAATGCTTCGATACCTTGTTGAAACCGATCATTCAGAAGTTAAAGTCTTGGGTCATCAAGTATTTGACTCATAGTAAGTTTATATCTTAGAAGTTTGAATTAGTTATACAGATTTTTGTTGGTTAGCCGAGTGGAACTAGATAACTAAATTAAACATCCTATATAGATGTTTTGTACAAGAACTTATTTTATCTTCAAAAGACAATAAGTCCAAGATTGACTTATTCATTTGGGTTTGCTTCCAGTTATTAGCATACCTCTTATGACTTTCTAGAGTTCAGTACACTCTAGAACACTAATGTTAGGAATTGCTCATCAGGTTGACAATTCCCAAGAACTTTCAGTTGAAGTCTTTGAGAAAAGTGTCCTAAGATTGGACGATCTTCATTTTGAGTTTGACTTGGACAAGATATAGTAAGGTTGAAACAAAGTAAATGGAAAACTTTCTTCAATAGTTTACACAAGATTTTCAAGCCCTTAGGACAAAGTAGTCCTCAAGTCGGGTGAAGAAATCAAGTAATTGTTGGTTGGGAGTTAACCATTGTACAAACATCCAAGTCAGATGTTTGGATCAACCAAACTTCAAGTCTTCCAAATCAAATTCAAGAGAATCAAGATTTCTCAAAGTCTTGATTCGGATATAAATCCCATCCTAGTTACTAAAGTCCATGCACCAGTCATGCCTAGAAATGGACTAGTAATTGGAATCCATCCATTTCATATGTTTGTGCCCAGATCGCACATCGAGACACAGTGAAGTGGCTAGGGATGTTTTTAGATCCACCCTTAGTATTCATTCACTACTTTGTGCTTTGACCAGTTTATCAAAGTCCAAAGCCAAACGGTGTTTTGAATCATTTGGGCAGGGATCCCACCACACAGATGAGACATGTTCTTCTAGTTTTAGAACATGACCATGTTCTTCTAGTTTAAGAACATGAGGCTCAAGGGTTGCCTATAGTTATATATATAGCTTTATTTTTTAGGACGAAAATCTTTCCCAAGGGGGGGAAGAATGAAATAAAGTAAGTCCGATTCAAGGGTCCGGCCGATTCAGATAGATCTGAAATCGGACACTGTTTGGTCACTCTTGTATGGCCAAAGATCTCGAGACTAGACTTAAGCATAAGCCCATGTGCTCTCTTAAACAAGTGATCCACTTAGCCTAGTGGTTAAGTCTCAAGGTTGTGAAGGAGGAGGCCTTGGGTTCAACCCCCATGGGGAACATGGGGAGAGACTTTTGCCCAAGAATCTCTAGAGCCTTCTAACTTAAGTTAACATGAGTTAACTTGAGTCCAGCGAGACTTAACTCGAGTGGCGAGTACACTAACCACTAGTGGATTCTAGTGGAAGGTACTCAAGCAGTGGTCAAGATCACTTCAGCCACTAGTAGACTCTGGTGGAAGTTATGAAAGGAGTGGAGGAGATTGCACATGCACTTGTGGACTCTAGTTACATTTGTGGTCCTCGTGGATTCGAGCAACTATATATACAGGCATAAGGTTGGGAGGAGAGTCATCTCTCTACCACGTGGTGGTCGTAATTGTTAGTCTGTTGCAATGACCCTGATAAGAGTGAATGGTTCTTGCTCCTCCTCATCTTCCTTGTCTTTCTCTTCCTTTGGGACCTTCAACCTAGTTTCTCCATCCAAATGAGTCTCTGTAATTTGGATCTTTGTCTCTTTGTTCATTCAGATTGTGTGTACTTCTCCTTGAGATGATCCTTCTTTGGCATATCCTTGATTGTGTTGTCCAACATTTTCTCTATGTTATCACCATCCACTTCAAAGGAGTCCATGACTTGATTTAACTCATCCCATTTGCCATCATCATTCAATTCACTTTTGAAGTCCGCATTCATCAGGGATGGTTCTTGATCTTCCTGGGTGTCCAAAGATGAACTAGAGTTCATCAGTCCCAATTCTCTGTATCTATGGACTTTTTTCAACCTCTTTCCTTACGAAGATTCTACATGGGATTGATGATAGTGATGCCCTTGCACTGGTAGATTTGCTTGTCCTTCCATGTATTGGTCAGTAGCTTCCATTGCTTCCTTTAACTCTTCTTCTCTAATGGGCTTGGTGTCTTCGATTTTTGTCCTTGGAAGTACGTGTATTCTTTTTGAAGTAGGAAGTGCCTCTTCTGCCTTTAACATTTCCCTTAATCTCTTTCTTCCTCTCGTCCTGGGTTGAGAGCTCGTTCCTGCCTCTTCCGTCACTTTTATTCCTTTCTTTTTCCTTGGTATAGTGGCTAGCTTTGCATACTTATCCATCTCTGTTGATGAAGGCATCTCCTTAAGATATTCTCGAGTACCTAAGGTATGGAAGATCAGGATGGTCAATGCTACACTTCCATTCAAGAACTTGTGGCCCCACTATTTCTTTGCTTCGAATAAACACTCTTGGATGTAGGGTGTCAGGTTCACTTGATTACCAATTTGTTTTGTTGCATGAGATAAGAGTTGTACTATGATCTTTTGAGGTGTTATGTAGGGGTGCATGTTTGGGAAGCAGAAATGTTGGTGAATCAGACGAACTTCTTCAATATCTATCCGATTAATATGCACAAAGGTACGGGTCTTTGACCCTCGGCTTTCATCCTTTAGGTCTGTATTCCCATCCTTTTCCCATCCAAAAGATTCTTTAATCAATTCGTGAGTGAATTGAATAATCACCCATTCTCCTTCCACATCTAGGACTTTTGCTTCTAGCACTAAGGGGTTATGTAAGGCTAGTTGAAGAGTGTTCATCACCTGAGTACATCGTTGAAAGTCTGGCTTATAGATGGGTAGTTCAAAGTATTTTTGAATGCCTGCCTTTGTCAATACGTCCACGGTTGATGGGAGTTCATGTAAGACTTTGAAATCTAGGGACATGATCAGGAACTGATGGTTGGTGTCCATGATCTTTATCGTCACCAAGAAGAGATGCTCCCTCGTAGGTTGTTCTTCTCGAAACTAGTGACCTTTGGCTTTGGTCACACTTTGTGGTGGAAATTCCAACATCTCTTCATGAACGGTTGCCTCTGAATCCTCAGAAGCCATCTGCACTTGTAATAAGGAAAGAATCAGCTTCCTAGGAGAAACCAATTCTTGTGTTTTATGTGTGGTTCAGTGATATGTTGTTTCTTTCATTCTTTTTGTTTCTTGATACACTCTAAGGCTTCTTGGCATGCTTCCTCTCTAATTCTTTCCTCTTCCTTCTTTTGATATTGTGCTCCTATGAGTCGTGCTAACATCTGGTCTGTTAATGGCTCCATATATCCTTTCACTCGACATCCACTTATGTAGTTGGGAAGTATATCTCCATCTAATGTGGCTAGATTCACCGCTCCACTCATTGAGATTCTATTTATCAATAATGGTCCGTATCCTCATTGCTGCAATTTCTTGGCATGTTGTTTCAATGTATATACAAGGACTAAATCTCCTTTTTTTAAGCCTTTGTCTTTGATGTGTGTGTCATAATATGCTTTTTGTCTCTGTTTAGCAGCATAAATTCCCGCAACTGCTTGTAGTCTTGTTTCATGTAATTTCTCAATTTGCTCTAGTTGCTTGGATAGTTCATGTCTTGTCCACTCATACTGTTGTGCTACAGGTAGAGTAGGTACCAAAAAGTCAATTGGCAAGATCGCATTTTGTCCATAAACTAGGTTAAATGGAATAGTTCCAATGGCAGTTCGTAAGCCACTCGGTAGGGCCAAATTGCATGATGCAATTGTTTGTCCCAATCTGACCTTCCATTATTGACTATCTTTGTCAACATGGTACATAACACTTTATTGGAACTCTCTACTTGACCATTTGATTGAGGATGAAAGGCAACTGATTTTTTATGAATTACTAGGAATTAGTTCATCAAGGATTCTATCACTTTGTTGATGAAGTGCATTCATCTATCACTTAGTATCTCTATAGGTAGTCCGAAGGAGTAAAGAAATTCTTGAAGAGAAACTTTGTTGTGGTTTGAGCATCATTCTTTCTTGTTGCTTTTGCTTCTACCCATTTAGTTAGATAGTATGTTGCTACTATTATGTACTCAGCATGTGATCCTTTGGTTGGAGGGTTAATAGGGCCTATGAAATCAATGCCCCCTTTTTGAAAAGGCTCTCACACAAATCATGGGTCTTAGAGGCATATCATCTCTCCTAATAGGGTATTTGGCTCTTTGGCATACCTCACAACTCCGTACATAAGTGTCTGCATCCACATGTAGAGTTGGCCACCACAAGCGTGCGAAGAGAATCATTTTTACAGTTTGTTCGATTGAAAAATGTCCTCCTACGGCATTTGCATGTTCCATCTCTAATATAGGTAAATGCTCTCCTTCATGGATGCATAGCCGTAGTTGGGTGTCCTTTCCTCTTTTGAATAGTTTCCTTCCCATTATAATGTAGTCCTTTCCCATTTCTTCTGGGATCGCTTTCTAGCTAGACTCCCTCCTTCCTCATGCTCTCATGTTTTTAAGAACTTAACCAATGTCCTACTCCAATTTGGTGCTATTGTAGAGAATTGTGATCATGTGTGGTCCTCTAGAGTACTTTCTTGGCATTCTGGGCAATTGCCAATCTACTCATGTACATCTTTTGGCATATCTGGCCAATAAACTCCCAATCATTTTAATTGACTTAGTGTTCCATGAGCTCCTTTGTGTATTCTCCATCGATTTACATGAGCTTGTTTTAAGTTCTTCTGTTCAGCCTCTTCCACACACCTTAACAATACACCGTTAGGTTCTTTATAGTACACACTTCCTACCACAATGTGCAAATTACGTGATTTCAGAAATCCTTTCCTAACCTCCTTGTTGATTTTATGATGTGGCCCATGGGTAATATAGAAATCAGCTTTTCTGCCCACTTCGGACATACTTCTAAGTTGAACAAATAAGTATCCGGTAAGTCATCCGCTACTTCATTGGGTGGTTCTCCATGTGTTAATCTAGATAGATGATCGGCTCTCACGTGAATATTTCCTTTTTTTACCACTACTTCGAAATCAAATTCCATTAGCAACAAAAACCATCTCACTAGCCTTCCCGTGTTGCAGGGCTTATTGACTAGGTACAATAAGGCGTGATGGTCGATAAAGAACTTGAACTTGTTAGCTAGAAGGTAGTGTCTACATTTCTTAACTACATACACCATTCCTAAAACTTCTCATTCCGTAGTTGTATAGTTTCTTTCCGCTTGATTTAGTTGTCTGCTTGCATATGCAATAGGGTGGTCTAATTTTCCTTCATCTGTAGGTTGAGCCAGGATGCATCCTATTGCATAGTTGGAGGCATCTACATGGATATGAAATGGTTTATTCCAACTGGGTATCTTCAAAATAGGAGCCATACTTAATCGTCTTTTCAATACATTAAATACTTTCTCGCATTCATCCATCTATGTAAATTGGGTTAATAATCCATATAGTGGCTTAGCAATTATGCTGTACATGTGGATAAATCTATGATAGTATCCATAGTGGCCCATAAAAGCTTGCACTTCGTTAGAATTTTTTGGTCTTGGTAGCTCTAGGATTACCTTAATCTCATCCTCGTTTGTGGAAATTCCATTCTTCGACATGATATTTCCTAGGATATTTCCCTGTCTCACCATAAAGATGAATTTCTCAAGATTCAGGCACACTCGATATTGCCGACACTTCTCAGACATCCTTCGTAACTCTGAAATGTGTTTGTTTCTCTAGCGTGAGTATGTGCATAAGTCGTCTACGTATACTTCCGTACTCCTCCTTATAAATTCCTTAAATACATGACACATCAACCTTTGGAAAGTAGCAGGGGCGTTGGTGAGTCCAAATTGCATCACTCTAAAAGTGGACTCCCCATTCCGTTGCGAATGTCTTATGTTGATCCTCTATAGCGATAGCTACTTGGTTGTACCCGGAGAATCCATCTAGGAATCTATAGACTTCCTTACCCGCAACTCTTTCCAAGTGGTGATCTGTGATAGGCAATGGGTAGCTATCATGGATTGTGGCTGCATTTACTCTCTTTAGGTTAATACACACTCTTAACTTACCATTTTTCTTGGGTACGACCACTAATGGTGACACCCATTATGTGTGTTCTATCTCATAAATGAATTCGGCTGCCAACAAGTTGTCTATCTCCTTAATTTTCACTGAATAGACATCATTATAAGTATAAGGGTGTTGCTTTGATGGTTTTTCATAAGGTGTCATTGGGATTCTATGAGAACAAATGGAGGGATCTACTCCTTTGAGGTCCTTGTAGGTCCATGCAAATACATCTCGATATTCTCGAATTAAGTTTATTAGTTCCTCTTCCTCTTTTGATGACACGTCTTTTCCAATGTACGTACATCTCTCTTCACCATCTTCCATGGTCACAATCACTTTCTTAGTTTGTTCCTTGTTATCATAAGCTTCTCCTTCTCTGGCCTCCCTTTTGGGCATTTGAATAACTATCTTCCTCTCTTCTACTTCATATCTTTTGAAGTGCTCTGGGACTTCAAAAAGATATGGGGGTTGTTCTACCTTCTCTAATGTTTCCTCGTTGTTCGGTCTTGTCTTAGCTACTTCTAATGCTAATACCTTGGGTGTTCTTTCTTTATCATCGGCTCAAATTGCTTCTAAGTACCATTTCTCCGAGTCGAATTCTGGCTCCATTTCTATGTTTTCGTACTCCTCCCTCCATTCCTTTTCTAATAATTCTCCTGCCTCTACTTCTTGAAGGACTACCATGTAAAAACTTACATCATAACCTTCTTCATCTACACATCCATTCATGGTTAATACCTCCTCATTTACACACACATCTAAGGTGGCTAGAATCTCCATCCAACCGTGTGGTTCGAATGCTTCATCCGGGAAAACTTGAGGCATATACATAGGATCATCTATGGGTGGGTAATTTTGATGTCCAATAGGCCATATTTGAGTTTTATTTTCCTCCCGTTTTGCTTCTTTGCACATCCATAATTGAGCATCTTCATGCATCCATGATTGGTCACTAGAACCTGCACTGTGAATTGACAAATCATCCTCTTCCTTGTGTATGGGATTCCATTGTAGTGGGGGTACATCCCTATATGAAAATGTTTGTAAATTTATTTTAGTTTTAGCTTCTACCAAATAAAGGTACTCTTCTTTGAAGTGCAAAAGGGCTCCATTATAATGGATTTTGGATCCTCTCCGCTTGCCTATGTTAGTACGTCTGTACTAGGATCACATTTGTCAATAACTGGTTAAAACATGAGGGGTTCCAATATGAATACCAAGATTGCATAGCAATCTTTATCACAATGGGGTGTCCATTGTTCTTCATTCATAGCCATATCCATTGTGGCTAAGGTTTTTGGCCAACCATGGGTTTCTTGGTGTAGTGGTTGAAACCACGTCAAGGCTATATTTTTTTAGAGTTAGACCAAAGGCATTATATTGAGTGAACAAGTCATCAAGTTGTTCTACTCTCAATACTTGTCTAGACTCTACTAGGTGATCATATGGGTCTCCAATACCATCAAAGTAATTCTTCATGGATTTAACCAATTGAGTATGCCTCAAGATCCTAGGATGTTCTCTAGGTCTCGGTAAAGGAAAACTCATCCATGCCTCTTTGATGTATTGGGTTTCATTGTCTCTCCCGATCTATCCATTCTATCTCTAACCCGGATAGTTCTTTGCCTATTGGGTTTGCAAAGCTCACCTCAAGTCTTTCTCTAGTTCTTTCCTTATGGGTTCCATGGATGTGAGATTATCCCGCTCCTTGTTGACCATAAGACACATTCTATCTTAGTGGGGGGAAACTAATTCATCCTTCCAAGTATATGCATGCCTACCATGCTCCATTACCAAGAACATCCTTTCCAATGTGTTATCTAGATAGAAAACTTTTCTTGGTATCTCAGCATCATTGAATTCATATATGGTGACTCTGCCTATTTCGCTAAGTTGATCTCACTTGAATCTCCAAAGGGATTCATCCATTTCTCTATTCAAGAATAGCACTATGCTTTTGTTATATGGGGAATCCACTCTGGTGTCATTACTCTAGTCAAGATAGGTTTTCCTTGAGGTGTTCTAGGTTCTCGTCCTAGGCCTCCTTTCTCTAGGTCTCCTATTTAATTTTCTTGAATGACATTTCCAAACTCATATGTCCTATCTAGTAAGTTGGTAACCACATACATGGTTCCTTGCTTATGAATGTATGAGCCTTCTTCGAATTTGACCACTGGATTTTCAAGTCTAAAGGGTTGATCCAAGTTTTTAAGTTAGACCATTGATCACCTCAGATCATCCTCATAGATGTGTGCACCTAATCGATTGGTCCGGATGTATTCCAGATGGGTCTTATAGGGTCCTTGAGGAGTTTCTAGGTAAGCCATCCTTGAGCTTCCTATGGGTCTCTCCATGCTAAATGACATCTCTGAGTCAGTTGTTTCTAAGCTCAACACATAAGGATAGTCGCTAAGTTGCTAAGCCCATGATTTTGTTGTGTGATTAATGCTAGACTCAGCTGATCTAATACTTTGCCGGTCTCTCCCTAGGTGTTTGCTTGATCTAAGTTTCATATGCCATATTGATTAGCCCAACTGCCCTTGTACAACAACATTGTTGATTCCTTTGATATCGCTCACTTGTTCCTTTTAACTTGTTTAGGATGTATTTCCTTGTCTTAAAACATGCATCATCAGGAGCACTTAAGTTTTTTTTACTTGACATTCTTCATCCAATCAAATTAAATTATTTGCCCTTAAGTTGTCTCTGGATTGCAATTAACCCCTTCTTAAACTTGATAATTTAAAGGCTCTTTGAACTTGAATGTTCCTATCATGCCCCTAATCAATCACAACCATTAATCACACTTAGCCTATGCTAGGGCACTGAGCCACAAATTTTTACAGAAATGAAGTGCGTCCCAAATGCGAGGAGAGCCTGATGGAAATCTAGAGAGTAAGTGTGATGAAATTCTTTCCTATATTTGCTCAAGCTGAATGGCTAATATCCTCCTTTAGAAAACAAACTTGAAGGAGTGCCTCCAATGTCTTTTCACTATGTCTAATAGATCATGAAGAAGGTTGGCTTTCAGGATAAAGCTATCAAGATGAAAATACCTATCTTTGTGTGAAAAATATGTAATGGGCACCAATGTACCATATTAGACATAAATGTATGTATCTGATGAGTAGTGCATGTTGCACTTATTATGAAATACAACAATGATGATTGCTTTTGCTTTGTGTAGTGTGTAGCACAACTACCATGCAGCTTGATTGAGGAGAGATTCCATATCCAACAATGCATATCTTTGTGAGCTCATATGCAATAATGGATATGGACTCACAAGGATAGCCAAAATGTCACCAAATGATAAGCTAGAGAGTGTTTATAAATGCTACATAAAGCTAAAATGCATAAGGAAGAGATTCCCATAACTCTATGAGAATTGGTGGGGAGGGTGGAAAAAATGATGAAAAGAAAGGTTCGAGGGTGGGCAAATTGCGACCTCAAAAAGATCATAAAATGATGGCAAAACTTTTTTCCAAATGAGTGGAGAGAAACACCACAAAAATCAAGCAGCACAACCACCAAAATGACCACCAAATGATCCACCAAGACCTCCATCTAGTGCTCTGATACCATGTAGACATGTGTGGAAGAAAAATGAAAAGAAGAGTGTACTCACAAAATGAAAGAGTGTGAGACTCAACAATGAATAGAGCATGAAATGGGGAAACTCACATGGATTAGATTGAGCTTGCTAAGAGCATGGAGTAGGCTCCTCAATCCACTAACCAAGTACAAAGAGGGGAGAGGCCCTCCTTATATAGAGTTGGAGGGGGCTCTCCAAAGTACATCATATGTGGGATAATTCCCCTTGAAAGAGAATGAGTACACTAGTAGAAGCAAATGGCAAGGTACCCAAATACAATGGGATACAATACAAAAGGAAATGAAATGGAAATGGAGTGTCTCCTAAATACAAAATGGAGATGCACTCTCATATTCTTAATAGGGGGAACCTTTTTTTCCCTCACAAAATTATATTGAATCCCATAGTCAGCATGGATCCAGATCTTCTCATGTCCTAGGAAATCAAAAGGAGAAATCCAAAGAGCAATCAGATATAATTTTTGTGAACACCATAGGAAGAGATAGATAAGTCTTAGATATAGACTGATCATTGAAGGGGTTTGGAGTGCAGAAGAAGAGGAAGGAGGAGATGGAACGAGAGAGAAGAGAGGAGAGACGCGCGGATATGCGTGGGAGCCTCGAAACCCACATAATGATCTCTCTTGAGGCAATGCTCTATATATGATGTATATATATGAATATGGGGGTAAGGTCACATGACCCTTACATCCATGAAGGGGTTTGGAGTGCAGAAGAAGAGGAAGGAGGAGATGGAACGAGAGAGAAGAGAGGAGAGACGCGCGGATATGCGTGGGAGCCTCGAAACCCACATAATGATCTCTCTTGAGGCAATGCTCTATATATGATGTATATATATGAATATGGGGGTAAGGTCACATGACCCTTACATCCCCAACAATCTCCCACTTAAGGGTCAATGTGACCATAAGTGGTAACATATACAAAGAATGATGTAGGACTATACAATAATGTACAGGAAGAGACTGGATCTCTACCCATACTAGATCAGCCTACACCAACCGCCTCGAACAAGGTGTATCCATGCACCTCAAACTGCTCTAGACTCATATCAACAAGAGCCGAGCTCATATATGACTGACGCAAGAACTGATGAAGTTCCTGCAAAGCTCCCACTCGCTCTATGCCTGTGTCAATCATCGAACGACTGACAACTCCAAGTGCAAATGCTCCAATAGCAACTGCAATGTCTGGTCTCGAGCATAACAACTCGTACATCAAACTCCCGAATGCTGACGAAACATGTGCTATCCTGGCTAACCTAAGCATGTCAGCCATGCCTCTATCCAAGGCATCCAAAGCACCATCGTCAAGACCAACATGTCCTGACATATCTATGTCAACATCTGGCATGAGCGAATCCAAGAATGACTGCATAACTGCTGACTCCTCAGCATCTAAATCAGCCATGCTCACAACCAAGGATGTATCTAGCTGTGCATCATGAGAGCTAACATGCTCTACCATACACTGTGTATCATGAGAGCTATCGTGCTCTACCACACCAAGTGTATCATCATGCTCCACATGAGCTGACTGCACAACATCAACACCAAGATCCATCTGATGATCTAACTCTAAGTGAGTATCATCACAATGCTCTACATGAGCATCCACATCATGCTCTAAAGCATCCAACTGATCATCCAAAGTGTGCTCCAAATGAGCATCCACATGATCAACAAAATCATGCTCTATATAAGCATCATGAGCATCCAAAACATGCTCTACATGTGCATCCATCTGAGCATCTGAATCCTGCCATACATGTGCATCATGAATGTCAATAGACATATGTGTAGGTAGACAAAATGAGACATGACGAGTCTCACATCGCACATAAGGCTGAACTCCCATTGAGACGAGACTGTCTCTCACATGAAGTACCTGCAGTGGATACATGTGCCCAATCCTGGCACCTCTGATAAGCATAAGCTGTCCCAACTCCAACTGAAAATGATGCTCACCAAGGAATGCATAACATCTGCTCTTCTGTAACTGGCTAACTGAAATCAAGCTCATAGGGAATGAAGGCACATAACGTACATGTCTAAGCATAAGTGATGCTCCACTAGGTAGCATAATGCATACATCTCCTGCACCCTCAATATCATATGTCGTACCATCAGGCATGTGCACACATCCACGACTCTCACCTGAGAATCGACAAAACCACTCACGATGTGGAGTAACATGAAAACTGGCTAATGCATCAAGCAACCAAGCCATATGTGTGCTATCTAATGAGCAAGAGGAATCATGAGATGAACCATAGGAGAAAGTGATATCTCCATCACTAGCATAATCAACTGCCATAGAATCTCCTGAAACCACTACCTGATCTGCATCACGTGCATATCTCTGACATCGTCGTCGCATCCGCCTGAAGCAACATCGTCGAATATGGCCCTCATGACCACAGTGCCAACATCGAAGTCGTCGATGTGATCTATGTTTCACATGAGTCAATGGACTCGCATACATATCATGTAGTCTCTACCATAATGCACTACTCGTCTCCTCATACATAACAGACTCATATATAGAATCCACAAGCTGTAATCGGATAGTGGAGCTGGCCAATGCATCCATATCCATCCATACGTGGTCGGGCATGTCACGAGACCTCTGTGCATCTCTATGCACATACATGTGTAACCCTGCACGAACCAATGTATGCCACATCTGAGCTTTCCATCTCGGAAAGTCAGTGCCATCAAATCGAGAAGACACCATGCTGGCAATCCAAGACTAGCAATGTAACAAGAGACTGGAACAATACTCTATCCTGAATAGGATCACACCTGCATATCCATATGCATAACTCACATCACATATGTCTCACTGGAGAAGAAAACCATGTGAACCACCTGTCACATAATCATGCATCTAGCATGCACATAAAACTATGAGCATAAGCCTGCTCACCAAGTCTCCAAAGTGACCAAATAGATGTGAAAGAATCCTGGGAAAAATTCGACAGAGTATCCCCTGAAAACTGAGCAATCAAACAAGATAACCAATAATTAAATAACAATAAGTAATCTGTCATCACCTGTCACTGATATAATCAAAGATAATGGCAACTACATGTGCCAAAAAACTAATGGCAATACACGCCAATACAATGGCAATACAACATCCACTCAAGAATAAATCCTGCAAGATGGTCCAACCTGTCACAAACAACCTGTGACCAAGTCCAAGTGAATGGAGATAGTCAATGATCCAAAGCTATCGCAAAAGCTTCAAGATCCACTAGAGTTCTCTTCTAGCATAAAAGCCGATGAAATTTCGGCAGCATCTCCTCTGTAAAATGGACTCTAGAACCAAAATAACCATGTGGGAATCACCATCAACATAAGCCAAGAATCACACTGGCAAATATATATCAATCAATGACCAAATGCTAATAACGGTGACAAACAAACGTGTAACTGAGGCTCCAATCTGGATCATGTACCTGCAAAGAAAACAAAAGATACAAGTACCAAACAAGATCCAAAATCAACTCTCACAAAAGTATGTGCAACCGGCAAGTAAATCCATAACCAAGTGGCATAAGCAAGATGTAGACCACAATGCCACTATACATCCATGATCAAACTCATGATGACATAAACCTCAAAAAGAGTATACCACAATGTCATCTTACATGCCAAACGCGTGACAAGATCATGCTCTACTCTCATATGGAGGAGCTACCACAATGATCATACATGTACAATGTCTTGAAGCTCTGAAAATAAGAGCTTGCACACCAAAAATTCTCTCTCGAAGAAGTTCCAAAGCAAATTCAACCTCTAAGTGCAATTAGGGTTGTTTGGGCAAAACTGTACTGCTCTGTGTTTTGCTGTTTCAGAGGTGATAACCTCTGAATCTGAACTTTTGGTCTTCAGCAAACTTGAAGATCCACTTTTTGGCTACGTAACGACATAAAGAACACCTCAATCGGAGGTGCGTAGCTCAAGATATGCTTAAGACAAGCACCTGCTATCAATTTCACTATCACTTGCAACAGTACTGCTCTGTATTCTGCAATTTCGGCAACCTAAAACTCAGAATTTGGATCTGAGTTCTTCTACAAAGTTGTAGCTATCTTTCCAAGCTACAAGCAGCAAGCTGAATCATCGCATTCCGAGCTGTAGAACTCAAGTTATGACAAAAAAACCGACCTGCTGTCCTACTCAATGTAGATTCGCCTTCTACAATTCTCTGCGTTTTTCGAATTTTTGGCACTTCAGAAGTCTGAACCAGGTTTTGCACCCTTCTGTGAAGTTGTAGCACTCTGTGTTAGCTACGCACAGAACTTTAAAACGCGTCAATCCGAGCTTCCTAGCTCGAGTTATGACCAAAATACTGAACAGCTGTCAAGAGATGCCGACCTGCACTTCTACCTCTTCTCACCTAAGCTTCCATTGAAGCTTCTTGCACACCAGCCTTCAACATGCTCTGATACCAATGAAGGGGTTTGGAGTGCAGAAGAAGAGGAAGGAGGAGATGGAACGAGAGAGAAGAGAGGAGAGACACGCGGATATGCGTGGGAGCCTCGAAACCCACATAATGATCTCTCTTGAGGCAATGCTCTATATATGATGTATATATATGAATATGGGGGTAAGGTCACATGACCCTTACATCCCCAACAATCATAACAAGAAAGATCTAGAGGACCTAGGCACCAAAGAGGCATGGATGAATTCCCACTATCTAGACCAAGAGAACATCCTAGAATTTAGAGACCCACTTAGATAGTGAAAACCATGAAGAACTACTTTGATGGCATGAGAGACCCATACGATCAAGTGGCTAAACTCAAAAAAGTATTAAGATTTGAACAGATTGAGGTTGGACAAACTTGAAGAATACAACCTTAACATGGTTTCAATCCCTATGTGAAGTTCAATTTAGAGATATTAACTAGTTGTGAGATGCATTCATTACAGAGTTCTCCAAGCGAAGAATGAGACACAATACTTCATCCTTTATTCATAGCTTTAAGCAAACACTACAAGAAATTGTTAGGCTAGCAAGACATAGGTTTAGGCATTACACTGAAAGATGTGTCATCCCATAGCTACCTACTCAGGTGAAACAACTTTTCCTATTTTTAGATGGCTTATTCAGTGCAAAGCTATGATCATATGTCTATTCGAAGGAACCCTGAACCATAGAGCAATGCATCAAAATGTGCATTAATATTGAGGATATTTTGGGTGAAAAGTTAGGACTTTCTAAAATTTATAAGGATTCAGATTGTTCTACTACCTTCACAACCAAACCCTCAACCTCAATAGATGAATTAGTTGAACAAGTGGCTCAAAAGTTAGGAGCACCCAATAGACTAACCCCTAGAATGGTCTCTATAATTGCTACACTTGTAGAGAAGTTCACGTGGCAAATATGTGCCCCTTGCTAACATAGAATTTAGGGGACTTAAATACCCAGTAGTGCACAATTGAGAGAAAATACATGAATCACACTGCTAAGGATTGTCCCTATAATAAACACGTAGTTAGAAAAACTATGAGTAGCCTTATCAACAACCTGGTAGATATCAAAACCAATATCAACAACCCTACTATAGGCCACAATGAAACTACCAACCATGCTATCAGGCACCACTAAGACCTCAGTTAGTTATAGGACAACAACCACCACCCTGTGCCAATGTGATAGCAATCAAATATGTTGGGACATATGATAATTTAAATAGAGCATTAGTGTAAGCATCCCCTATGATCTCAAATAGTGATCCTAATGCTCAAAGTTTTGACTCTACTCATGTTGAGAGCCCACCAACTCACTACACAAAATCCCCTAAGCATAATGAGGTCTATAAATACAAAGTACCAGTGATGGAAACTAATTGGGAGCCCGAGTATTCCAATGTCATGTATACAAATCAGAACCCTAGGTCCCAATTGATACAAATGAGACCTCAAGCCCCTAAAGGACCATGCTACAGATACTACCTATAGTAATTCAAGGCTTTTTCCTTGATTGTGGAAAAGAACATCTCCTCAAAATTTTTATTGGCTTGGTAGTAGAACCCAATAGAAGTACGACCAATATCACCCCTTTATAGGTATTCATTAGAGCACAGACTCTACAAAAAACATTAGACATAGAGCAGAAAAAGAAGTCCGAGGCTAGCGAATCAGAGAGTATAGGTAAAAGAATGAGATCTTGGAAGGATAACCGAGAGAGAGAGAGAGAGTGAAAAGACAAGGGGCTAGGAAAATGAGCGAGTTAGAGAAACGAGATCTTGGAAGGATAGTCGAGAGAGAATGAAATGAGCAAATTAGAAGAAAGCCTTAGAGAAGCAAAAACAAAAATAGTTAAACTTGCATCTCAAACTCCCTCTTAGACACCACCTCCATTCGACCTACCATTTCACACCTCAACATCCATCCCAACACCCAAACTAGGATCAATCTTAGCAGCTCCTACTCTTGAAGGCTTGGGCATGATGTGTTTTGGGCCTATGAGGCTCAACTTCAAGATGGTCCAAGCATAGTTGAGTTTGATAAATGTTATCCTCAAGTGGATTTAGAGATTTAGAGGACTAAGATTTATGTAAAAATGGTAGATGGTAGTCACCTTTTCAATAAGAAAAACTAAATTAAAACAAAACTTGAATGATCTTCACGATCAATTCCCTTAGGACATACCTTCTATATAGGGGGAGCAAGAAGACGTGCAATCCAATGATACATTAGACTTCAAATCCAATTCCTTGCGGGAATAACCACACTTCAAAGGCCCTTGGGAATCTAAGTCTATTCAAATGAGAGACCCTATAGTCATGATAAAAAATGATGAATTTGTTCTACCTAGGAACATGAAAGTAGTCAAGAATACTAAAGTGAAGTATCATCTCACTTTAGAGGAGCTACTAAG
>CM035432.1:146894685-146902185 GCA_020310875.1 Ceratopteris richardii
AAGATATCTAATTCTCCTATCTATTATAACTTCTGGTTCAAGCTCAAAAGTGGCATCTCCCTTCAACTTAGATTTTTCTTGTAAAACGTCATCAGCATTAGGAACATACTTATTAAATAATGCAACATGGAAAATTGGATGAATTCCCAAAGTTTTAAGTAGATCAAGTTTATATGCAATAGAACCAACTTACTTTAAGATTTTAAAATGACGTGAAGACAATCGACGATCTTTGCCTAAAACTAGATTTGATTTAGAAGGGTTCACTTTCAAAAAAACCTAATCATTTATTCTAAATTGCAAGGGTCTCTTTCTGAGATCATGATCTTCTTTACCTTATTCAGCTCCAAATCCATTTTTTAAGCATTTGTTTAGATACCTAAACTTGATTTTGTGAATTAAAAAGTGAATGAGAAAGCAAAAAATTATAGCTATATATTGCTTCAAAGGGTGTCATCTTAATAGACGAATGCCATGCACTATTATATGCATACTCAACTAGAGGCAAATACTCACTCCAATTGTTTTGCTTATCATTTACATACATACATAACATATCCTCAAGCAACCGGTTAGCCCTCTTGGTCTCACCATTAGTTTGAGCATCAAATGCACTACTCATGTGTAAGTCAATTCCCGTGGATTGAAATGTTGCTTTCCAAAAATTAGATGTAAACCTCACATCCCTATCAGAAAATATACTTTTCAGTATACCATGTAACCTGAAAATTTCTTTTATGAAAAGTTTAGCAATATGCATAGCCATATCAATTTTTCTCATGGGAAGAAAATGTGTTATCTTTGTAAGATGGTCCACAATAACAAAGATGGTATCATGGCCACTTCTGGTCACAAGAAACTTTATTATAAAATTCATAGAGATGGCTTCCCATTTTTTATGAGGCACATCTAGTGGTTATAACATACGAGGACTCCTTTTAAATCCTACCTTAACTTGTTGATATTTCAAACATTCTTTCATATACCTCCTAATGTTATATTTCATACGCGCCAATAATATAAAGCTTTCACTTTAGCATAAGTCCTCGAAAAGCCAGGGTGTGCAGAGAAAGGTGCATCATGGCAATCATGCATTATCTTTTCTTTCAAAATAGATTTTGAAGAAATAAATATATGAGAATTACAATACAAACCATTATTTTTCAAATGAAATTTTTCTTGAAACATAGAACCTAGATTTTCATACAAAAATTTCAAGATTGCTATGTGATACAAATCTTCTTTTAATTCCTTTTGAATATCAAAATCAAAAGATAAAATAAAATTTGAATTGCATAAAGATTTATGACTCAAAGCAGCAGCCACTTTGTTTTCTTTTGGTGCTAAGTATTTAATACTAAAATCATATTCACTTAGCAATTCGATCCATTGTTTTTATCTATTGTTAAGTAAAGGTTGAGTAAAGATATATTTAAGGCTCTGATGATCCGTTCTTAATTCAAACTTTACTCCAAGTAGTAAGTGTCTCCAATGCTTAAGTGCATGAATAACCACAAGCATTTCCAAGTCATGTTTCTTATAATCTAATTCATGTTTTCTTAGTTTCCTTGACTCATAAGCTACTACCCTTTCTTCTTTTGAAAGTACACATTGGATTGGACTTCCACTAGCATCACATGTAACAATAAATGGCTTCCCTAACTCATGTATTTTTAGCACACAATTTTCAAAAAAAATTTGTTTTAATTCTTCAAATGCATTTTCACACTTATCATTCCATGTGAAGTCTTTGATTTTATTTGTCAATTCTGTAAGAGGATTTTTAATTCGAGAAAATTGCCTAATGTGTGCCCTCTCATATTGTGTCAAACCAAGGAAGCTTCTCACATCTCTCACACATTTGGGTGTAAGCCAGTCAATTATGCTTTTAACTCTCTCAGGATCTATGTGAATCCCTTACTTAGAAACAACTCTCCCCAAATAAGTCACTTCCCCCTTTGCAAGAAAACATTTACTCATCTTACCATATGGTTTATGCTCTCTGAGTTTTTGTAAAGTCTTCCTGAGATCCAATGCATATTCATCATCATCCTTCAAATACAAAAAAATATCATCAAGAAAGACTAAAATAAATTCATTAAGATATTCATCAAACACATAAATGTGGCAAGGGCATTTGTCAATCCAAAAGGCAAAGTTGTGAACTCATAATGACCATATCGTGTTCTAAAAGCGGTTTTGGGTATGTCCTCAGAATTTACTCTATTCTGATGATAGCCTAATCTTAAGTCAAGTTTAGTGAATAGTATGGCACCACTCAATTAACTCAACAGTTCATCTATATGTGGAAATGGATACTTGTTCTTAACAGTTTTCTTGTTCAATCCCCTATAGTCAACACAAAGTTTGTAGGAGCTATCTTTCTTTTTTTGAAATAAAACAGGTGCTCCCCAAGGTGAAACACTAGGTCTTATTAACTCCTTCTTCAATACATCTAGTTGGAGCTTCAACTCTTTCAATTCATCAATATTGAACCTATAAGATGCTCTAGAATAAGGTTCACTTCTTGGATAGAGGTCTATAGCATGTTCAATTTTCCTATGAGGCATGCCTAATAAATCATTAGAAAATACATCTACATACTCATCTAAAAGTTTTCTAATATATTCGAGGATTTATTCTTCTTTCTTCTTCTGATGAAGGTCATTCACACCAAATATGTCTCACAAACCTACCGAATATCCCTAATCAACTTTATGGCATAAATAGGAGAAAAACTTGAATTACACTCACCTACAAGATGATGTTTCTCCTCCTCTATTTTCAAAGTAAGGTTCCCACTTTCGCAATTAATAACAATATTGTTATGAATTAAACTCTCCATGCCAATAATTACACCAGAGTCTCTTATTTTAATTACATGGAAGGTACCCAAAAACTCATGTTCACCTAACATAAAATCAATATTCTTAATATAGCCTTGTGTATAGTGTATCCTATCATTAGCCATCCATACACGTCTTTTGGTCTGCATCTCAATATGCAATTCTAAAGCCTCTACCAACTTAAGTGAAAGGAAACAATTTATACTTCCTGAATCAATCAAGAAGCTAATCTTATGTGAGGACATGTCCCCCGTAATCCTAATCATCGATGCCCTTGAATGTTTCCATGCATTGAATTCTAGGGTTTGAACACTTACCTTGATCATCCACTTCCTCAATCGTTGTGTTTTCCTCTTGTAGATTAGCTATCTTCGCCTCCATGGAATAATTGATGGTCTTGTTGGACATTCAAAAGTATGATGTCCCAGTTCTCCACATCAAAAGCAAAGTCTCAATCTTTTAGCCCACTCCTAGAATCACGTTGCCAATGCACAGGTTCTCGCTTCTTCATTGTATCAATCTATTTCGGCTTAGTTTGTCCTCCTTGACCATTACTAGAGCTAGTCGATCTCTGTCCATTCTGTTTTGGTGCAATAGTTCTCGGGGGTCGATATCCTATTGAGCTAAACCTTGATTTGGATGCCCTTTTCATAGTGAACTTCTCCATCTTCTCGAAGTTTTCAGCTTTTGCAAACGCATCAAGAAAATCTACACATCCGGACCCCTTTACTTGATAGCGAAGCTCTTCCTGCAAACCCTCAATAAGTTTTCTCTTCATAGCATCTTTAGAAACTTCTAGTGCATACTTATGTAAAAGCATAAATTTATCCTTATATTGTTCAACAGATAAGTTATGTCCATCATCCTCTTGTTTCTTGAAGGAGTAGAATTCCATTTTCTTTTCCATGGTGGAGAACAATAACGATTCTCTACTTCCCTCTCGAAAATCTTTCTAGAGAATCGGCCCTTCACATTCTCTTTTCTACATGTATGATTTCCACCACATTTTGGCGACTCCCCACGGACGCAGAATTGCCACCTTTGCTTTTGATTCCTTGCTAAACACAAGCAAAGCCAAAACACCTTCGAGCTCCTCAATCCATGCTTCAAGATCCTCTCCATTTTTCTTCTCTCCATCAAATTCATTTAATTTTTCTCTTTTAAACACTTGCTTAAGTGCAGACTCGCTCGCATCATCAGCATCTTCAGGTTCACCTTGTCATCTAGCTCTATGTGCGTTCGATGTGCCCGTGCCATTACTACTTGATCATTGAGGTCCATGAAAGCATTTGCAATACCCTCTTTTTGTTTGCTAGATTTTTTGTTATGTAATTCTGCATTCAGTCTACAGATAAGCTTCTCTTTCTCTTCTATCTTCTTCTTCAAAGCCTACATCTTATCCCTGAATCCAACTCCACTGTGATACCACTTGTATTAAGTCTCTTAATCTTCAATCACAATCCCACACAGAATACAAAATTCGATACAACAAGATTTAAGGAAGCAAAACACAGTATGTGTAAAACAAGAAGAGAGAGAGAACTTTATTATCTGCATAGATTTACAAGCATTTATGATTTGCGTTACAAAATCTATCAAATAGCTTTAATGGGAAACCTCATCCAATCGACTACCCACGAGTTGATCTTAATCCTAATCTCAATCCCAATCCCAATCTCAATCACAGAAAAAGAAAACGAGCATGATCAATGCACGATCATAATTCCATCTAGCTCTATCTTCGTCTTTAGATCTCCCTTTTTGCCCCTACATGAATAATCATGCCTTCCTAGACATGTGCTCTCTAGAAGCTGCATGCTCTAAGATAGCATCTTTTTACATGTCTCATGCAAGACTTCCAAACTACCTATGCGTCTACTTTTCATGTCCACTTGAGGAATTATACCTACAAAAATAGAGGCGATCCCTGCAATACACATGTGTCAATCACTCGCAATAACTCACATACCAATATGCGTTTTTTAAATCTTTTCTCTTTTTTTTTCAAGTACCTAAAAACGACACTTTTCCAAGCTTTGTAACTCCAAACAGTAAGAAATTAGCTTAAGCTTGTGAGACACAAAAATGTTCAGTTCTTCCATATGATATAATAGTATTAGAGACACCCTAGTCCAAATCCGCTTCCAAATATCACTTTTGAGCCTTGTAAAATCAAAAATTCTAGGGAGATGAAAAAACATGAACAATTTCTTCATTAACCTATCTTCATGCAACCAAATGAAAGAGAAAACATAAGAACTACAAAATTTTCAATCAAATAAAGTTTTTCTACTAAGAGTACTCTATCTTTCTCTCATACATCAGTTCTTCTAATTCCTTTATCTTCATGCTTAAATTTAACATACAAATTTCATGCGATAACTTTCTCTAGAGAGAATGTAAAAACTTATTGTTACAAAATTTTGCAAACATGATCAAAATATCCTAAACATGAAATTTCATTATTACCTACTTATCATTTTTTTGGGAGGGAAATCAATATGGTATCTTATAATGTGTGTGGGTGTACACACACTTATACTCACTCATTCTTTAGATGTACATGAACCTAATCTTCATTCGTCTTTTGTGTGCCCAATATGTTCCTACTTGCAATTTTTGTGTCTTCATCCATGCAGCTTGGCAAAGGGATTCAATGTCAAGATTATAAGGGATAATGACCAAACCTGACTTAGTAAATGTCTTCGAATAATCAAGTGGGTGACCATTTTGCAACATAGACATCTATACTCCAAATGGAGACCTATTTCATTCGTTATTTCTTCTCTTTAGCGTTAAAACAATTTGAAAGTTTATTAAACTTCTTTTAATTTTTTTTTGGTATAAACATTTGAGTTGTAAAAGTGATGTGGTCAATAGGAGCGGCATAGTATTTGACCTTCCACAATGTCAAATGGGCAAGACGTGAAGTTAATTACCTTTCTTCACTGTCAATTCTGCTTAAACAGCCATTCCAAAGTTGTTTTCTGTCATTTTAGCATCCTCTTCCATGCCAGCAGCTGTGTACATATTCGCCATACAAACATACATTGAAGCATAGCTTTTGTCCATCTGGACTGCATGGTTAAAAGCCCATTTACCAAGATTGACATCTCCCCATCTCTGGCAGGCACCCAACAGAGCAGACCAGACCAGCAAATAATCAAGAGAGGGCATATCCTGTATCAGCGCTATGGCCTTCTCAAAGAGCCCAGCACGTCCAAAAAGATCCACCATACATGTGTAGTGTTCAACATTTGGTAGCGTGCCATATTTTGTGTTCAGATATAAGAAATAGATTTGGCCTTCCTCAATCAAACCAGAATGACTACAGGCATTGAGAACACTTGCCATGGTAAAAGGATCTGGATTTAGTCCTTTGTATTCCATGAACTCAAAGCATTCAAGAGCAGCCTGACCTTGGCCATGTTGAGCATATCCTGATATCAAAGCAGACCACACAACAACATCCTGGATTGGAAGTTCATCAAGCAATTGACGGGCTTTTGCAAGTGCACCAAATTTAACATACATATCAACCAAAGCATTGCCGACTGCACTATCACTCCTATGTAAACCTTCTTTTGCAATCTTATTGTGAATTTGCTCCCCCTTGTCAACTGCTCCTAAAATGCTACAGGCTTGAAGAACACAAATAAATGTCACTGAATCTGGAAGAATGCCAATGTCCTGCATCTGAGCAAAACATTTTAGTGCCTTCTCACCTTTGCCCTGTTGAACATACCCTGCAATCAAAGAGGACCAGGATACCACATCGCCTGCGGGTAGCTTGTTACGTACTGCTTCTGCTTTTGCATAAGCATGACACTTAAGATACATATTCACAAGTGCATTGCCAAGGATGATATCTTTTTCTAGCAAACCCTGTTGTGCAATCTCCTGATGTATCTGCTCTCCTTTTTCCAATGCCCCAATGCAACCACAAGCTTTCAAAACACATGAATAGGTTACTGAATTTGGAGACAAACCCTTATTTTGCATCTGTTCAAAACACTTCAATGCCTCTTCACCCTTTCCTTGTTGAGCATATCCTGAAATCAGTGCAGACCAAGAGACAACATCTGATGATGAAGCCTCCTGCAGAACTTCATATGCTTTAGAAAGTTCGCCACACTTTGCATACATGTCCACTAAAGCAGTCACAAGTAAAAGGTCATCTTCAAGCAGGCCACGATTGGCAACCTCCTTATGAATTTGTTCTCCCTTGTCTGCTGCTCCTATGCTTCCGCAAGCTCTTATTAACAATGTGAATGTCACTGCATTTGGAGTCAAACCCTCATGCTGCATTAATTCAAAACACTTTAGTGCTTCATCACCAAAGCCTTGCTGTGTATATCCTGCTATAAGTGCAGACCAAGAAAAAACATCTCGAACAGGTATCTCTTCAAGCACTTGTCTAGCTTTATCTAACATACCACACTTCACATACATGGATATCAAACCATTGTCAAGCATGATATCCTTTCCCATCAACCCCTTGTGAGCAATCTTATCATGCACTTCCTGCCCTTTAGCTACTGCTGTCAGATGACCACATGCTCTTAAAATACAGGTGAAGGTCACTGCACTTGGAAAGAAGCCCTTTTTCTGCATTACTTCATAACACTCTAGTGCTTCATGGTATTGACCTTGT
>CM035432.1:146907185-146992185 GCA_020310875.1 Ceratopteris richardii
TTAAAAAAAAAAGCTCAAATTTTTCAGAGAAAAAAAAAAAGAAAGAAAGAGAACAAAAACCTTTTTTGTTCTTCTTCCATACAACGCACCAATGGTTGCCTAGCTTGTACAACTGCAAATGCTCTTTCTTTAAAGATTTTCCAACACTCAAATCGTTGGGTTCAAAGTTCCTCACTCTCATTTGGATGTTGAGAATGGTTTTATGAGTTGCCATTATGATGAACCACATGAAGTGTCTTGGTCTTGTTAATATGGCGATGATGTGTATGAACACATTAAGGATTAATAGGGCCTTTTTTTCCCTCTTTAGGAGGTCCCCCCCCTCTTGTATGCATGCTTGTCACCCTAAAGGGCTACTTATCTTTGTACATTTGTACATCTTAATAATACACTCTATGTTGTGCTTCGGACCTTCTTCTTCTTCATTGTGTTGTTTGTGTTGTTTCCAATCCCTAAACTCCAAGAATTGGTATCAAGGCATATCATTGTTTCTTTAGGAACATTGTCAACACACCCCCACTCACTTTCTTAGATAGCATTCTCAGGTTACTGTACACCTCAAAACTCCTCTAAGAGTTTTAGGAAAGTAAAAAGTTGAAAAGAGCTTGTTTTGGCCTTCGAATGCACTATCACAATGATTGTGTGGGAAATTTCATCCTTTTTTGACAACTTCTATTCATGTTTCTATTCATGAATATAAGTCCTCCGAAGTCTACTACAACTCTGATGAATCCATTGGGTGGTCCTGCTCAAATTTTTTGAGAAACAATCAAGTTTTTGCATTGGGATACAATCGTTAGCTATGTTTGAAGACAACGATGTATTTTGCATGTCGGTTATTGAGGATAAATTGGGTGGCTCTAACTACCGATTATGGGCATATATTATGTGCCATGTATTGATTGCTCTTTCTGTTATTGTCTTATCTCTTCTTAGAAAAGTCTTGGGGTTTGAGAAGGTATTATTAAAAGGTCAACAATCTACTTTTAATTTCATCTACTGTCCATTATCTTGAACCATTTTTCCAAGAAGAAATGGGATTGTTTCTTTGTCTTAGTTTATTTTAAGCATGTTGCTCATCTTTGGAGACTTTGTTTCCTTATTTTGATCACAAAGTATTCGCATATAAATATCTTTAAATGTCCTATTTTAAAGATCCTTTTCCCCTCTTCTAAAAAGATTTATAAAAAAATTTTGGCCTATTTTCCCTCTAACCTTTTTGAGCTTATGAGATTTACACTCATTATCACATCGATCTTAGTGTTTGGTTCTTCTAATTATTACAAACATTTCTTTAAAGGAGTGTCTCTCATAAATATCTTCCATTTATAGTCTCTCTGTAAACCATGTCTCACTAAACAAATCTTTAACAAAAATGGATGCAAGTTTTTATATTTTATAGTGTATTTGGACACAAAAATGATAGAATGGTCTTGTATGCCCAAACCGTGTTGTCATATGTGTAACTTATATCTACATTACTCCAAAATCTATTGAGATATCCCATCTTGTACACATCTAGTTCAAGTTTCATGAGGTACCAAATGGTTTAATCCTCTTCACTAATATGATCTTTTTCCTCTTACCATTTATGATACAAGTGCTTTGTCATATTGAAGTCCCCTCTTACGATGGTTGAGAGCTGAAAATCTACTGAAAATCACTATACATATTTGATTAGCATAGCTATGTTTAATGCAAGTGCTGGTGCAAACTAGCACCACAAGGAATACGGGCGTATAGCGACGGTTAAGGCGATACAATTTCGTCGCTATAAAATTGCAAAGTGCATCGTAATGAGTGTCACGCACAGACCGTCGATTAAACGACGAGCCGAACGACGTTTTTTCCGACTTGTGGTGCGATGGGGTCTATGACGCTCGCATAGATCATCGCTAACACAACGGTTTTAAAAAGCGACGCTTTTTTGACGTTGTTTATGCGACGCCAACTCTACGTGTAGCATCGCTTACACGATAGTCTGTTGACGGAAAAAAATTAAAATGTTGGAGGCTCTTCGATCGGCATTTTCACGCATTTGATCGAAGAGCTCTCCAACGTTCGCAATTGCGCTGCGCTTACGAGCTAAAGCAAGTATATGCAGAATTGTTGTTTTGCCTAAGCTCTCTGTTATTGTCTCCCTCTGTCTCTGTTTCTCTCTTTCTACATCTTTCTCTCTTTGAATTCTCTCTCTCTCTCTCTCTCTCTCTCTCTCTCTCTCTCTTTATTGCAGGTTATTCAAGAAGCTAACCAAGCAAAAAGTATGGCTAACTATTGTAAGTACAATTTCTATTCTTTGTATATCATTTGAATTGTGTTATTTTCATTAGATAGCATACTCACAATTATTGATATGCACTTATACACTTATACATGATGAAGATGCACTTTCACACATATACACATACACAACACACATATTCACACACAGATACATGTGCACACACACTTAGACATACACACATATACACACACAGATACACATGCACATACATACATATACACATACATACATATACACACACATACATATACACTTAGGTACACACATATGAATGAATTATATAATTAAAGTATTAAAACACATGCTTAATATAAACAATAATAACAATCAATAGAACACTTGTGAATGATTTGAAATGATTGTTTCTCGTTGTCGCTCAATATCCTAAGCATAATATGAAGTCAACCCTAAGTACTTTGAGTGAAATGTTCTTCTTGGTTCTCCTAATTGTTGACTCTAGTTCTTGAAATGTTACAGAAGTTCAAGTTTGCCAACATCTATACATCTACATCTTGAGAATACAACATGAACGAAAGAAAGGAGAAGATAACACTACATACATGCAACTTTGCATCGGTATATTTATTGTGATATTATTGGTTAAGATTTCAATCATCCACAATTTACTAGAGTGGTTCATAATTCATGAGTAGTTGCTTACATGGATATAGGTGTCATGATATTTGGAGAACTCCAAAGAGCATTTTTAAAAATATTGAAATAAAAAAAAAACAACATATTGGGTGTCATTAGCTAGTATGAATATGATGTTTGATATTCAAGAACTCTCTTCATTAATTCACCCTTGGAATCATCGACATGCACAATAGCAAAAGGTACAAGAACTCTCTTCATTTATTCACCCTTGGAATTGTTGAAATGAAAAAAGGACTACTCCTACTCTACCACAATTACAAATGTAACAAGCTAAGGAGGAAGTAACAAAAGATAACAAAACATTATGAATGAATTAAAATGGAAATGGAAATGACTTACATAAGATGCTCTAAGAGCATGGAGCCTCCATGAGGAGAGGAAGCACACTCTTGGCAATGAGCTAGAGTGGAATGACTTGTGTGGAGTGAAGGGAGGCCTTGCTTATATGGAGTTTGGGAGAATTCCCTTGCATGTGGGATAAGTGAACTTGCATCAGAATGAAACTAGCTTTGGAAAAAAGGGTGGAGCATGGAACTCTCAACACCCCCCCTCCATGTGATGACCCTTTTGTTTTTAATATGGGGGACTAGTGACATATGGGATCACTTAGTCCATGGGTTTTTAGGATCGAAGGACATATGGGATCCTTGGACATAACTTGGACATATGGGATCCAAGGGTTTTTAATGAGATCTATTGTTGAACTCCTTGTCTAGCTCATCAGGTTCGGCAGCCTCTGCGTGTGAGAGACGAGGATCCATATGGGGTGGTAGGCGTGGGTGAAATTTGTAATGCCAAGCTCCAATCAGGAACATGTAGAGGAAGAGGAAATGGATGAGAACTGTGGTGATAGGGTTCTTCCATCTGCAAATATCAGAAAACCACCTCCCAACGGCAATCATACCCGACAGAACACCCAAGATCCTGAACCAGTTGCTCTTGTGCATGCTCCACGGATTGCTATCCACATCATTGTCAGCTGCATCCTTGACAGTGAACTCATGAATGCTCGTCTGAGGAACATTTGGAGAAGACTAGTAATGCCCCATGACTCTGGATTACAGAAGACGTGCCCATTGCCGCTACGCTCACTACAATGCTTTCTTTCTGTTTGGAGTTTCAATCCCCCCATTTTAAATTGTTATTCATAATTGTCAATGTGTGCATAACAGCCTAGTTTTTGTAGTTGCAAGGTGATTGTTAAAAGAAAAATCAATGGAAACTATGGTAAATCACAAATATCTTTCATATCTTCATCCATTGGTGTCAATATTCTACCCACAGAATGCCTTCATTCATAAAAAATGTTATTATGAAAGTATTATTGTAATTAATACACACATAGCATATGATCTCATTACATAAATTTGTAATTAACGTTTTCCAACAAACTTTAAAATTACTCTTACAAGTCACATCGCCAGCGGAGTTCTTCTGTCATGGGAGCTGGACGTAAGACCGAAACATACAAAGGCCTTCATTCTCCTTCCTCTTGGGCTAGCCGTCCTCCTTCATCACCGCTCCCGTTCTTGAACCTTCCAACGGAGGAGCTTGCTGCTGTGATTTTTGGTTGTGACCATGCGACTTACAATGAATGCGTCACACAGCTTCTGTTTGGTATACTTTATCTATCCTCTTACTTTCTATCACAAATATACGTCTCTCCCTTTAAACCATAATGCATCATATCATGGTTTGGATTTCTCATTTTGAGATTCCACTGTGCTTTCGATAGTATGTTTTTCCACGTCTTGGTCATATGGACACCATCTCCTTCTGTGCCCTTATCTCTCTCTCTCTCTCTCTCTCTCTCTCTCTCTCTCTCTCTCCACATATTACTGCATGTTCATGTGTGTGCATGTTTTTGGTATGGCTTTTGTGCAAACGCAAAGAAGGATGCTGAATCTAAAACTTACTTGGAATCCTGGGCTTGGTTTTATTTTACGGGCGTCCTTATGCATGAACAATAGCTTGATCATTAGCTTTTGTGCATGTCCAGGCCTTCGAGCTTCTCATATCAGCTATGTAAAGAATGTCCGACCAGGGATGCCACTATTTTTGTTTAATTACATGATAAAAAGTTGCATGGTATTTTTGAGGCAGACAACTATGGAGAGATGAACATCAATCCATATGCCTGGACTGATGGGAAGCAAACACAGTTTCCAGCTCAGGTTCTTTGCTTAGATTTAATAATCTCTGATATTACATTAGGTCACTGTCTGAGGCGTAATGAGGTTTTGTTTACATGTAGGCACGCGTACAGGTGAGATGTCAGTGTGCACCATTGACAGAAAGCATGTACAAGGGAGCATTAGCAGCGAATTATGTGAATTATTCACAAGAGAAAATCCTATTTGAGTTAATTCATGTGCAGGCAGATAAGCTTATATCTCTTTTCATGTGAAACTCGTTGAGTGTCAGTAGACAGGTTGTGGGTTCACAACGTGGGTCCAGTTATTGAAACAATTTGATAATACTCAAATATGTCATGTACCAAGGAGCCAAAATAATGAAGAAGATGCATTAGCAAATGAGTAATTTGATGGTGTCATAGCATCCAGGAAGCGGGGAGACAATAGTTTTGTAGGTCAAGAAGGATTAAAAGATATCATTGAATTTCTTGAGATTGGAGAACCACCCAAGCACCTAAACAAGGTACAAAGACATAGACTAGCGAAGAAGGCTCTACAGTACCAACTCATAGGAGATCATCTCTATGAGAAATGTAAGGATCTTATCCTTAGAAGGATCCCCTCATCGGATGAAATAAAGAGCATTCTGGAATCATGTCATGATCGTGCATGTGGAGCACACTTCTCACTTAAAATGACAATAAGGAAAGTACTTCAAGCAGGATGTACATGGTCAACACTTTACAAAGATGTTCAATATTGGTGTAAAACATGAAATAAATGTCAAGATATAGGAAATAAGTGGCTTATGTATGAACCAAGGACACCGATAATCTGTTATGGATTGTTTGGGAAATGGGGGATCGATGCAATTGGACCCCTACCAAGAACAAGATCAGGAAAGGAGTACATCATTGTGGCAGTGGATTACATGACCAGATAGGCAGAAGCAGCCAGTACCAAAAGGACAACAACATAAGATATTGGGAAATTCATTTATGATTTCATTTGTTGTAGATTTGGAATACCTTTAGAGATAGTGTCTGATCATGGTCTATGATTTAGATCAGATGTTTCGAATGATCTGTTAAGTAGACTAAGCATAAGGCATAGATACTTCATGCCTTATTATCATCAATGTAATGGTCTTGTTGAAAAGACCAATGGAATTATTTGTAAAATCATTAGTAAGTAGGTAAAGAAGCATCCTAAGGAATGGGACAAGCACCTCACTACAACATTATGGGCATATCACACATCCTACACATTAGGAAAAAAAGTGAACCTTGCATGGGCCTTGTAAGGATTCCTAATTTTTAGGGATTAAGCTTAATCTTGTACTTCATTAAGGGGACAAAGTGCAGTTAATAGAGCACTTTTTGGTAAGTTGAAGTAGGCTTTTTTTTAGGTTGAGCTAGGATCTTCTCTCTCTTCTGCACATAGATAGAGAGAGAAAAACCACTTTCCACCTCATCAAATCCGTCCATCTTTATGAAAAAAAAAATGACTTTTCTAAAAAATTCTCTTTTTCAACTATTCTTTATTCAAAATGGCCCATACTTTTATGTATATTTTAGAAGTTAATTTTTTTAGTCTTGTTTTTATAAAAAATACTTTTAAAAAACATACTTTTCAAAATCCCTCCAAAAGTTAACTGCCACACCATCAAACTCGTAACTTTGGTTGTCCCAAAACATGAATTTTTGAAAAAAAGCTTATTTTTCCTCTTACACACTAAAAAAAGTCATTTTGACCTATCCACATACCAAAACACACTTTTTTTCTTGCACACAGCTATTGTACAAGCCATTCCAGCCATCTCTGTGCTTCTTCCGATTCGGTGGTGGAGTTTTGGAATATCATGGTGCTCACATGTATTATGAACATGACACCAGCACCAATGCATGCTCCTCACTCAAAGAGTGTACATGTTCATGTTCCAACAGAAGTTGCACCAACAACTAGAGGTAGCAATGACATAGATTCTCAAAATGAATGACGTGCAGCTGGAGAGAAGAATATTGATCTTTGGGTCAATGGTGCTTTGTATCCCTTAGATCCAATGGCTAATGTTCATCCTAGATTTCATAGTATCTCCACATTTCTACAATTCCTTGGTAGCGGTGAAGATGGACTGCTAGGCTATTGCAAACGATTGTCTAACCATTCTACATCTATAGCAAATTATTGGATGCAACAATGTCATCACAACCATTTCAAGATACATAGTTTAGAGAGTGCTATACACACTTTAGAAAGTGCTATCAAATCTTTGGATGAGCACAATAATACACTCCAACAAGATGTGGAAGAAAAGGAGAGCACAATTACAAAGTTAAAAACCAATCTTACACAACCAAAAGAGACTCCACTTGGGATGAGATATAGGAAATGACCATTATCATCCTTTCAAGTTTTTTCAACTGGTGGTGGAGCATGGAAGCGACATGTTTATGCACTTAGGTATGTGTTTCGCTTGTTTATTTATGTTAAAATACTTTTAGATTGAGTTTCTTATTATGCAGGTCATTTGTTGAAGATGTGAGGCTTCCTCAACAATGGAGGATCAATTGAAGTTTTTGAATTCTTGTCTTAACAACAAACATGTGCTTATGATTTTGGATTCACCAATAGGAAATCACATCAAAACCCAAGTGATTAAAGATTTTGCAGGCAACTTAGAATATATTATTAGTCCTAGTGAGGTACAGATGGTATGTGATGAAGCATGTGTTAGTACTAGAGCATACACTGCATTGTACAATCTTTTGAAGAAGGCTCTGTAAAACAAAGGTATTTTCCAAAGTATTTTTCCATGCCCTTACAAGGTATCACTGAAGAAGAAGATGACCAATGAGGATGTAGCCAATACTCTTGGCAATTACCTATATATAGAAGATGTTATGCTTGCATCCATTTATCATTCATCTACATCAAAGAAAGAGTTGAAAAACACATCTATATTTGTCAATTTGGAGAGGCTTCAAAAGGAAATGGTTAAACTTTACAAATCCACAATTCAAGGTATCCATTGTTTTGATAATGACGTTCATAGTATTTTTATTAATATAATGTTTGTTATTTGATGTAGATTGTGATTCCAAACTCAAGTTTGTATTGAAGCTAGACAAATGTCAAATCATAAAGGGACGATGTATGGAGAGACTTAGTGTGACACTCATGAATGAAGTTATGGCCCATGCCATTATTGATGAAAGGGAAGAATCTACCCATCACTTTACATATAGTGTCCAATCCGAGAAAGATATATGGTGGTTAGGTGCTATTGAAGTACCTAAAGAATCCAATGATGTTCTTACATGGATTTTCAATAGGACCCATGGATCATAGAGGTGATAACTTCTCAAATTCATGGTGCCAAAATCACTATAGAAGGCCCATGTGATTTTGAAGTAGAGTGGCACTTAAGTGGAGACTTAAAGATTATCAAATGCATGTTAGGGTGCAAACAAGGTGCATCTACTCTCTATCCTTGTCCATATTGCACATGAGGTATAAACGAACAAAGAGAAAACAAAACAACATAGATGATTTAGTTGATGACACAGATGCATCTCCATCTACTGAATGGGATATACCTTTAATGAGGTGTCCCATGTTAGGTATGCCTAATCGTGACATGTCAGATAAGGATTGGAATCCCATTATTCCATTCCCTTTAGTCAATGTCTACTTTTGCACCTTGCATGCCTTCATGAGAATTTTCGATAGACTATTGAAGCTCCATAAAGAATATGCATTTGTTGGAGGAACTTCTTAATTCAATTGGTTGTCATGGTGGAAACGTAACCCTAGTTGTTAAGAAAGTTGGAGAATCTCAAGATAGTTTGCAACAAGTGTCAATGACAAGGAATAAAGCAAGACATTTTTTTAGAAGAGGTACTAGCACTCGAAATAATGGACCTTATGAGCTGTGGAAATACATATGCATGATCACAACAGACAATGACTCTCAAGTTGATCTTTGTAATAAGAGAAAGAAGGTTTGGTCGAGCTTTGATAAGTTGGTAAGCTTAATGGGTCTGACTAGGTCTAATGCTATTCAATGTCAATTGTTTCAAGAAACATTAGTGGAGTTCAGCAAGTGTTTCATTCAATCTTGGGGAGAGAGCAATATAACACACTACATTGTAAGTGTAATCTTCTTTTAAAAGTGTTCATTGCACTTACCTTTTTCCAATGTACTTAACAATTTTTAGCATAATTTATTTGCACATGGAGCTTATTTCATGCATCGATATGGGTCATTATAGATTTTCAGTACCCAAGGAATGGAAAAGTCACACTACAAAGCAAGGGGTGTCTACTTCAAAAACACGCGACATGGTGGTGGTCCAATGCAATCAAACTACATGGAGGAGATGTTTAATTGGTTTTACTGCACTACATTCTAGAGAAAGTTTTTTGTGGAATGACTTAGGGTTTCAAAATTGGCAGAACTTACGAGAACGATGCAACACAACATTGCCAGTGAGAAATGGAAGTCATCATTAGGACCTCTCCATGATGCTCAGTGGCGTGCTAGGAGACAACGAGAAGGCTCAGCTTGGAAGTAAAGTGAATTTGTTATTTCCCATTATGTGGTAAAACCTATCATTATTGTAATCTTGGTTTCAATGTGTTATTATTTATATTATAATATTCTATATGGTTTTAAACAGGTTTTGTCCATTCTAGTGTGAACAAACAATTTAAAAAAAAACTCTATAAATAGAGAGAACTCACTTCATTTCACACTTTTTGCAACTCAAGAGAATGGCATGCACCAAGAAAACTAC
The DNA here is from genome assembly GCA_020310875.1 of Ceratopteris richardii. Taxonomy (NCBI): domain Eukaryota; kingdom Viridiplantae; phylum Streptophyta; class Polypodiopsida; order Polypodiales; family Pteridaceae; genus Ceratopteris; species Ceratopteris richardii. Next base: position 146,917,061 of record CM035432.1, read on the forward strand.
AAGGAAAGATCATGTGTTCTTTCCTAGCCCTCATCTAGGGACACAATGCCCACCATGGTTGCAACCCCCCCCCCCCAAGACCATGAAGTGGTTCCCAGAGCACATTATGCCGGTGTCACATGATGTGGGAGCAATCCATCGTGAGAACATGAAGTGTCCAATAGACAAGAGTATTTCACTCCAAGACGATCAGAGTCAATTTCAAATGATGAGCCACCAACAAGGACACCCATCAAGGCAAGACCCAAACAAAAGCTGATGAGAAGGGTTGTATCAGAGAGCGATGAGGAGTCATCCCCGAATGGCAAAAGAAGCAATCAACCACCATGGAAATGATATGCAAATTCCATCGATCCATAGGATGACACATGGAGGCAAGACACTTCCACAAGGACAAGGGCAAATACCAATAGAGGAGGAAAGGGAGCAAAGTCAACAACCACATCGACAAAAAAATGTGCAAGATGAAACTGGACCCTCACATCGTGTACATCAAAGAAAGAAAAACTATCAACCACGACCTAGACCTCAACAACAGCCGAACATACCTCCCAACACAAGAGCTCCACAAAGACGGAGGCACTGCAGGGCTTTTGCAGAGATACGACACTACCAAAAGTCCGTTGAGCTAATCATACCACGAAGAGCTTTTGCAAGGGTAGTAAAAGAAGAACTACAAAGCTATTGTGCAGGTCTACGAATACAAGGGATAGCACTTGAAGCGCTTCAAGAGGCAGGTGAGGTCTACCTCATCTCCATGCTTGAGGACTCTAACCCGTGTGCTATCCATGCCAAGAGAGTAACCATACATCCCAAGGACATTCAGCTAGCAAGAAGAATTAGAGGAAATAACCCATGACATGTGTATATTGTACCCTTTGATAGGCCTACTTTGCGATGTAATACAATGAATAATAGAAAAATTTGTTTTTACCTATCTTCTTTGTGTCTTCTTTTTTTCTCTCTCTCACTGTATCTTTGACTCCCCACCATAAGCGTATGCAAATAACTTTTCCTTCAGTCAGTTATATATGGAATGAGTTGAACATGCATGCATTTGCCTATTGTTTTTTGACTAAATATGTACATGTTGTACCTAATATTTCCCCACAGGTCATTTTCATGCAAAAAAAAACCCAGCCACAGAAACGCGGGATTCAAGCCTGCAAATTTTTTGCATGGCTGAATCCCGCATTTCTATTGTTGGTTTTTTTTTTCATTTTATGGCCTTGTTTATGCACCATATGTATAGATGAGATGTTAGGTGTGTATAATACAGAGGCTAGTCCTTACAGGTAATCCTTGGCTTGCTCAGACTTTAGTGTATAGTTGACGCCACCCATTACCAAGAGAAATTGAACAATATCATACTATCCTACACTTTGGAGCCCATTTAAACACTAAAAAAGGCCAAAAAAGCCCCAACCACAGAAACACGAGAATCAGCCCTGCAAAATTTTTGCAGGGCTGATTCCCGCGTTTCTATGGTTGGGGCTTTTTTGGCCTTTTTTTTGCTTTTTAAGATAACCTACAGACCATAGGCACAATAGACAGACCATACACCATCAATAAAAAGACTTAAAATTACATACAATTTTTGGAGACAATGGTAGGTTCAATTTATGAAGCACATCTCATACACAGGACTAGACAAAATAGGAAAAACTAAAGCTTGTATTATCCAAACATTTACATCATTTCTCAGTTGCCTTCAATTTCTCTACAACTTTCTTTCTCCTTTAGAGAGATTGAGGCAGCTGTTAAGTCAATATAGATCTTGATATCACATGGGGGTCTTGCATTCCCTGACCCATAGTGATACCTATTTGCCATAGTACTTTTCCTCTAAAATTAAGTCCTAATGTAGTTACAACTAAGGATTTCCTAACCAAAATGACACAATTAGTGCCTTGGGTAATTGTACATAGACACAAACTTTTGCTAAGGGCCTTCAAGCACCAAGTCATGAAGTGCCCATGCGGACTGTAGTCTTTATGTATGATAACAAAATCATCCTTTGGAAACTTTCCAATGTAGTTTGCCAAGGATGAACCACTCCCGCGAGAAGCTTGATCCCCACCAGATCTTGATGGGAACTTGTCCAGCTCAATTGCTTCTTGTTAAGAAAAAATGAGAATTCATGCTCTTACTTTGTTAACTTAAATTATCCATCTATTTAATTTAATTACCACTTACATCATGAAGCTTGTCTTCTTCCTCCCCTCTTCGAGGGGCATCAAGATCAATGCTAGAGTGGGCCATGCCACTCTGCTTTGCTACGGGGGATGTAGGAATTTTCTGCTTCATTATCCTCTCCCCCGCTGCACTGAACTCCTCCTTTGTAGTATAATTGTTGTCATCTTTTAAGATATCTGCACACACCATTTCTATGGTGTCTGCCACAGAATCTCCAAGTGGGATGGCCTTCTTTTCAAGTATGTCAGATGTGTTGTCAAGTGGAACATCTGACATTGTGGAGAAAATACTCAAGCATTCGTCTGGACGTAGACCGAATGCCTTCTCAATGTCATGAAGAAAAATATATTCCTCTCCATCCACAACAATGATGGAGAGATATTCAAGTTCCACCTCTGGTAATGTGGGCTCAGAGGGGTTGAGATTTGAAGGGGGGCTCCTCCATGCTTGATTTCTCACGTAGTTTGTCCTCGACAACACTAGAAATTTCTTGGTGGATTGTAATGCTTTCTTTGGAAAAATTTATGGCCTCTGGTTGAGGTTCATTCTTCTCCTTAAAAAAACCCCAATGACAAGGTTGGGGAGTTCAACCGGTGTAGGTTCGGGCTCCTCATTGATGATAAAATATGTTGTTAAAATGTAGGAAAGGTACTTTGTACCCATCCTCTTCTTTTTGTCAAGTTTCTTTACTAATGGCACAAAGTCATCTAATAAGTGCCCTGCATTTTCAGCAATTTCCATGAAGCGCTTAAGGCACTTCATGAAGGCTTCATCACCTTTGTGTATGTAGATTAAAAGAGCAATTTCCATGAAGCGCTTAAGGCACTTCATGAAGGCTTCATCACCTTTGTGTATGTAGATTAAAAGGTCACATGGGACCCATTTACCCTCATAAGGTGGTATTTCTATAGAATAATGCAAGATGTAGTACTCAAGGAACTCTATGATTTCCTCGAGCACATCAGAGTCCAGTTGAATTGTTTTGTCTAGATCAGGAACTCTAGACAATAGGTCATACAAGTGTGTTTGACCTTTGAACTCACTTGATTCCAAGAACTCATTGAAGAGTTCACGAGGACATTTGGGTTGCAGGGTACTGGAGGTTGAGGCATCCATTGCGCGTGATACTAGCTTGTGTGCATGCTCCGCGAGTGCTTCTAGCTCTTCTTGGTTGCAAAAGTGAGAAATGAGAGAATAAGTGTTGCTTTTATAGTAGTTTCAAAATTTTAAAGTGAGTGGGACCCATTTTAAAACTAGAATTGATACCTTCAAATAAAAGCACAGAGCTCTCAAAAAAAGACTTTGGCTCATAAAAAAGATTGAACATAATCATTAACTAGAATAAGATACACCATCTACACAATAGAAAAAATAAATTCTGAGAACTTTAAAATTATAATAAATTGCCATTGGAAAAATCAAAGATTTGGCAAATTGTACATCATATTGAGATAAAAAAATTTTACATGCTACATGTCTTGCATGTTAAATAAATTGTAGCAGAGGAAGGATTATAAATGGAACATAGGTTGTTTGTACACTCTCGCACTCAGATAGTTCTTGAGCTATGACAATGAAAGTTGAGTTCCATCCACACTCCATACAGGAAGGAATTTAATTTTATCCTCCAACCTCTTGCCAATCTATAGACAAATAGAAAACTTTAAAATAACATATTTGAGTATAAGAATTTGTATAAACAAAAGAAAAAATACCATATACTATATACCTTATGCCCTTGTATTCACTTTGATTGATCCAGATCCTCAAATCCCATTATTACTAGATGTTCTCTCGACTACCCAAAACATCTAGGTACAACAACAACTATTGACTTAAAGAGCTAAACCATTGGAGAGATACCCCTAGTATAGTGGAAAAATATCCATAGGGAAACAAATGAGATGCCACTACATAGTGCATATTTTATTGGTGCATCATATATACATGAGTACATGCACGTATGTCCTTGCAGAATTATTAATAAAAAAGACAAAAGAAGAAAAGAGAGCGAAATGGGGATATTGAATGTAAAGAATAGCTAGTGAAGAGACTTGCATACATACCTAGAGTATGCCATGATGAAGAGTTTGAACCATGTGACTACATGCAAATGTTAGCTATTTTAGATGTTCTCATGAATGAATAGGCCCTCATAAAATCACGTGATGAAGAAGCTTACAACCTTTTTATGATCCACGTGCTAGATGAAATGGATTCAAATCCATAGACATTTGACAAATGAATGAAACAAGCTTGATTATGGATTCTAAATTCATTCTAGAGGAGGAATTTTTTGGGGGAGATGTTGGGTGTCAGAATTACATAGGAAACCAAATAGAGTGTGAGTTTTTGTGCTACCTAACGACTAGAAGAATGGTATCGAAGTGATCCTATTCATCCAAGTTTTTGAAGTGAAAAGTAGTGACAAAGAGATATGTAAATAATGGATAGAACAACTAGCATCTCTTTTGGGAAATCATTTGGCTTCGACAAGCGTGAAGCTTTTCAAGGAACACTAACTAAGAAAGTGTTAGGAACACTTCAACCTTGAGAAAATATATTTCCTTACAATGTTCACAGCTTTGAAGGAAGACGTTTGTGGAAGCAAACTTGCTTTACAGAAAGCTGGACTTCCTTTGTGTGACCATGTCTCGCAGGAGTATTAGTGGATTTGACACGAACATGACATTGAATGATATCGTGGAGTTTGTTTCATTCATCATATGGAAATGCCCATTAAGCTCAAGTACAGAGTCTCCCATGGCACCTGATTTCCGTTTAAGTCATCGAAGAGTCATCTCCATTGCATCTGAAATTAGAAAGAGCAAGAAAACTTATGTCTGTTAAACTTATGCCTGTTAAGATGATGGCATATTCACAAGTGTTGTATACGTTGCAGACTAGACATGGCAAATAAAACTTCAATTTTAATCCAAGTTCTTAAAAAAATAGCTTCGCGGTCTAATTGCAAAATATATGAATCCGTGAAGTTGTGCTGTTTGAGAGGTTAAAGCTATGAATCGGAGCAGCATATCAGAGGGGAGAGGATAATCTGTGCGCATAGATAGAGAGTATGCAATTCATCAATGTTGAATAACTTGTGCATTGTTTTGTGTGCAGCCAAAGCTATTGAAGCTGAAGATGTACAGCCAAAGCATTGAATAGCTTGTACAGCCAAAGCTATTGAATAGCCTGTACAGCCAAAGCTATTGAATAGCTTGTACAGCCAAAGCTATTGAATAGCTTGTACAGCCAAAGCTATTGAAGCTGAAGATGTACAGCCAAAGCTATTGAATACCTTGTACAGCCAAAGCTATTGAAGCTGAAGATGTGCGATGCTTACGAACTCAATTTGCATGACAAAATTATGGAGATGTCACGCTGCTGAAGGATGTTCCTCTGTTGATCAACTGCTCTAGTATTATTGTATACATATGTGGCTGAAAGATGATATTTATTACCCTGCTGCTGGGAGATTCAATGAGATTCAAGATGATATTTTCTTCGTGAGCTAAAAATCAAGAGAGTCATAATTGAAGAAAAGCGCTAATGTTCAGAATACGAGATGGGATTCACTTTCATAGATATAATTTAATAGCTTTATTTTGTATTTTGTCTAAAGGTTTACATAAATCCTTTATTTTGAATAATCATATCAAATTATATTTTCCATGTATGTATGTATAACAAAATGCATGTGCAATTACAAGGACAAGTGTGTGCTTGTCTGTCTGTGTGTGTGTGTGTGCGTGCGCTTGTGGTAGTCCATTTCGTGCATGTGCATCTATGTGTTAATGTGTTTGCACCTATCTCTATGTGATTACGTAAGTATGTCTGTGTGTGTATGTGTGTGTGTATGTGTGTGTGTGTGCTCTTTGTGCAGTTGAGGTTCTTGCAGGTGAAGCAGCAAATGGCAACTGAAGCGATTGCACATAATATGAAGGTTATGAAGGTTATTTGCATCAGCCAAGGAAGTAGGATCAAGTGCAACTGAAGGCGAAGAGGGAAGTCGGATCGTATATGAAACCTCCAAAGTGTATGACCATACACTATTCCAAGCACTCCATAGTCTTAAAGATCCTCTTTTCCTCCAAAAGAGGTCCTTCTTCTCCTCCTTCACTCCTCCCATGTACTCCTTCTGTGAGGGATTCACTCCAAAGACTTGTCCAAATTTCATAGTCCAAAGTTATTGATGAACTAAATTTGTAGTGTATGGGTGTAATAAAAATATGTGCCTTGTGCATGGCCTCGTAATGTAACCCTATGCATACATAGTTTGGAATGCATTTGAAGAATTATGGTGCAATAGGTGGGACTTGAGAAAGGTGCTCAAGGGCATGCTCACGATGAGGTTTTCTAATCCAAAGATAGAAAGCTTCCACCTCCCTATGCATGCATACTTTGGAATGCATTTGAAGAATTATGGTGCAATAGGTGGGTCTTGAGCAAGGTGCTCAAGGGCATGCTCACGATGAGGTTTTCTAATCCAAAGATAGAAAGCTTCCACCTGAGGTTGATGATTACTAATCATGGTTGAAGTTACTTGAAATGTGCAGTGCTTACCAAGGTGTTCCTTGTTCCATATGAACCTTCTTGACTAGATGGTTGGAAATAACTACATGTGATTGATATTTGGTGTTTCCTCTTTGTGGTAAATTTTTCTCATCTCTAATTGAACTTGAATAGTGCTTAGAAACTTCTCGCACACAGATACCTACATTAGCATTGGGTAGTTTTTTTTTTAATAACAACAAGAAAAGTTAGTATACATGAAATATAATCAGTATGTACAATTGTGCCTCATGTGCATGGGATTGACACTTGTGTCTATGCATGGCCATGTAATGTGGCCCTACAATTTATGCATACTTTGAAAAATGCATGACCTAAATGGTGCAAAGAAATGGTTATGGGATGAGCACTAGGTGCACATTGAGGTTTTTTCTCCTATTCACGTAGCTTGAAAAATAAAACTTAACTCTATATTGAGGTATCAACTAGATTTTGAAATGACTCAATCATGGTTGATTGAGTGAAAGCTGACTGTTCTTCTTTGTGTAGATCCATTTCCTGATAGTGTTCTTCCTCCTATGTGTTATAGTTTTCTTCTTTGTTTCTTGGTGATGCTATTGCTTGTGTATCTATTGTGGACTAGTTTCTGATCTTCTTGGAGCCACCAATGTCCTTGGCTTCCATAGTGGCTTCATCTTCATTGCTTTTCTTGAGTTGCTAGTTGTTGTTGGTGAAGTGTGGTAATCAACCTTTGACTACTTTGTTTTGCTCTTATCGTTGTTTTTGTTTTGCTTCTTTGATGATCTACTCCTCTCTAGAGAAATCATAGGATCCCTTGCTTGTAAAATTTCTTTGGTACCCATATTTGTGATCTTCCTTGTTGAGCTGCTACAAACTTCTTGGGGACCCAAACTTGTTTGTAATGTGAATGGACAATGAGTTGTATGAGCTTTCCTTGTTTTTTTCTTGCTTGTTGTTGAGAAATTGAGATTTCCTTCTCTTGCTCTTCAATGATTGCTACCTCTAAGATGTCCATTCAAGGTTGCTACATTTTTATTGACCTCTCCTCTCTTTGTGGTTGAGTTTGGTCCTCACATCCACTACTACGAGAGAGGTTTCCTCAAGTAATTTCTCTAGTATGGGCTTAGAGCAATGCATTTATCTGATGCAATCAAGCAATCTGATGTAGATGAGAAATGATGTGGATCAAAAGATGCTAAAGTACCATGCATATACCCATTATCCACCATCACACATCCTAATGCATAGTTTACTATTGTTGAATGCTTGCTTAACCAGTATTGTCGTAAGATAAGCCACTTTTACATATCCTCTTTGTCAATTACTAGAAGTTCTTCTAAAGATACTAGTACTTCCACATTTAAGAGGATCACTGTTGCTCCTAGATCTCCTGCCTCTTTTCATTAATGCCCACTACACATGACTGTTTGGTAGATGGCTTCATGCATAGACCATGCTAATTGGGTGTTCATAGCACTTTTTATGCACTAGAATCTATATGGGACATTTTTTTGTTGAATTTTTTTATCCTAAAATAGCATATAACCATGGATTTTAATCATTTTCCCCTCATATATGACTCTCATGGTGAAAACTTGTATAATAGAAATTGATGGGATGTGTCAAAAAGCCCTTGCATTAATTGTTTATTGTGAAGAATCATTTGTCTAGCTTCTTCTTGGGCTTCTCCTCTTATTCTTTCCTCTTTGGCCTTTCTAGTTTTAGCAATTTGAAGTCTTTCTAGCATGTGTCAAGGGATCTACATACCTCTTTATACAGTATCCACTAATGTAATTGGGCAAGATTTCACACTCCAAAGTTGTTAATTAGACCACACCTCTTGCAGAGATTTTGTTAATGCCAAATGGTCCATGGCCTCTCTTTTGAAGCTTTTTGACATGTTTTTTTAATGTGTACACTAAAATAAAAACATCTTCTTGTAAATATTTATCCTTAATATGTGTGTCATAATAGGCTTTTTGGCTATGTTTAGCAACATAAATGCCTAACGTAGCTTTGAGTCTCTTTTCTTGTAATTGTTCAAGCAACTCAACCTAGTTTGATTTCTCATACTTTTCTACCACTTTTAGTGTAGGAATTAAGAGTTTCATTGGTAAGTTCTTGTTTTTCCCATACATCAAATTGAACAGTGTAATTCTTAACATTATCTTGTAAGCAACTCTATAAGCTCAAACCAGATGGTGTAATTGTTTGTCCTAATCAAAGTGCTTATTGTTCACTAGCTTAGTAAGAACAATGCAAAGAATCTTGTTTGTGCTTTCCACTTGGCTATTTTATTGAGGGTGGTAAGGGGTAAATTCCTTGTGCACCATTAAATTTTTTTTCTAAAAGGTGTTCTATCAATTCTTTTATAAATCATATAACCCTATCGCTTACAATTTCAATTGGTAGGCCATATCTACTGAAAATTTATTGAAAGAGAAATTCAGTAATTTTTTGGGCATCACATCTCCGTGTGGCTCTCACTTCAACCCACTTATTGAGATAATTTTTTGCCACTATTACATATATTGAACATGAGATCCTTGTTCAAGGGGACAATAGGTCCAACAAAATCAACTCCCCATTTAACAAATGCTCTACCACACATCATCGTTCTTAGTGGCATTTGATATTTTTGAAAGGGTGTTTTGTTTTTTGACATATCTCATATGTTTCCTTGTAACGTCTTGCATCCATGTGTAATATTATCCACCATAAGCCATCAAAGGGAATTTTCTTGGCTATTCACTCAGGAGAGAAATTTCCTCTTGAAGCACTTAAGTGCACCATTTCTAAACCTTTTATCTCCTTCTTTTGTATGAGGAGGTAGCGGAGCAATGTCCCATAGGTTAGTATGATACATAAGGTTCCATCCATTTAGGAGCCACTTCTAGGTATATAAATGAGCATATGGAAATTCATAAGAAACACCATTGGGTGGTTCTCCATTTGTTAATATGAACTAGTGATCTGCATGCACATGTGTATTACCTTTTTTTATTGCCACTTTGATATCAAATTCCATAAGCAACATCAATAAGCTATGCTAATATATAGTAGTGTAATTTGAGGCATCAACATCCACATGGAAGACTTTATTCCAGTTAGGAACTTCTAATATGCAAGTGTGACAAGCTTGTGTTTAAACTCGTTGAATGCTTTTTCACACTCTTCAATCCATTCAAATTCAATAATCAAAGCACATAGTGGCCTTGCAATGATTGCATACATGTGGATAAATCTATGGTGATATCCGCAATCACTCATGGAAGTTTGGACTTCCTTTATATTCATAGGCTTTGGAAAGTTTACAATTGCTTGATTTTTCTTCATCCATGGGAAATCCATTGTTTTGAGACAATGTATTCCCAAAATTTGTCCTTGCCTTACCATGAAAATGCACTTCTTAGGGTTTAGAGAGATTCAATATTGTCTTTAGCAAATAGCTTCTCCAACATAGAGATATGCTCTAGTCATTGTGCAGAATATGAACCAAATCATCCACATAAACTTTCAAATATCTCAAATGACACGTGAGTCTCTTAAAAATTGTATGGGTGTCAATTGAGCCAAGAGACATCATCTCAAATGCATAGATCCTTCACTTATTAGTAAGGGTAGTTTTGTGTTGGATTTTGGGCACAATCACAGCTTGATTGAAGCCTAAGAAACCATCAAAGAAACTATATATATATATTTGCTTGCTATTCTTCCTAGGAGGTGCTGAATAATGGGAAGTGGATAGTTTCCCTTTATGGTCACATCATTGACCTCCTTAAGTTGATGGATACTCTTAGTTTACCATTCTTCTTGGGCATGACAACAACAGAGGACACACATTTGGTGTAGTCAATCTCATAAACAAAACCCACTTTTAAGAGTTTGTCAATATCCTCTTTGATTTTAAATGAATACACATCATTATATGTGTATGGCCTTTCTTTTGAGGGTCTACCATCAAGTTTCATATGGATTTCATGATCATATATCTAAGGTTCAATGCCATTTAAGTCCTTGTAGGACCAAGCAAACACATGTATATACTTTCAAAATTAGTCTTTTAATTGAGCCTCTTCCATTCCAGAAACATCATTCCTAATATAATGTCACTTTTCCTCATTATATTCTACTCTGATAACCATTTTCTTCTTCATCTCTTAGTTTTGAGGTTGCTTTGGCTTCTTTCTTTGTTCTTAAAGCTATGACTTTTCAACTTTCTACCTCATTTTTCTTCAAGTGTTTAAGAGGCTCAAAGTCATCTAATTTTCTATCCTTGGTGGTAAGATTTTTTTTTCAGGATCCCCTACCTTTTATAGGGGATACATGTAGTTTACAAGATCCCTTTTGCAATCTCTAGCTTGGATCTTTATTAGGAACTCATGTTTAGTGTCAAATTTAGGCTCAATGTGAATGGACACTAAGCCATCATTATGTGAACTATCATCTTGCACTAGGATTTGTTCTTCCTTCTTAGTTCCTCAAGCATTGAGACCATGAATAATCCATAAATGACATACCCTTAAGCATCAAAATTTCAATCATGGTATTTTCACATATATATCCATAATGATTAGGATCTCCATCCAACCATGTGGCTAGAATTCTTCATCATTAAATCTTTCAGGAATGTATGTTTAGTTATCAATTGATCTATTTTGGATTGTTTGATTTGTGAGATCTCTTCTCATCATTCTTTGCTTTTCTGTATAAGCTTGTCTACAAATCCACAACTTTGTATCCTCATCCTTCCAAATCTTTGAGTGTGATAGTTTATCGAAGAAAAGTCATTTGCATCCCTATGTACAATATTCCATTAGACGAGAGGGATATCTATGAATTCAAAAATATGAAGATTGATTCTAGTTGTTATAACCAAATGTTGTAGATAAAGAGCGTTTCAGTTGATGCATAAATAGTCTCCTTAGAATCATCTCATAATTACTAGCTCGAGAAAAGTTGTAGATTGTTAGAGTATGATCAAAGTCTACTCCACATATGCTCAATTTAACATTTTCTAGTAATCCTATCAGTCTTTCAATGTGTCCATGAACCAATTACATTTTCAGATGAGTAGGATGAAAATGAGGGCTTCCCCCATTTCTCCCAAACGGATTTGGTGGAGATAGCTATGCTTGCATTGTTGGAGTTTGAGGTGTGCGGAATGTTGGAGAAACACTCACTAATTGGACATAAATTTGAAGGTCAAATCTTAGGAAGAAAACACCATGCCTATGTGAAGGGACAAATTCACAAGTGTATCATATTTGTAAAGTTAGTTCACTTTAGTTCTAGAAGTTTTTTAAAATCACGAGAATACGAAAATCTATATAAGTTAGTTTGTATCAACTGACGCGAGAGAGAGAAAGAAGAAGTAGAAGAAGGAGTTCATTTTATACGACTGTGTATAGTCGTGCTTCTCTGAGTGAGAAAGCATCTGTAAAACTTCTGAGTTTTCATAGCTATGAGAAAGAACTTAGTAAAGTTCTGTGTATGAGTCCCTCTCCATCATCTCCATGCTTGCCTACTGTGTGATGAATTCAAAAGTTCAAGTTTTCTGAGCAATTCGATGCTTGGCATCGAATCTTGGCTGATAAGTCATTGTTTTCATTCTCTGTGTGTTACCTGTTGTTGAATCTTCTAAAAACATAAAGTTTGTGGAGCAACTCAATGCCTGGCATCGAGTTTCAGCATAAAGTGGATGCCCGGCATCGACTTCTAGCATACAAGTGGTCTTCTTCATGTGTGTGTAAAAGAAGCTATTTCTGGTGCAGAAAAAGGGCCTAAAAAAGCTCAAAGTCGATGCCTGGCATCGACCTTGACTGAAATTCGATGCTAGGCATCGAATTTTTATTTTTAGACACCCAGAAATACTAAAACAGGCAAAAATTTCCAGTTTTGGAAGGTCATACAGGGTCATCTTGTGAAGGCCATAACTTGAGTTCTAGAGATCCGTTTGATGCATATGATAGCTTATTGGAAAGATCTACTCTTCTAGTTTCATCCTATAAAGTTTCATGGAGAAATAATACTTGAGCTAGGAGAAAATAGCAAAATACTGAAGGTATGTCATTTCGGTGACTAGGAATTTCTGTAGAAGCAAAGTTCTCACTTTAGGCTATCATTTCTCAAAGTTTGGAGTGGCAATGAGTTAATGGTGACCATAGAGGTGTTCTAGTGTCACATTAATTCATTTCTTGTGGTGTTTCATACATCAACAAGTGGTATCAGAGCAGAAAGATTCTCGAGAGCAGAAGACGACAAAGGTACGAGAAGTTTTGTAAAGTTTTCCATTAAAGTTTGAAAGGTGAAGCATTTGAAGACACAAGGCATCAAAAGGTTACTTCAAAATTATCCTCATACACAAAGAACTTCAAAAGGTATTATCCTTTATCCTTTAAGCTCACAGGTTGCAGCAGAAGAAAAGAACTATGGCAGCTCATATCTCCATTGACAAACTGGACAGAGATAATTACCCCGCATGGGTAATGAGAATGGAAGCCTTACTTATGAGTAAGGATCTCATGGTATATGTAACAGGTGAAGAAGAGAAGCCAGTATTTGAAGATGAAAGCCGACCAAAGAAAGAGGAACTTGATGCTTTAAAGCATTGGCAGAAGAAGGATGCAAGTGCAAAAGCATACATCTACAATACAATCTCTGATCATTTGCTACCACACATCAGAGGATTGGAATCATTTGAAGATATATGGAATGCATTGGAGTATCATTTCCAAAGTACTACTAAAGCACGGAAAGCAAGTCTATGGTCAGAGTTTACAACATTCAAGAAGAAGCCAAGTCAAAGCATTAGTGATTATGTCACTAAGATGAAGGATCTAGCAGATAGTCTTGGATCCATAGATGAAGATGTTGAAGATCACAGATTGATTGCTCAATTACTTGCAGGTTTGAGAGGGGATGAAAGGTGGAAACCTTTTGTCTTATCAACAGAACTTTCATTAAATCATTATGTTCCAAATTTGAACCAGTTGCTTGGTGTGATGCTCACATATGAGCAAGACTTGAAGGGAGATGGAGATAAAGGACAAAGTTCTGCAATGTACATGAAGAACAAGAAGAAAGGAGATAAAGGTAAAGCAAAGGATGAAGAAGAGTCAACTTCTCAAGTTTATTATGCAAGAGGTAAAGGCACTGGCAGAGGAAGAGCAAGAGGTTTTGGAAGAGGAAGAGGTAATCAAAATAACAACAAGAAGGCTTGCTGGATCTGTGAATTGAGTAACCATTTGGCTCATGACTGTTGGCACAACCAACAAGGATCAAACCAGAATCAAAACAACAATAGCAGAGGCCGAGGTGGAAGATATCAAAGTAATTTTCAAAGAGGTAGACAAAGTCAAAGAGGGGGCTATGGTAGAGGTGGAGGAAGAAGTTGGGGACAAAATCAATCCTACAACACCACCTACTACAACTATGCAAATGACACACAGAATGAAAGTCATACATCATTGATGATGAACTCAATCAACACATCAGATAAAGAAGATCTAAAGGTATTTTACATTGACTCTGGATGTTCTAATCATTTGTCAGGAAACATAGAATTGATGTCAGAATTGGAAAAAGGTATTTCGAGTCACACAGTTCAAACTGGTGATAATACAAGACATAGTGTACATTCAATTGGAAAAGTGAAATGCAAGAGTGGAGCAGATTTGCTAACCAATGTTTTGTATGTTCCTACAATACCTAAAAACCTGATTAGTGTGGGACAGATAGTTGAAAAAGGTTTTCAAGTCAGGTTTACAAATGAAGGAGTATTTGTGGAAGATCCAGAGAATGGATATAATCAGATTGTCTCTGGTAAGAAAGAAGGTAGACTCTTTACTTTAAGAGTGCAAGGAAACATTGGTCAAGCTTTGCTCACACATGGTGAAGCAGTGATTACAGAACTTGATCTCTGGCATAAGAGATTAGGTCATTTCAATGAAAGAGGAATTAAAGCTATGGTTGCTAATCAGTCTGTACTAGGATTACCAAATGTGCAAAGTCAACATATGGTTTATAAATGTGAAGCATGTCAAATGGGTAAAGCACACAGGTTACCATTTCAAAAGGAAGGATTCAAACATGATGGACTACTAGAGCTCATTCATACAGATGTATGGGGACCAACAAAAGAAGGATCTATCAATGGCTCAAGGTATTATGTTCTTTTCATTGATGATGCTACAAGATGGATAACATTATATGTTTTGAAGGAAAGATCAGAAGTGTTTGGAGCTTTCAAGCATTTTCATGCATATGCAGAGAGAGTCACAGGTCAAAAGCTTAAGAGACTGAGGTCTGATGGAGGGGGAGAATATTTCTCCCAAGAGTTCAATGATTATCTTTGGAATGCAGGTATTAAGAGAGAAATAACTTGCAGGTATACACCACAACAAAATGGTGTAGCAGAAAGAAGGAACATGACTTTGGTTGAGTTTGCTAGAGCTATGCTAAAGGAGAAGAACTGTCCAAATTATCTTTGGGCTGAGGCTGTAAATACAGCTACATATACTTCTTACATAACTCAGAAGAACTATGCATATATGGTCAAAGATGATGAAGAACCTCAGAACTATGATGAAGCTAAAGGTAAGAAGCAATGGGAAGAACCAATGAAGGAAGAGTTCAATGCACTGGAGGAGAACAAAACATGGGAACTTGTTCCTAAACCAAATGGTAAGAAAGTAATTGGAAATAAATGGATTTATAAAGTGAAGAAGCTTGCAGATGGAAGTATAGCCAGATACAAAGCTAGATTGGTGGTGAAAGGCTATGCCCAGACTTATGGCATAGATTATGATGAGACATTCAGTCCCGTAGCTAAGATGTCAACTATAAGGACAATCATTGCTATTGCAGCTTCAAAAGGATGGACTCTAAGTCAATTGGATATAAAAAATGCATTCTTGAATGGATACATATCAGATGAGGTATACATGGAACAACCTCAAGGGTTTATAGATTCCAGGTATCCAAATTTTGTTTGCAGGTTGAGAAGAGCATTGTATGGATTGAAGCAAGCTCCAAGAGCTTGGAACTATAGACTGGTGAAGTATCTCAATGATCTTGGATATCAAAGTTCAAAAGTAGACCCAAGTCTACTTATCAGAAGAACAGAGGAAGGTACAATCTACATTTGTATTTATGTAGATGACATTATAATCACAAGTACTTCAGATGAAGGAATCAAGGAGGTAAAGAGATTGCTTGAAAAAGAATTCAAGATGAGTGACCTAGGAAAGTTATCATACTTTCTTGGAATGGAAGTTACTTATACAGATCATGGCATATATGTGTCACAAGAAAGGTATCTTCTGAACTTGTTGAAGAAGTTTGATATGGAAAATTGCAGAGAAGCTTCAACTCCACTTGAAGTTAATCACAAGCTCAGTAAATATGATGGTGTAGACTACAAAGATATGAGGAAGTATCAATCTCTTGTGGGTAGTTTGATTTATGCTACACTAACAAGACCTGATCTTAGTTATGCAGTGGGAGTTTTGTCACAATTCATGCATTGTCCAAAGGACCCACATTGGATTGCAGGTCAAAGAGTTCTCAGATATATCAAAGGAACTATAAAGGAAGGATTATATTATCCTTTTACATCAGATTTGAAGTTGAGAGCCTATAGTGATTCAGATTGGGCAGGTAACCAGGATGACAGAAGATCAACTCATGGTTACATGATATACATTGGTGATAAGCTTGTAAGTTGGTGTTCAAAGAAACAACATACAGTAGCATTATCATCAACTGAAGCAGAGTACAAAGGACTTGTGGAAGCAGCTAAGGAAATCATATGGATGCAGACATTGTTCAAGAGCTTAGGCATTGATCAAGGTACACCTACAATACATGGAGATAATATGAGTTCACTTTATCTTGCAGCAAATCCAGTATTTCATGCAAGGACAAAGCACATAGAGATACAATATCATTTTCTCAGAGAAAAGGTAATGGAGAAGGAGATTGAAGTGGAGTACATTTCTACTAAAGATCAGTTAGCAGACATAATGACAAAGAGCTTGGATGGTGTGAAGACCAGCAGATTCAAAAGCATGGCAGGAGTAAAAGAAAAGAAGATGATATGAAGAAACAGGGAATGTCAATTAGTGATTGAGGGGGAGCTGTTGGAGAAACACTCACTAATTGGACATATATTTGAAGGTCAAATCTTAGGAAGAAAACACCATGCCTATGTGAAGGGACAAATTCACAAGTGTATCATATTTGTAAAGTTAGTTCACTTTAGTTCTAGAAGTTTTTTAAAATCACGAGAATACGAAAATCTATATAAGTTAGTTTGTATCAACTGACGCGAGAGAGAGAAAGAAGAAGTAGAAGAAGGAGTTCATTTTATACGACTGTGTATAGTCGGGCTTCTCTGAGTGAGAAAGCATCTGTAAAACTTCTGAGTTTTCATAGCTATGACAAAGAACTGAGTAAAGTTCTGTGTATGATTCTCTCTCCATCATCTCCATGCTTACCTACTGTGTGATGAATTCAAAAGTTCAAGTTTTCTGCGCAATTCGATGCCTGGCATCGAATCTTGGCTGATAAGTCATTGTTTTCATTCTCTGTGTGTTACCTGTTGTTGAATCTTCTAAAAACATAAAGTTTGTGGAGCAACTCGATGCCTGGCATCGAGTTTCAGCATAAAGTGGATGCCCGGCATCGACTTCTAGCATACAAGTGGTCTTCTTCATGTGTGTGTAAAAGAAGCTATTTCTGGTGCAGAAAAAGGGCCTAAAAAAGCTCAAAGTCGATGCCTGGCATCGACCTTGACTGAAATTCGATGCTAGGCATCGAATTTTTATTTTTAGACACCCAGAAATACTAAAACAGGCAAAAATTTCTAGTTTTGGAAGGTCATACAGGGTCATCTTGTGAAGGCCATAACTTGAGTTCTAGAGATCTGTTTGATGCATATGATAGCTTATTGGAAAGCTCTACTCTTCTAGTTTCATCCTATAAAGTTTCATGGAGAAATAATACTTGAGCTAGGAGAAATTAACAAAATACGGAAGGTATGTCATTTCGGTGACTAGGAATTTCTGTAGAAGCAAACTTCTCACTTTAGGCTATCATTTCTCAAAGTTTGGAGTGGCAATGAGTTAATGGTGACCATAGAGGTGTTCTAGTGTCACATTAATTCATTTCTTGTGGTGTTTCATACATCAACACGGAAGCACCTGAACAACACCACGAAGAAGAAGAATCTTGGAGCACAACACACAATATTGAATGTATTAGTAAGAGAATGTACAAAGATAAGTGACGGGTTAGGGTTATAGGTATATATACAAGCCGATGGAAAAAACCTCCTAAAGAGGGAAAAAAGTGTCTCAGAGGTCCTAGTGTGTTCACACACATCACTACCAAAATATATCAACAAATCCCACCTAGGAGTGATGCATTGAATAAGGAACTGGCACTCGTGTATAATGAATTGCCAAGCTACGTGGAATTGATCCACAAAAGAAAGTAAGCCAAAAGCTTTGTGGAAGGCTTCAAACTTGTCCCTAGGGAGAGCCTTTGTGAGAAGGTCTGCAATGTTCTCTTGTGTGGCCACAAATGCCAAATTGATCTCTCGAGTAGAGAACCTCTCCCTAACATAATGATAATACACCTCAATGTGCTTAGTGCAAGCATGGAACATAGGGTTCCTTGCAACTGCCAATGCGATCCGGCTGTCAGTGAAGATGGTGGTGGAAGAAGACTGACCAACACTCAAATCACTCATACAGCATTTGAGCCACACACACTCAATATTCGTTGTGAAAGTTATCATATACTTAGCCTCACAACTAGAAGTGGCCACAGTAGGATGCTTCTTGCTCAACCAAGATATGCATGACCTACCAAGCATGAAGCAAAAACCACTAGTGGACACACGAGTGTCATAGCAAGAGCTTGATCAGAGTCAGAAAATCATGTAAATCTGGCGGTAGTGATCCCCCTTGGGATAAAAACATCCAAGTAGTTGGGTACCACTCAAGTAGCAAAAGATGTGCTTAACTCCCCGCCCATGCTTGACACTTGGACAATGCATAAACTTGCTCATCTATGAGACAACAAACTAAATATATGGCCGAGCAATGCATAAGTAAATCAAGCATCCAATAGCTTGCTGATAGAGAACAGTGTCAAAATGCATCTCCAACATCATGAAGACTCAACTGTAAACCTATTTCCATAGGAGTGGCAATAGGTTTGAAGTCTCCAAGGCCAAAATGCTACAATAATGTGTCCATATATTTTGTTTGACACAAAGCTATTCTACCATCAACTTGCATAAATTGAATGCCCAAATAATGATGCAGTCATCCCAAATCTGCATCTCAAATGATGCATGCAAATCAACCTTAAAATCAGTAATATGCTTCTCCTTAGGACCAATGAGCATTATGTCATCAACATAGACAACAATGATCAGAAGCACATCATTCGCACACTTAACATATAAGGTGCTCTCAGTTGGACTGTTCTCAAAACCATGTACAATCAAGTAGGCATGTATCTTTTCATACCAAACAGGTGGTGCTTGCTTCGAACCATATAATGCCTTTTCCAACCTGCACACTTTGTTTTCATGCCCTTTCTACACAAAAACCACGGGGTTGAAAAACATACACTTCTTCATGCAAGTCACCATCCAAAAATGTAGCTTTAATGTCCAACTGATGTACATTGCAACGATGATGAGCTACAAGTGCACAAATGATATGAACAGTAGTCATTTGCCATGTAGGAGCAAAGGTCTCATCAAAATTAATGCCTCTTTCTTGAGCATAACCTATTGCAAATATTCTTATAGGTGTCAAGTGTTCCATCAGGCTTATGCTTCACCTTGTATATTCACTTAGTGCCAATGGCCTTCTTGCCAGGGGGCAAGTCACGTAAAGAACAAGTACTATTCTTCATAATAAGATCATATTCTGATTGCATAGCATCCTCTATCTTGTTCATGTAGATATGCAAAATCTTGGACCAATTAAGCTTGCACCATAGTACACTAAGGTTCTAGAAGATTTTGATATGCTAAATTTTTGGAACTCCTTTTTGATGTGCTAAATTTATGGAACTCATCTGAGATGAGATCACATGTGGCCATCAACTTTGGCATAGTTCAATGCATTGATGTGCACATCATTTGAATTGCTTTATTCAAAAATGGTCCCCACGCCTTTTGAGGGTACTCAAGATTCAACAAATCCATACACCTATTTTTCAAATTCAAAACATTTGGTTTTCATTTTTCAAATTGTGAGTGATGGTTCAAGGACTCACTTTCTTAGGGGGTGCATGCATTCTTGCACACCAAATCTTAAGGGGTTATATTATACTTTGATCCCACTCCTCAAAATTCATTTGGCACTCCAAGTTCTTGTACAAGGACACTTTGATCCCACTCCTAACAATTCATTTGGCACTCCAAGTTCTTGCACCAAGACACCTTGACATTTTTCCAAGGGTTCAATCCTTAGTTCTTTCCACTCCTTAGCTTTACTTTCCTAGAACTTTGTAAACAATCAAGTGCTTGTTATTGTTTTTCTACTACTAGCAATATCTTTGTATTTTTAAAGGGTATCCACCCTCAACTTTCGCAGTCAATTTGGCATCCCTAAAAGGGCTTTATTGTAGTTCCAAGAGGTTTTAACCCTATCACTCTTGGTACACCACTTTGGCACTAAGTGCCCAACTTTGTAACTCCAAAATATAAGAAGAAGGATCATGTGTGTGTTCACTTGTCGGTTGGAGGCTAGTCTAAGCCCACCTACGAACTCTCTCCAATTTCTAAGCCTACTCTAAGGCTAACTTGGTGTGCATTCCAGGGCTACTCTAAGTCCCCCTTCTCCAAGAACTCTTTCTCCATCATGAGTAGGGCTATTCTAATCCCCCGTCTCCCCTCCCCCAAAGGGCTTCGATTTTGGTGCCAAGGATACTTACTTTAAGCCTTCCAATTTTTTCAAAGTTTGCGGCTACTTTTTCAAGTGATATTTTTTTGCACAAAACGTGTCTTTGGTGTGTGTTATCAAACACTTTCAAACTGCCATTTTCTCACTTCAAGGCATAGGTGAACGTGCTTTTCAATGCTTCTCCACATCCTATATCTTTTCAATGGAGTGTTTCTCAACACTTGGCGCTCATTCTTGCAACATTACAAGCACAATTTCACTTGTTCAGACTTTCAAGATCATCCCCAAGTTAACAATCTCCAAGAGAGAAGCAAGTTCGTCATCAATGGCAAGTTATTTACCTTCTTTTATGCCCATGATTATGCCTAAGGAAGAATGTTTATACATTCAAGATTATAATCTCTAGAATAATATTATGCATGCATATTTATACACAAATCTTCTCCAAGAAGTTATAGGTGGGCCAGAACCCAAACTAGATAGGGTAAAGATGTAGAGTCTTGGAATATATGGAACATCAAAGACAAAAGGGCATTAGGTCAACTTCTCCTTGCATGTGATGAATTGACAAAGGGTCACATCATTGCCTATAAGACCTCAAAAGAAGCTTGGGATACATTAGCAAACCTATATAAAGATAAAACTCCTTCCAAGATTTATGCTTTAGAGGCCGAATTTGACAATCTCAATATTCAACCTCAAGATACCATCGCAAAGGTGATAGTCCAATTTGAAGATTATCAATGCAAGTTAGCACTTTGTGGATGAAAGATTTCAAGTGAAGACATGGCCATATGATTGCTCAACAAGCTTCTTAGGTCTTATGGGACTTTTGTAACCACTCTTGATAACTGAGGTCAAGAACTCACTTGGGAAGAAGTTAGAAGATTGTTGCTTCTCCATGACTCTAAGAAAAAGACCCAAACAACAAAAGAGACAGCTATGAAATCCAAAGCTACCTTCCACAAGACTAAAAGTCAAAAAGGCAATCAAGAGTCTAAGGACAAGGGCAAGAAGAAGTTTACTTGCAATTTTTATGGCAAGCTTGGACACAACAAAAAGTATTGCTTTAAGAAGAATAACAAGGATAAGTCTAAGTCTACTCCAAAGACCCAACATCACTCTCACTGCACAAGTGAAGATCTCTTTCTCACAACTAAACACAAGGCACTTGTCGCATCCACTCCTAGCAAAGAATTTTGGATAGTGGGACTTCATCACACATGTACCATGACAAGCAGGACTTTCATGATTTTCAAGAACATAAAGGCCAAGTTTATCTTGGCGATAACAAGTGCATTGAGATCCAAGGAAGAGGCAAAGTTCAAGTCATAAACTCAAAATGTGAGACCAAGTCATTCAAAGATGTTCTTTATGTACCAAGCCTTTGTAAGAATCTTCTCTCAGTGAAGGCCATTAGAAAGTGCAACATGATGCTACAATTCAATCACAACAAAGTTCAAGTCATTGATTGCAAATCCAATGAAGTGATAGGATTTGAAGATAAAGGTCTCTACAAGCTTTCAAGTTTCATGGCCAAGGACTAAAGTTTAAGCCTATGGCATTGCAGATTTGGACACACCTTTTGCTTAGTAAAAATCTCTTCAAGTCATCTTGTCAAAGGTTTACCCATGATCTCACAAGTGGAATTGAATTGGCAAGCATGTGCTAAGACAATTTTACCCCTTTGCCTATAGAAGCATCCATTTTTTGCATCTAAACCCTCAACATTAGTCTATGCCGATATTTGTGGACCTATGCATATGCCTTCTCTAAGTGGGTCAATTTACTTCTTCTTGATAGTAGATGACTTCACTAGACACACTTGGGTTTATTCACTCAAGCATAAAGAAGATGCCCTCTCCAAGTTCAAGAAGCGGACACAAACAGTTCAATAAGACTTTCCAAGTTCTTTGAAGATCATCCGATCTGATACAGACAGTAGCTTTCTCAGTTGCAACTTCCCCAAGTACTTGAAGGAACATGGAATTAGGTATAAAACAACACAAGATACTAAACAAGGTATTGCCTTAAAGAAGATTCAAAGTGTGATCCAAATGGCCAATACTATGCTTATTCAAAAGCAACTTCTGCTAAATTTTTGGGGTCAAGCAGTACAAATAGCAATTCATATTTTGAATAGAGGGTTCTCATATGTCTTGAAGAACCAGACTCCATTTGAGACTTACTTTTAGAAGAAGTTGAGTTTGAGCTATTTCCTCATCTTTGTTAGTGATTCCTATGTGCAAGGCCATGATGATGATAGGCCTAAGTGGTACATTTTCATCGGTTACAGTGACTGCCCCAAAAGGCATACAAACTGTATGACCCAAATTGTCACTCAGTTACAATAACCAAAGACTACACCTTTGATGAATACTCTAAATATTCATCCCTTTTGGATTTATATCAGGATTTGGATCCTCTCATTTCCCCTTCAGAGGGGGATCATTCCAATTTCGAACAGTCACTCTATGTGGAGCATGATCTCTTTGTACATGACTTTCTAGATCATGGTACAGTTTTGGAGCATGAGGAATCAGAAATACAATCTCAACTTATACCTTAGATGGCTACACCTCCTATCATACCATTGAAGGTTTACATTTCCCCTCAGCTTTAGTTGGGCATTACTCCAGGATCAGTGACTTGTCATTTTCCATTCCTATCTTCAAGAGTACACTTACCTCATCTAGAGCAACATTCTGAGCATGTAGTGTTCCATACATTGAGTCCAACATCTCTTCATTTTCCACATGATTTTCCTACATCTACTTGGATTCATCACTCAATTGGATATTTTGTTGAGCCAACTTCTCAGTTTAAAGGGGGCTTTCATGGTCCTACCAACACACATTAGGACTTTGTACACTCCATGGAGGAATACATCATATAAATGTACGACCATGTGATTATGATTTTAAGCATCATGCTTTATATTTCATTCTTACAAGACCTACTTCTTGACGATACACATCTCATGGTGGATAGTGTCAAAGCTTTGGAGGTTCCCATGTACCACATGGAGTCATCCTATCTATCTCGCATGGAGATGATCTCATCTAGTGAGATCTTGTTTCGTTCATGTACCTCATTGGTGGCGCACCTATGGAGCATCCGCTTGATCCATTTGGTGGACATCTTATGGAGCACATGGTTGATACCACTTGGTTTTTCACATGGAGACTTCCTATTTGGTGATCGTGTTGTTGTTGCTAGATTCTTGGTGGACCTTTCTCTGATACCCTAGAAGCCTCCATAGTCTACAAAATGGAGCAGTAGAGGGGGTGTTGAGAATATGAGAGTGCATTTCCCTTTTGTATCTTGGAGTCACTCTATTTCTATTCAATTCCCATTCCATTTGCATTTTATATTATATCCTTTTGCATTTGGGTACCTTTCCATTTGCTTCTACCAGTGTATTCATTCTCCTTTGAGGGGGATTATCCCACATGAGATGTACTTTGGAGGGGCCCTCCCAAATCTATATAAGGAGAGCCTCTCCCCCCATTTGTACTTGGTTAGAAACTTGAGGAGCCTACTCCATGCTTTTGGCAAGCTAATTTCTAATCCATGTGAGTTTACCCATTTCTTGGTCTACTCATTTTGAGTATCTCACACTCTTTCTTATGTGAGTACATTCTTCTTTTCATTTTTTGTGAGTACATTCTTCTCACACTCTTTCTTTTGTGAGTACATTCTTCGTTTTGCTTCTACGTGTGTACTCTCTACACCATGCATGTCTTGATGTAAAACACGACCGAATGTGTGGAACTATATGATGCTTCACAAAAAGTGCAATCAATGCATGAGCTTGAGAATCTTTACCATCCCATCTAATTTTCTCTTATGTAGGTGGAGAAGGAGTAACCACTATACTTGAAAAAGAAGCTCCATCTGTAATAGGAGATTGTGAAGTAGAAGAACCTGCGAGTCTTAGATCTACATTTGCCACTATGTTCCACAATTGTTTTGCAACAAGAACATGTTTCAACATGTAAGAACAAATTGGATAGTTGGTCCCATCAAGCTTATCTTCAGCTTGAAGCATGCCAAACAAGTCATTTCTACCCGCCATTTCAGGAAAGAACAAGAATGTGACAAGATATTTACTTCAATGAAAGCTGAAATGAATGTTGAAATTTCAGCTCACAATCCATCACTATGATCATGATTCTGACTACATGAATGGCTTCGAAATGGTAGTGAACCCTTAGGCACCTGGTGGAAATGCTTTCTGAGCACTGAACTTTGTATTTCTATGCTCTAAAGTCGATTTGCATTGTTTAAAGCGCATGTGTATTGTAATGCAAAAAAGTGAAACTTGAGAAGGAGTTGAACCTGCTCTAATACCACTACTACATGTGTAGAAGTGCGAGAGGCACACAACAAGTACAAACAAGGAGCACAGACAAAGCAAGACATAGAGAAGATGAATGGTTAGAATAGCACTCTCTATTGATGATGAACAAAACTAAAGTAAGAGTTGAATGTTATCCCTAAGTACAAAGTGCCACCACATATGAGTGTATCATGTATATGGTAACATGGAAAAAAACCTCTAGCCAACACTATAGTAAAAAGTGCCCATGTATAGGGAAAAGGTTCATATCAAAGATACTGTTGGAGCAAGTCTATGACAAGCCTAAGTATTGGCTTGAGTCCCACAAAGTCATAGAAAAAGCCTTAAAATGAAGACTATGTAAAGTTCACTTGTGAACTACCTCTTGTAACTTTTGAAGAGTTTACTTAATGTAAAAGTAAGAGAATCTTAAGTGGTTGAGTCCACATGATCAAGAATGGAAAGAGGAGCCACGAATTCGTGATTTGTGGTAGGTAGAGAATCAAACGTGATTGATTGATTGGAGAGTGATTGAGGGAAGTTAGCCTCCCAAACTCAACTATAAATAGATGGCAGTTTTAGTCGTGGTTAGAGAGACCTATGTGAAGACCTCCAAGAGCTGAGCTTTATGCCATATCAAGGTGTGATTACAAGGCACACATATGTATCAGTAAGTCATTGTATTGTACAAACAATATACTTTCATTTTCAGGATTGTTTGAGTTCATCTTTCCATGTTCTTGTGAAGTGTACTATTCACTGCCATTACTCTCAGTTTTCTCAGTCAGCTTGCAGAGATGTTTTCTCTGAGCTTGGTGCATCATTTTCAGTGATTTAACTTGGTAAAGTTAGCTCTATAAGTCTACTATCTGCTGACAAATTTTCATGTCATTTGAATGTTGTAATCTTCAGTTATGTTCATTTGAAGTCAACAGGGTCTATTCATCTTCACTTCTCTGTCAGGTACCCGACTTTTTCACTCATCTTGTCAGAGCCATTTCTCAGTGGTTACTTATCCAAATTTAGTGATTTAAATCTTGTTGGATTCAGCTTACTGTCTAGTATAACCATAAAAATTTTCATAATCATTGGATTTCTACATTTTGAGTTATGGGGATTTTTCTGCTCACTGGTCTATTTCTGTAGCAGCCCGTGAAAATCGGGATGATGTCATCACTTGTTAAAACTCATTCTCAGTGTGTGGTTCATTATTTTTGATGAGATTACTCGTGAAAGTTAGCTCTTTAAGTTGCCTAGACTTCCCCAAGAGGAATTGAGCTAATTGCTGCTGTGATCAGAGAATTATGTAAAACACTGGAGAGGTGTATGAACCAAGAATAGCAAGTTTTCACCTCTGAGCTAACTCCAACTTATCTGTTTTGATCTATCTTTTTGAGAGTGATCTTCCAAGGTACATAGGGTGTCTAATACATCCATTGGCAAGCTAAAAGGGCCCACCATATACTCATGGAGTTCATTTGGCTGGTGTAGATCAAGGATTTTGCAACACCTCTTCATCTTCAAGCACATACCTATCCATCTCTTCACAGTGGTATCAGAGCAAGGTTGGACAACATGGCAGATGGATTTCCTTCATCAATTGACAAATTAGACAGAGGTAACTACTCAGCTTGGTCATTAAGAATGGAAGCCTATCTCCAAGGTAGAAGTTTATATGGTTATGTGGCTGGAGATGAAGTTATGCCAAGTTTCAGGAACAAAAGTCAACCAACACAAGAAGAGCAAGAAAGATTGAGCACATGGTGCTCCAAGGATGCACTTGCAAGGTCTTATCTCCTCAACTCTATCTCAGATTTTTTGTTGCCTCACATTAGAAGTTGTAAGACATCTCAGGAAGTGTGGGATGCACTTGAAGCTTTCTTTTCTTCAAGTACCAAAGCTAGGAAGCATCAACTATGGCTGGAGTTCACAACTCTCAAGAAGGCTCCCAAACAAAATGTGACTGATTTTGTCACAAAGCTCAAGGACATAGCGGATCAGTTGGGAAGCATTGGAGAGGTAATAGATGAAGAGCGAATCGTAAGGCAGGTCATCAATGGCTTGAAGGCAGATGACAAGTGGGAAGCATTCACCACAACTATGGATTTGTACATGGACATGCATGTACCTGATTTCAACACACTCATTGGACAACTACTTACTCAAGAGGCAAAGCTTATCAAAAATGGAGAAAGCTCTAAAGGTAATCAATCTTCAGCTTTATACACGGATAAAAGCAAGTCTAAAGATAACAAAGGAAAGGCAAAGAAAGTGGATGATGAAGCAGGTACATATCAAGCTAACTATGCAGGTAGAGGAAGACATGGCAGAGGTAGAGGAAGAGGAGGTAGACAAGGCAGGGGGAGATCCCAAGACTCCAACTCATGTTCTATTCGTGGATTAACTAATCATACAACTGAAAATTGCTTTAGGAATTCCAGGAATCAAAGAGGAAGAGGATACAATAGAGGAAGTTATGGCTACTCAAGAGGAAGGTTCAACAACTACCATGGCAACTACAACAACTACAATCATTCAAACTATCAAGGAGGCTACAAAGGAAGGAGAGACTACAATAACTACACAGAAGACTCAAACAAAGAGGATTCATTATTGATCATGAACATGGCTATGCCACAATGTAAATATGATGAGCATATTTTCTACATAGATTCAGGTTGTTCAAATCATGTGGCAGGAAATGTGGCACTCCTATCAGATTTAGAAGATCCAAGGAATAAGCATGAGGTACAAACAGGAGATGATACAAAACATCCTGTGGAGAAAATAGGCAATGTCAAAGCACCTGATGGAAACATCAACCTACTCAGTAAGGTACTCTATGTCCCTACCATTACAAAGAATTTGATAAGTGTTGGGTAGATAGTAGAGAAAGGGTTGCAAGTCAGGTTCACAAAAGTAGGAGCATTTGTTGAAGATCCAAGTCAAGGATTCAGAAGAATTGCAAAAGGTGAAAAGACAGGTAGATTGTTCACATTTGAATTACAGGACACTAGAAACATTGCTCTCTTTAATTATGGTAGTCAAACACTTACAGAATTGGAAGTATGGCACAGAAGGTTAGCACATATTGGTGAAAGGTCATTAAAGCAAATCTGCAGGGACCAAAGTGTACTTGGACTTCCTAATTTGTCAAAACAACATATGATTTATAAGTGTAGTGCATGTCAATTTGGAAAGTCTCACAGGTTACCATTCATGAAGAAAGGTTATATGCATGGAGATCTCTTGGAGTTGGTTCATACAGATGTATGGGGACCTAGCAAGGAAGCTTCAATATCTGGATCAAGGTATTATGTTTCCTTTATTGATGATTGCAGCAGATGGACTATCCTATTCTTTATGAAACACAAAGATGAAGTTTTTTCATGTTTCAAAAGATATTTGGCTCTTGTGGAGAATCAAACAGGTAAATCACTAAAAAGGCTAAGGTCAGATGGAGGGGGAGAATACTTCTCCCATGATTTTGATTCTTTTCTTCAAGAAAGAGGAATCAAAAGAGAGGTAACTACAAGGTACACTCCTGAGCAAAATGGAGTGGCAGAAAGGAGGAATAGGACAATTGTTGAAGCTGCAAGGTCTATGTTAAATGAAAAGCATTTACCTAATTATTTATGGGCTGAGGCTGTATCTACAGCCACTTACTTGATTAACAGGTTGCCTTCAAAATCCCTTCATGGGATGACTCCATATGAGGCTTGGAATGGAAGAAGACCAAGCTTAGATCATTGTAAAATTTTTGGATGTATTGCTTTTGCTCATGTTCCTTCACAGGTTAGAGGCAAGATGGATCCAAAGGCAGAAAGGTGTGTATTTATTGGATATGACAACAATCAAAAGGGCTACAGGTTATACAACCCTACCAACAAAGGATTCTTGGTAAGCAGAGATGTAGTTTTTGATGAGAACAATTCATGGTATGAAGATTCATGCAGGAAGATCAATTTACCATATGATCTTGAAGAAGATTTTCCAAAGCTTGGTAGAGAACAATCAAAGATTGAAGAACAAGACACCTCAAAGGATGATGAAGAATCTCACATGGAAAAGATCAAAGCATGGAAGTCTAAAGGTAAAGCAAAATTGCAGGAACTTGGACATGAGGAAGAATCATCACATCATGGCCTAAGAAGATCTATGAGGGAAAAGAAAAAACCAGAAAGGTATGGGTTTGACACCTCATTAGTAACTAAACATTCTATCTACATAGCACAGGACATAAACCAAGAGGAGCCATCATCCTTTGAAGAGGCCAAAGCAAAATCAGAATGGAAGCATGCAATGAAGGAAGAGATTGAAGCACTTGAGGAAAACAACACTTGGGATTTGGTGCCCAAGACTTCATCCATGAAGGTAATAGGCTCAAGATGGGTCTATAAACTCAAGAAGAATTCTGATGGTTCCATTAACAGGTATAAGGCAAGGCTTGTAGCAAAAGGCTTTGCACAAACTCAAGGAATTGATTATGAGGAGACCTTCTCTCCTATGGCAAAGATGCCTACTATTAGGGTTTTGCTTAGTATTGCCTCTTCCAAGAATTGGAAGATACTTCAACTAGATGTAAAGAATGCATTCTTGAATGGTTGGATAACAGAAGAGGTATATATGGCACAACCACCTGGTTTTGAGAATCAAGTTTATCCTGATTATGTGTGTAAACTTAACAAAGCATTGTATGGTCTCAAGCAAGCTCCAAGAGCTTGGAATTTCAGGCTTGTTTCATTCTTGCAGGACAAAGGCTTTCAACCAAGCAAGGCAGATCCTTCACTCTTTATTAAAAAGAGTAATTCCGAGGTCATCTACCTATGTGTATATGTAGATGATATTATATTGACAGGAAATGATGCAGATGGTATGAAGAAGATCAAAGATCAGATGAGAGAAGAGTTCAAGATAAGTGATTTGGGTTCACTTACCTACTTCCTAGGTTTGGAAGTTGTCTACAAAGATCATGGTTTGTTTCTCACTCAAAGAAAGTACATTAAGGACATGTTGGCAAAATTCAAGATGCAAGATTGTAAGATTGCAGGTACTCCAATGGAGGTCAATCACAAATTGAGCTCACATGAAGGTGAACTCATAGAGGACATCACATCATATCAAAGTCTAGTGGGTAGTCTCAACTATGCCACATTGACAAGAGTAGATATATGTTACAGTGTGAGTGTGCTAAGTCAATTTATGCACACACCAAGGAAACCACATATGGATGCTGCCAAAAGGATTCTCAAGTATCTCAAAGGAACCATAAATGAAGGACTTTATTATCCTTATGTATCTGATTTAGGTTTGAAGCTATTTTCTGATGCAGATTGGGCTGGCTCCAAGGAAGATAGAAGGAGCACTTCAGGTTATCTTACCTTTGCAGGTTCAAAGCTTATTTCATGGTCATCCAAGAAGCAACCCACAGTTGCTCTCTCTTCTACTGAAGCTGAATATAGAGGTCTTGCCATAGCTACACAAGAAGCTATGTGTATGAAGACATTATTCAAAGATCTTGGATTGGAGTTTGGAACTCCAACTATTTTTGGTGACAATATGAGTTCTATTCACTTGGCTGCTAATCCTATTTTTCATGCAAGGACTAAACATATTGAAGTTCATTATCACTATGTACGAGAAAAGGTTCTAAGCAAAGAGATTCAAATATCATATGTGTCCACTCATCAACAATGTGCAGATATTCTAACCAAAGCATTGGATGGTACAAAGCTTTGCAAATTCAAGGCTATGATTGGTTTGCAGGTAATCTTGGAAGATTGAAGACCTCAAGCATACTTGGCTTGAGGGGGAGCTGTTGGAGCAAGTCTATGACAAGCCTAAGTATTGGCTTGAGTCCCACAAAGTCATAGAAAAAGTCTTAAAATGAAGACTATGTAAAGTTCACTTGTGAACTACCTCTTGTAACTTTTGAAGAGTTTACTTAATGTAAAAGTAAGAGAATCTTAAGTGGTTGAATCCACATGATCAAGAATGGAAAGAGGAGCCACGAATTCGTGATTTGTGGTAGGTAGAGAATCAAATCAATCATTGATTGATTGGAGAGTGATTGAGGGAAGTTAGCCTCCCAAACTCAACTATAAATAGATGGCAGTTTTAGTCGTGGTTAGAGAGACCTATGTGAAGACCTCCAAGAGCTGAGCTTTATGCCATATCAAGGTGTGATTACAAGGCACACATATGTATCAGTAAGTCATTGTATTGTACAAGCAATATACTTTCATTTTCATGATTGTTTGAGTTCATCTTTCCATGTTCTTGTGAAGTGTACTACTCACTGCCATTACTCTCAGTTTTCTCAGTCAGCTTGAAGAGAT
Source organism: Ceratopteris richardii (assembly GCA_020310875.1). Classification (NCBI taxonomy): domain Eukaryota; kingdom Viridiplantae; phylum Streptophyta; class Polypodiopsida; order Polypodiales; family Pteridaceae; genus Ceratopteris; species Ceratopteris richardii. The sequence continues at coordinate 146,948,404 of CM035432.1, forward strand.
GTTTTCTCTGAGCTTGGTGCATCATTTTCAGTGATTTAACTTGATAAAGTTAGCTCTATAAGTCTACTATATGCTCACAAATTTTCATGTCATTTGGATGTTGCAATCTTCAGTTATGTTCATTTGAAGTCAACAGGGTCTGTTCATCTTCACTTCTCTGTCAGGTACGCGACTTTTTCACTCATCTTGTCAGAGCCATTTCTCAGTGGTTACTTATCCAAATTTAGTGATTTAAATCTTGTTGGATTCAGCTTACTGTCTAGTATAACCATACAAATTTTCATAATCATTGAATTTCTACATTTTGATTTATGGTGATTTTTCTGCTCACTGGTCTATTTCTGTAGCAGCCCATGAAAATCGGGATGATGTCATCACTTGTTAAAACTCATTCTCAGTGTGTGGTTCATTATTTTTGATGATATTACTCTTGAAAGTTAGCTCTTTAAGTTGCCTAGACTTCCCCAAGAGGAATTGAGCTAATTGATGCTGTGATCAGAGAATTATGTAAAACATTGGACAAGTGTATGAACCAAGAATAGCAAGTTTTCACCTCTGAGCTAACTCCAACTTATCTGTTTTGATCTATCTTTTTGAGAGTGATCTTCCAAGGTACATAGGGTGTCTAATACATCCATTGGCAAGCTAAAAGGGCCCACCATATACTCCTAGAGTTCATTTGGCTGGTGTAGATCAAGGATTTTGCAACACCTCTTCATCTTCAAGCACATACCTATCCATCTCTTCACAGATACTCGAGGAATTGTTGAGCTGGTCAAAGTGGTGACTTTGCAAGTGATGCATAGGTGGTGCACAATTGGTGCACAAGTGGCCAAGAACACAGGTGCATGCACAAATAGTTTGTTCACAATGGTTTTGCAAGGAAAGATGAATGCAAGTTGCAAAGTCTTTTTGAAGGGTTTTTAAGGTTTTTAAAGTGTTATGCAATGTCCACATCAACCCTCCCTATGCACGCATTTTGGGGAAATAAAGTTCAAAAGTGGAAAAGATAAGAAGTGGAGATGGCATGCAAGAGATTATATATGGCCCACTATTTAAATTTTTGTTTTCCATAAAGTCACTACAAGACAAAATAGGTAGTTGTTGGCCTGCACATGAAGAGGTTCTTGGGACATAAAAGTGAGCACTAAGGTAGACAAGGAGTTGAAGCGACGTACGTAAGAGGGATTGATACACCATAAAGGATCATTCTTGGACTAAGGAGAGGGAATAAAAGGGCATAGTCTACACTAAGAGATCAAGAGAGAGCAAGACACACACTTGAAGAGTGCATGCATAGAGAAGCAAACATTGGAGTTTGAGGTCTGCGGAGGCATGCAAACAACACAAGGGAAGAAGAATAATCTTGGAGCACAACACTCAATATTGAATGTATTACCAAGAAAATCTACAAAGATAAGTGACCCATTAGGGTTATAGGCGTATATACAAGCCGGGGGAAAAAACCTCCTAAAGAAGGAAAAAAGTGTCCTGGCAGTCGTTGTGTGTTCACACACATGACTACCTAAATATATCAACAATCCCCCTTAAGAGTGATGAAATGAAAAAGGAGATGGCACTCATGTATAAGGAAGTGCCAAGCTATGTGGAATCAATCCACAAAAGGAAGTAAGCCCAAAGCTTTGCGAAAAGTTTCAAACTTCTCCCTAGGGAGAGCCTTTGTGAAAAGGTTTGCAATGTTCTCCTGTGTGGGCACATATTCCAAACTCATCTCTCTAGCAAGGAATCTCTCCCTGACATAATTACAGTGCATCTCAATGTGCTTAGTGGGAGCATGGACAAAGGTTCTTCACAACTGCCAATGCACTTTGACTATCAGTGAAGATGGTGGTGGCAGAAGATTGACCAAGACCCAAATCAACCATAAGGCATCTGAGCCACACACACTCAACAATCGCTGTGAAAGCTTCCCTATACTCAACCTCACAACTAGAAGTGGCCACAGTAGGCTGATTCTTGCTCGACCAAGATATGCATGAGCTACCAAGCATGAAGCAAAAACCACTGGTGGACATATGAGTGCCATAGCAACAAGCCCAGTCAGAGTCAGAAAAAGCATGTAAATTTGGTGGTAGTGATCCCTCCTTTGGATAAAACAATCCAAGTAGCTAGGTAGCACTCAAGTAGCAAAAGATGCACTTAATTGCCCACCAATGCTTGACACCTAGGCAATGTATAAACTTGCTCATCTGTAAGACAACAAACTGAATATATGGCCGAGTAATGCATGAGTAAATCAAGCATCCAATATCTTGTTGATAGAGAACAACATCAAATGCATCTCCAGCATTATGAAGGCTCAATCGTTAAACCTATCTCCATAGGAGTGGTAATAGGTTTTTAGTCTTCAAGGCCAAAATGCTACGATAATGTGTCAATATATTTTGTTTGACACAAAGCTATTCTACCATCAACTTGCATAAATTGAATGCCCAAATAATGATGCAAGTGCCCCAAATCTGACATCTCAAATGAGGCATGCAAATCAGCCTTAAAATCAGCAATATGCTTCTCAATAGGACTAGTGACAACATGTCATCAACATAGACAAAAATGATAAAAAACACATCATTTGCATGCTTAACATATAAGGTGCGCTCACTTGGAATGTTCCCAAAACCATGTGCAATCAAGTAGGCATGTATCTTTTCATACTAAGCACGTGGTGCTTGCTTCAAACCATATAATACCTTTTTCAACTTGCACACTTTGTTTCCATGCCCTTTCTGTACAAACCATGAGGCTGAAAAATAGACTTCTTCATGCAAGTCACCATTCAGAAATGCAGTTTTAATGTCCAACTGATGTACATTCCAACCATCATGAGCTGCAAGTGCACAAATGTTATGAGCAGTAGTCATTTGGCATGTAGGATCAAAGGTCTCATCAAAATCAATGCCTCTTTCTTGAGCATAACCCTTTGCAACAAGCCTAGCCTTATACCTATCAACTATTTCATTAGGATTATGCTTCATCTTGTATACCTGCTTAGTGCTAATGGCCTTGTTGCCAGGAGGCAAGTCACATAAAGACCAAGTACCATATTTCATTATAGCATCATATTCTGATTGCATAACAGCCATCCAATTTTTAGAATTTTGTGCTTCATCAAACGAAATAGGCTCATTCTCATCACAAAGACTAGAGGTAGTCATAGCATAGCAATCTTATTCAAAAGAAGCACTATGCAAGCTTGAATGAGTAGGACATGAAAGAGTTGCATCTAATTTGTTATCTCGCAAAGTGGCTCATTCTCATCACAAATACTAGAGGTAGCCATAGCATAGAAATCTAATGCAAAAAAGTGATGTGAAAGCATGAATGAGTACGATATGACAGAGGTGCATCTAATTTGCTATCTCGCAAAGTCTACACTAGCCATTTAGGCATAGTCTTTGCCTCCTCTATATGAGTTCTCTCATCAACAAGTGCATCATGTAAATCCGCATCAGAAATGGAATGATTTGCATCATCACATGAAACCTGTAAACGCTGAGAAATTGCCTCATTTGATCCAGTACTTGATTGTCCACCTATGAAAAGAGGAAGCAAAATGTCATACACATATATTGGAGCTAACTGATATCTCCTTAGTACATGAAAGTAATGGCTGAATAGAATCTTTCACAAAAACAACATCATGGCTAACCAAAATGCATTTAGTATGTTGATGATACAGATGGCAACCTTTGCTTTCATAATTGTACCCAAGAAAAATACATTTCACTACTTTATCATCCAATTTCCTACATTGTTGTTCAGGCACTAATGCTTATGCTAGACAACCAAAGACACATAGGTGGGCAAGAGATGGGTTGCAACCATGTCAAGCCTCATATGCAGTGATAGACTACAATGCTTTAGTGGGACACGTGTTAAATACATATGTTGCACACATAATAGCCTCAAGCAAAAAACTATGTGGTAAAACCTGTTGGTGTAGGACAATCACCAATTGAGGTTTTGACATGGAAATGAAGTCAAGGATTTGAGAAGAGAACAAGTTGTGAAGCATGAAAGAAGGACACATTCAGAATTTGGAAGATGTGTACACATATGTACATTATGTCAGAGATAGTTCACTTATATCTTTGAGTAGTCATAAGCTTGTAAATTTTTGTCTATATATATACTTGGAAAATGTCGGGACAAGTATGAGAGAATGTAGAGCATGAGAGTAGAGTAGAATCAGAAGTCATTAGACACTTATGAAGAGGTTAGAATAGCTCTCTCATCCAGATGTAATTTTTGTCAGAAATGAAGAGAAGTTGCGCCCGATGTTTCTGTGCATTCTCCTTCTGTGCTTGATCATTTCAAGAATCCGTTTGTAGATGTCTAAGTCCATAGTTAATGAGTCTATGGTTAAAGTTTGAGAGCCTAATTGTAAACAGGCTGTGAGAATTATGAGTAGGAACATTCATATGTAAAAGAGTGTTCACAGTTTTGTGAAACAGGCGCATTTTTTATGGTCAATGATTTGATCATTTCTCACTGCACAGATTAAAGTTTTGCATCAATGACTCAAAATCTAAGTTGAGAGGTAAGCCATCTATGGATAAAAGCATTTGCTTAAACGGGTTCTAGTTTTGGAGAACCATGTCTTAGAAGTTGCAGGTGTCAAAGTCGACTATACAGAGAGACAGTTTCAGACATAGGTAGATTGTTTGAATAATTTATCATAATCTACTCAAGCTTTTAAAGTGTTTTAACTTGGAGGAGATGAAAAAACTCTAGGTAAAACATTCTACAAAGTTTTATAAAGAAATTTACATGAATGATTAGTCAATGAGTGATTAAGGTGCAGCAGACTTTTCTGAGAAATGACTTTCTTCACAGTTAGCTAATTTCTTGATAATTTGGTGCTTGTCTTTCAAAATTGGTTGGAGTTTAAAGTTATTCTTGATATAGAGGTGGTCTAACATCAAGGATATCTTGTTCTTTTGGAGATTAACACTCTCCATCAGTGGTATCAGAGCAGGAAGTATCAAAATTGAGGAAAGGAAGATTCCAACTGTTGCAGACATACAAAATTCAACATCTAAAGGTTCAAAAGGTGAAAGCTTGAGGGAAAAGCTTGAGAAGGAGGTCATACGACACCAAGGAAGAAAAAAGGAGTGTCATTTGAAGTAAAGGTAACCTTATACTTTATAAAGATTGAAGAATTCAATATACAGGTGAAGAAAATGTGGGAGATTCTCTTCAGATAGAGAAATTGGATAGAGAGAACTATCCAGCATGGTCAATGAGGATGGAAGCTCATCTAATGAGCAAAGACTTGATAGGTTATATTACAGGTGAAGAAGAAAAGCCTCAATTTAGAGATCCTAGTGTTCCAACTAGGGAGGAATTATCAGATTTGAAGAATTGGATGAAGAGAGATGCTCAAGCTAGGAACATTATCTATATGGCAGTTAATGATTACTTGCTACCTCACATTAGAGTTCTTGAAAGTGCAAGTGATATATGGAATGCTTTGGAGGAGCACTTCCAAAATACCACAAGGTCTAGGAAGGCATCCTTGTGGGCAGAATTTACTACATTGAAGAAGAAGGCCTCTCAATCCATCTCAGATTACGTAACCAGAATGAAGGACATTGCAGATGCATTAGGAGCTGTTGATGAAGACATTGAGGAGGATAAATTGGTAAGGCAAATCCTCATAGGTTTGAGAGGTGATGAAAAATGGAAGCCATTCATTCTATCTACTGAATTATCACTTGATCATTTTACTCCTGACTTAAATCAGTTGCTAGGACATATGTTAACCTGTGAGCAGGATGTCAAAGGTGAAGGTGACAAGAGTACAGGTCATGCAATGTACTCAAAGGATAAGAAGAAAAATAGCAAAGGGAAGCAACAAGCAAATGAAGATGAAGGCACAACTAGTTTAGCCAACTTCCTAAGAGGAAGAGGAGGTGGCAAAGGTAGAGGAAGAGGCAAGAATAATAAAGATGGAGTCAAAGCTTGCTCGATTTGTGGTAAGACAAATCACTTAGCTAATGATTGTTGGCATAATACTCAGAGTAATGGTGGATATAATCAGAACTTTAATTCAAGAGGAAGAGGTGGCAGAAATCAAAGAGGTAACTTCAAAGGAAGAGGTAGTAGGGGTTACTTTGGAAGAAATGCAGGAAGAGGATTCCAAAGTCAACAATACAATAATACCTACTACAATTATGCTTCAGATCAGAAGGAGGATTCAACATTGATAATGAATGCAACTTGTGAAAGGCAAAGTGAAGACCAAAGAGTCTTCTACATTGACTAAGGGTGTAGCAATCACCTGAGTGGTAACATAGCATTGATGACTGATTTGGAAAATAAGGTATCTAATCATGTTGTTCAAACAGGTGACAATACAAAGCATAATGTGAAGTCAATTGGATCAGTGAAGGCCAAGGATGGAAGTACTCTCTTGAGTAAGGTCTTGTATGTTCCTACAATTCCTAAGAATCTGATGTGTAGGACAAATTGTTGAAAAGGTTATGAAGTTAGATTCACTAATGAAGGAGTGTTTGTGGAAGACCCTAGCAATGGGTATAAACAAATTGTTTCAGGGAAGAAAGAAGGAAGGTTGTTCACATTGAAGATTCAAGGTAATGTTGGTCATGCCTTGTTCACTTATGGATGACATAAGATCTCTGAGTTAGATCTTTGGCACAAGAGGCTTGGACACTTCAATGAAAGAGGTATCAAAGATATGATTAACAATGGTTCAGTGCTTGGATTGCCTAATGTTGCAGGTCAACATATGACATACAGATGTGAGGCATGTCAATTAGGTAAGGCTCATAAGCAATCTTACTCCAAGCATGGTTTCATGTATTCAGAGAAGCTTGAGGTGGTACACACAGATGTGTGGGGACCATCAAAGGATTTCAGTATCAATGGTTCAAGGTACTATGTGATTTATGTTGATGATGCTACCAGATGGATCACTATCTATGTGATCAAGGATAAGTCAGAAGTATTCAATACATTCAAACATTATCATGTGTATGCAGAAATAATTACAGGTCATAAATTGAAGAGACTAAGGTCAGATGGAGGGGGAGAGTATTTCTCTAATGAGTTCAGTGATTACTTGTGGAATGCAGGTATAAAAAGGGAAATCACTTGCAGGTACTCTCCTCAACAAAATGGTGTAGCAGAGAGAAGAAATAGAACTCTTGTTGAGTTTGCAAGGTCAATGATGAAGGAGAAGAATTGCCCAAATTATTTGTGGGCTGAGGCTATAAATACAGCTACTTATTTGGTTAATAGGCTACCATGTAAAGCTTTGCAGGGTATGACACCATATGAGGCATGGTGGGGTAAGAGACCTACCTTGGATCATTGCAAAATATTTGGATGTTTGGCATATGCATATGTGCCATCACAATTAAGACACAAGTTAGAACCTAAAGCTGAAAAATATGTATTCATTGGTTATGATGATAAGCAGATGGGATATAGGTTGTGGAGTCCATCCACAAAACAATTTCTTGTATCTAAGGATGTTACATTTGATGAGCAAGGTACTTGGTATGCAGGTACAATCAATATTAATTCAGGTGATGAAGAAGTTTTGAGTCAAAAGAAAGGTAAATCAAGAGGTTCAGATATTCGATGAAGAGGAGAATAATGAAGTGCAGGTTGAAGTTGAAGAAATGCCAAGATTTGATCCTGAGTGTGAAGAACCAGAAACCTCAAGGAGTGGAGAACTTAGAAGGTCATCAAGACACAAGTGGCAACCTATAAGGTATAGCTATGATACTTCTTTTTTGGCTACCAAAGATTATGCTTACATGATAAAGGCAGATGAAGACCTTCCACATATGAAGAGGCAAAAGGTAAGGAAAATTGGGAGAAAGCTATGAAGGAAGAATATGATGCATTAATGGAAAATCAGCCATGGGATTTGGTTCCTAAACTAAATAGTCAGAAGATCATTGGATGCAAATGGGTCTACAAGACTAAGAGGTTTGCAGATGGAGGTGTGTCTAGGTATAAAGCTAGACTTGTTGTGAAAGGGTTTGCTCAAACATATGGTATTGATTATGATGAGAAATATAGTCCTATGGCAAAGATGACAACCATCAGGACACTCATAGCCATTGCTGCATGTAAAGGTTGGAAATTATGTCAATTAGATGTGAAGAATGCTATTTTAAATGGTTACATTTCAGATGATGTTTTCGTGGAGCAACCTCAAGGATTCAGAGATAGAAGGTATCCAGATCATGTATGTAAGCTCAAGAGAGCTTTGTATGGGTTGAAGCAGGCCCCAAGGGCATGGAATTATAGACTTGTGAAGTTCTTGAAAGAACTTGGATTTCAAGTATCTAAAGCAGATAGTAGCTTGCTTGTTAAAGCAAGTGATGATGGGTTCATTTATATGTGCATATATGTTGACGATATAATTCTTACAGGTACAGATGAGAAAGGCATTCAAAGCCTAAAGGAGCAAATGGAGAAAGAGTTCAAAATCAGTGATTTGGGAGACTTGTCATATTTCTTGGGCATGGAGATTTCATACACTCAACACGGAGTGTATGTGAATCAAGAAAGGTATTTGAGAAACTTGTTAATCAAGTTTAAAATGAATGATTGCAGGGTAGCACCTACTCCAATGGAGGTGAATCACAAATTGAGCAGATATGGTGGAGAAGAATTCAAGGATATGAAGTTATATCAGAGTTTGGTTGGTAGTCTTATCTATGCTACATTAAGTAGGCCTAATTTATCTTATGCAGTTGGAGTTTTGTCTCAATTCATGCATTGTCCTAGGAAAGAACATTGGATTGCACGTCAAAGAGTGTTGAGGTACATTAAGGGTACACTCAAAGAGGGTTTGTATTATGGTTTTACATCAGATACAAACATCAAAATATATAGTGATGCAGATTGGGCAGGTAATCCTGATGATAGAAGATCAACATATGGATATTTGTGTTATGTGGGAGATAAGTTAATCTCCTGGTGTTCAAAGAAGCAACACACAGTTGCTTTATCATCTACAGAAGCTGAGTACAAAGGTATGGCTGAAGCTGCAAAGGAAGTGATATGGCTTAAGACTCTCATGAAGAGTTTTGACACCATACAGAGTACACCTATCATTTATGGAGATAACATGAGTTCATTGTATTTAGCTGCTAATCCTGTGTTTCATGCAAGGACTAAACACATTGAGATTTAGTATCACTTTCTGAGAGAGAAGGTGATGGATAAAGAGATTGAAGTCATACATACTTCAACAAAAGATCAGATAGCTGATATGCTTACCAAAAGCTTGGATGGACCAAAGCTACAGAAATTCAAAGACATGGCAGGCATAAAGAAGATAGAGAAAACCTCAATTGATGATTGAGGGGGAGCTGTTGGTGCAGGACAATCACCAATTGATGTTTTGACATGGAAATGAAGTCAAGGATTTGAGAAGAGAACAAGTTTTGAAGCAAGAAAGAAGGACACATTCAGAATTTGGAAGATGTGTACACATATGTACATTATGTCAGAGATAGTTCACTTATATCTTTGAGTAGTCATAAGCTTGTAAATTTTTGTCTATATATATACTTGGAAAATGTCGGGACAAGTATGAGAGAATGTAGAGCATGAGAGTAGAGTAGAATCAGAAGTCATTAGACACTTATGAAGAGGTTAGAATAGCTCTCTCATCCAGATGTAATTTTTGTCAGAAATGAAGAGAAGTTGCGCCCGATGTTTCTGTGCATTCTCCTTCTGTGCTTGATCATTTCAAGAATCCATTTGTAGATGTCTAAGTCCATAGTTAATGAGTCTATGGTTAAAGTTTGAGAGCCTAATTGTAAACAGACTGTGAGAATTATGAGTAGGAACATTCATATGTAAAAGAGTGTTCACAGCTTTTTGAAACAGGCGCATTTTCGATGGTCAATGATTTGATCATTTCTCACTGCACAGATTAAAGTTTTGCATGAGTGAGGACTCAAAATCTAAGTTGAGAGGTAAGCCATCTATGGCTAAAAGCATTTGTTTAAACGGGTTCTAGTTTTGGAGAACCATGTCTTAGAAGTTGCAGGTGTCAAAGTCGACTATACAGAGAGACAGTTTCAGACATAGGTAGATTGTTTGAATCATTTCTCATAATCTACTCAAGCTTTTAAAGTGTTTTAACTTGGAGGAGATTTCTTAATCTCTAGGCAAAACATTCTACAAAGTTTTATAAAAAACTTTACATGAATGATTAGTCAATGAGTGATTAAGATGCAGCAGACTTTTCTGAGAAATTACTTTCTTCACAGTTAGCTAATTTCTTGATAATTTGGTGCTTGTCTTTCAAGATTGGTTGGAATTTAAAGTTATTCTTGATATAGAGGTGGTCTAACATCAAGGATAACTTGTTCTTTTGGAGATTAACACTCTCCATCAAAACTTGACTCTTGACCATACACCTCACCATCTCCATGAGTGACATGTTATTCCTTTCAACAACTCCATTCTACTGAGGTGTATACGACACTATACATTGATGTTTTATCCAACATTCAGCCAAAAATACATTAAATTCAAAGGACATATATTTCCCCCCTCGATCAAAACAAACGGTGCCCATTTTACATGCTGACAAATTTTCAGCCAAAACCAGAAACTGTTTGAAGCACATAAACACTTCAGACTTTGCTTTCAATGGATATACCTATGCATGCTGAAAAAATCATCAATGAAAGTCACAAAGTAAAGACAGATCCCAAAGGAGGGTGTCTGCATAGGACCAAAGACATCACTATGAACGAGTTGCACTTTCTCAGTAGCTCGAACTAAACCATCTTTTGGGAATGAGGAATGCTGCATTTTGCCCAAAATACAGCCTTCACAAACATGTTTACTAGGTGCCTCAAGTTTTTGCAGAGAGGACACCATTTCATATTTTTGTAGGCGTAGCAAACTAAAAAATTCAGATGACTAAAGGGTGCATGCCAATGCTTTGCATTTAACATAGCCTGGAATCATGTACTACACCTATTGAATCATTCACAGATTTTTCATAGGCTATGAGCTTATACAACCCACATCATAAAATGTCAGAAGCAATAATGACATTGCCCTTTGATAGATCATGAATTGTACATATGTCATCAACAAATTTCACAACCAAGCCAATCTTGGCTAATGCTAAAACTGATAACATATTTTTCTTGATCCATGGCAAAAATAAAGCATTCAACAATGTAAAAGACTACCATCAACAATAGTCAGAATGATCTTACCAACTCCCATGATCGGATAAGAGGAGTTATTGGCACATGTGATAGTATTCCCTATATGGGCAGGTTCAAGTGAAGTGAAGAAACTGCACTGCAAGGTAATATGTTTGGTTGCTCCACTATCAAAGTACCAAACATCTGAGTCTAATATAGACATATACTATTCATGAGAAGATGGGTCATAACTACAAACAGTAGCAAATGCCTATTCTTCATTCTGTAGTAGATTAGCAGACTCTGTTTTAGGTGTAGCCACCTCTGCAACAACCATCCCAGCCTCTTTCTTCTTTGCCTCTTTTATAGCCAAACTTGGAGAACTCTTTATGACATGATCATTTTCCTTATAGTATTTGCGAAACAATTTTTGCTTTTTTGTTTTCTTCTCATCTCTGTCATCCTTCTTTGATTGTGCAAAATTAGTAGATTTCTGCCTACTAGTAGATGTGCTCCATTTGCCTTTGCCCTTCTGACTAGCTAGGAAAGCTTGATCTACAACACGCATAATGGACCTATTCTACCTAAAATGTTCTTGCAACAGAATAGAGACTAACTCCTCAAATGTTAAGGCATTTGGATTACCTTTCATCATTAATCAAATATTAGAAGCAAAACTCTGATATGAATATGGAAGACCATTCAAAACAGTCTGGTGTTGACAATGCCCTAAATGAAGCGATGACCTGCTCTCATACCAATTGTTGGAGTTTGAGGTCTGCAAAAGTAGGCAAACAACACAATGGAAGAAGAAGAAGCTTGGAGCACAATATCAAATGTATTACCAAGAGAATCTACAAAGATAAGTGACCCGTTAGGGTTATAGGCATATATACAAGCCAGGGGGAAAAAAACCTTCTAAAGAGGGAAAAAATTGCTCCAATGGTCCTAGTGTGTTCACACACATCACTACCTAAATATATCAACAACAAAGTGTGCAAAGGGCGAGACAAGGATGCAAAGAAGGTGACAAGGTATGCAGAGAGAGTGCGCAAAGAGCAACCAAGAGAGCAACTAAGGTGTGACAAAGTATAATAAGGAGGTGTTGCGTGTCGACAGAGAAGTTCAAATGATTTAAGTGTTTGACGTTTTCTTGATTAAAGATTGAAGCTGAAGTTGATTCAACTGTGAAGTTTTTTTAATTGAAGATTGAAGCTGAAGTTGATTCAATTGTGAAATGTTCTTGATTGAAGAATAACTAGAGAAGTGCATAGTTGAGAGGATTTTTGCTTCTATTGACTTCATTATGAAGATTTACAAACCAATATGAAGAGAACCCTTCAAGAGCCAGACTATTGTGTCTTTTGAAGTTGATTTGATTTCACATTTGTTTATGTCATTGCAAGATGTGATACATGAGTTATTTTTATCATTTCATCTAGATCATGTATTTTGTATTATCTCCTAGGCAAAGAATCATTGATGTATCCATTTGACTTTATGCAAGTATCCCACATTCATTTAATAATGAGAAACGCTTGATTGGTTTACATAAGAATGATCATGTGTTTGAAAGTAATTGATCAGTCAATGGTTCTCCTCAATCTGCTCTTAATCACCTAAAACACAACACAAACACCATGCATGATTGTGTGTAGGCACATTAGAAACACCGGCCTGATCCAACCAATCACCCTCCTTAGGACATCAATCTATATGTGTTGCAAACCCTTTCAATTTCCCTTAAAAATGCTTTTTCTAGCTTATCTACAAAGGGTGATTTCTCTAGGCAATGCAGGTTTATTTTTACCCTTGTGTGCAAAAAATGATGTCTCTAGCACACCCTAACTCACGGGCATTGAAATTTGCAACACTATGTTTCTTTTCACATTTTCTTTGCCAAGGGATTTCACACTATTTAGAAAAGCTCCTAGACTACCTGAAAGCTCAAAGATACTTCAAAAGCACTGAGTTGCAATTAGCAACTTCCTTGGCCAAGGATGCTTTTTTTGTAGATTGAGTGTTTTCTCAATCTTTTGCTCTTGTAAGGATTAATTTAAGTCTTTCTTATGCTCTTGCTTTAGTCCACGCTTTTTGGGCTATCAAAACAAGCATTTAGAGACTAACTACTTTGTCTAGGGAAGTCGAAATTTTCACTTATTCTTTAGACGTTGTTTTTAGAATATGGGCCCCCTTTCCATGCCTTGGGTGTTTTAAAAAAACTTAATGTCAAAGAACACAAAAGATTGCAATTTTTGTTGTCCCTGCGATCTTGCAATTTTTGTTGTCCCTGCGATCTTTCTGCGATCTTTCTGTAATAGGGACGTTGAAATTTGCAATGCTTACCAAAGTGAGATTTTTGAAGTCCACTTAAGTCCCTTGCTCATATCTTATGGGCTTCCAAAAAGCTTGAAATCCCTAAGAAAATAAATTATTTGAAATTTTGGACCTCTACAAAAATCCTAAGCTAGGGAAATTCTTGTTCGCAAACCATTGTGTATTTGAATTTTATGATTATAGATCACTTGGGTAGTTGCCCTAAGTTTATGTAGGCCCTAAGTTCCTTGGAAAAACCCCAAACTTATACATGCAGCTTTTGATGTCTATACTTTTGATGTCAAGTATGTCTATAGCTCACAAAAATCAATGATTGCAAAAGTTGCCTTTTCTAATCTTCTTTCCACATTTTGGACTCTGTAGCCCCAAAAATAAGCTTAGAATGAACTCAAATAAGGTACAATGCAATTCCGATTTCTCAGGTTCGAGAAGTTGGAAATGCAATTTGATTTTTATTGAGTTTTTGGTGTTTTTTACCATTGGTCTTCTTATCTAAACCTTATGTGCTCATGAGTTCTCACTAAATTGCCCCAAAATAAAGATATACGCACTTATCAGCTACCTCATCAAATTCGACTACTAAGGAAGTAAAAAAATGTAAATATATATATTTTTTTATCTTTTCGAAGCTAACTTTTTAGGGTTTCTTTTCTTATCACTTATAAATTCCACATGCTTCAATTTTCACCGAATCACCTTTTGCAATTTTTGACATCTCTACTAAGTTCCTTCCTTAGAGGACTTGATTTTTGCAACTTTTTTATATGCTAAAAACAACATACAAAATACATCATTGCTCTCAGCCATGGCCAGTGACTAAAATCCCTGATCCAAAAAATTGATTGTATCTCAAAAAGTTGAGTATAAACATCCTGTCAAAGCTCTATTAAACCTGTAGAAAACTTTGAGGCACTTGTACTGGCAAACCAAAACTTGTATATATGTTTGGCATAAAAGGATGCAAATTGCATATAGATGCTGCAATAGTGAATTTGGAGGCTAAAAGAGCTCAAATTGAAAATTTTTGATGCCACAAGGCAAATCTATTTTGAAATCCTAACTGCCTTGAGTATGCTCAATAATTTTTGTGTGATTCTAAGACTGTGATTGACGGGGCGTTAGCAACACCCTAGATGAAGTAGTGACTACTCATGAAGCAATGACTGCTATGATACCAATTATTGGAGTTCAAGCTATGTGGAAACACATGAACAATACAAGGAAGAAGACAAAGCTTAGAGCACTACACAATACTAAATGTACTACTAAGTGGAGGTACTAAGATAAGTGACTCATCAGGGCTATATTCAAACATATCACTACCAAAATATATCAACAATAAAGGCTATATAAGCATGGACCATGTGTATCTCTACATAGCATTGCGCACTAGTAAGCCCTTCATCTAGAGTCTATCTAGATCACCATCTAAGCTCCATATTGGGAGCACATAGGGTGGACAATAACATCTTTATACTTTCATTGCTCTTGGAAATTTGAGAATTGGAGTTCTCCATCTCTCAGTTTGCATGTCTCTTTTTCAATGTTTTTTTCAACTCTCTCTATTGGTCTATCCTATTGTGCTGTTGTTTCTTAAAGTGACTACTCTACACATGCCTCTTTTGGTGTCTTCTAGAGACTTTGAAAGATGTAGTGGAGCTTCTATTCCTCGTTGTTAAGGCTTCCCAACCTCACACACTACTATCATAGCCCCCCATGAAGGTGGAGATGAAGAAACTAAAGAGAAAAGAATGAAGAAGAAGTTGAAAATGATAAAGAATAAAGAGAAGAAAATTCTGATTATTTTAATGGAAAGTTTCATAACCCTAAACTTAAAATTGACTAAAACCCTATTTTTACCTCTCTAGCTATCTAAGTAAGTATATAAATATGAAAAGATGGTGATGATGCACCCAAATCATGAAATAGAAGCACTGGAAACATGTACCTCATGTAAAAAATTATCATCATGCCAAGCATCCGGAAAGATTGTCCTCAACAACGACACCAAAGGTATTCACATCATAGACTAGCATGCACGACCAATATACTAGCATGCACGACCAATATACTAGCATCAACTAGTCCTATCCACACATTATAGAAATGCCAAAATCCATAGAGAGATCAATCAGTGGTATGAAGACGGCACACTATGATATGGAAGCACACACATCCACAAAAATGAGAGACAACAAGCATACATATAGGCATCGACACATACATGCACACATGGACACACACACTCACAATTAGGCGAGAGGCAAGTGGTCCAAGATGCTTTGTATTGTGCAAGAAATGAATACAAAGTTGAAAAGAGATCACACTCTAACAAGCTAACCCCCAACAAGGTACCCTAACAAATGAGATCTCTTTCATAAAATTAGCATCCAAAGGCTACTTGAAGACCAAAAACAAGTCAAAGAAATGCAAAAAGTAGTGTGGAGGTACTACTCATTCCCATGAAGCTTGAATAATACCTAGCTTTTACAATGTGGGCCTAGATTATGAGAAGATTATGGTTTTATGCCAAAAATATGTATTTATAAGTATTTTGGATAAATATGGGGAAAATTCTACGGAGGCATTTGATTTTGGAAAAATTGGTAGACCCCTTTTCGCTTCACTTCCATGCTTGTAATCCTCTTTTACCATAACCTTCATCCTTTGATTGAGCTTTGATCACTTTGGCTTTTGATTTTGGACCACTTTCTAGAGATTCCTCCAATAAGCACCAAAAATATTCGTTTTGAACTTATCGAACATGTATAAAGAAGATAATGCAAAAAGGAACTTCAAAATGGCTTCAGAAAACATCCAAAAGATGGTTTTACACAGGCTTTTTGAGACCAAAAATAGAGATTTGAAGAACCAATTTTTTTTCAAGATAAGGCCAAGAATATTCTTTCTCCCTCCTCATTCAATAAGTCGATGTAGCTTAGTAGCATAAAATTGTGAGTTAATATGATGATAGGATAGGTAATCTCTTGGGAATTATTGATATCCTCTATTTTTCTTATTCCAAGATCTTTTGGACATGTACACATAGAGAGTACAAAATCTAAAGACACACAAAAATAGAAATGTGCAGTAGATGAGATAGTACACAATATTGGTCTCCCACCATGCAATCTATTGGATGATTCTAGAGAGTGCATGTATTTATAGAATTTTTAGTATATCCAAAATAGAGATTACAATGAGAGAAGAGCTTCAAGAAGCGAATGGAAAAGTAAAAAGTTGCTCTCTTTTAGAGAGAGCCTTATTTTTTGTTTACAAAAATTACGATCTACAACGGTCCTTATCTTAATCACTATTTTTATGAGTTCCTAGAAAGAACCCTCTATATGGGTCTTTATTTATAAAATATATGGAAAATATAACTTCTCTTATTTGTGTCTAGACATACCCAAATATGTCCCTGCCCATCCACACCCTCACAACCCTTTAGTTGCAATATCAAAACACAAAGCACATTAAAATCTCAATTATAAATTCCAATAATTCAATCGTTCCATAAGTGATAACATTCCTTGATCATTGAGGTAGTCCCTCAAATGTAGCCAGTGGTGCCAACAGTGACTTGATCAAAGTATACAAGCAAGTATATAATCAAAGAAAACAAGTATATGATCAAAGAAAATAAGGACGGAAGTTTGATAATCAAGAATAATTAGGCTTGATGAAAGGTTATGGTTAACAGATCGACTTGGTGATTGATTGAAAATCCTTATTTGCATCATGAGCAAAAGAAATAGCTTCATGAAGCATTATAGGTAAGAGTGTGTGAAGCTTGGCTTGGATCCCTATCTCCAAACCATCTTCATACTTCCTTTGTGGATATCTTAAGGAACATCTTTAAGCATGCAAAGAAGTAAAAGACTTTTCAAGAACTGCTTCGTGTAAGTAGTAATGGTATCATTCTCCTTCCATGTGAATGTGGTCTACGAGCGGCGAACATGTAGATGAAATTGAGGGGGAAGAAACAAACTCCTTAACCTTCTCTTGAAAGGCCTTCCATGTTGTGGGACGATCTACACTACTATATCATAAGACATTCCACTAGAGTTTGGCTTTTCCTACTAACTAATTACTAACAAACTTTATTTTATCATTTTCAGAGTAAGATTCATCTGAAAAAAATTGTCAAACTAGAATAACCATGATAAAACAAGTTGATCATCCTTATGGCCACTAAACTATGAGAATTGGAAGTTTTTTACATCGATCTTGGAATATGTGCCATCAACTTGAGCAGTAATAATGGCCTTCACCACCCTTGAAAGGTTGTCCTCCTTAAACTGCATCTTTTGAAGTAATTTGTCACATTGTTGGATCTTGTTTCGGGTTCCTAGAAGTTTGTATGGCAAGAGCTCCGACTATTATTCGAGCAGTATCCCAGGTAGAGATGATTCTCTTCTATGGTATCCATAGGGTCCGTGGGTATGTAAAAGAAGAAACCCATTATCTATAGATATGAAAATAATTTTAAAAATTCTTGAACTCAAATGGAAAAGGGAAGGGTGGTTCTTGGGAATTGAAAAAGTAAGACAGATGGAGGTTATTTTACATACAAGTAAAAGGGATTAGAGTGGCAACACAAGTGAATAGTGTAGTGGTTAAACACTTGACTTATGAATGTGAGGTTGTGGGTTTAAATCCCCTCCTTGGTAGATGATAGACTCCTTATTGCCACTCCTTAATTAAAGAGTGTTCATGCATAGCCAACAACTACCAATGGCCAAGGGAGCCATGGGTGTTAGGGAAGCCAAAGATGCTAAAAATATGCCATAGTTCTATGCCTTAGTCGATGCCTCGGAGTAAGCCGAAGGAATAAACATAGGTATAAATTGTAGACATAAATTATAGGATCAGGTTCAGGAATTGGAACATAAATAGAAACTAAAATGGAAACAAAAACAAAAATCAAAACCTAAATTGGAACATAAAAATGGAACTCGAACTAGAAACAAGGATAGAATTTGGACGTCGAACATACAACAATCGAATGCAAAACGAATAGTGCCGGAATCCCTCTGCAATGATTCATGTAGGCTGTGATACCATTGTTGTAGGATCTTTTGGACACGCATACATAGAGAGTATAAAATTTGAAAACACATAGAACAGAGTTGCGAAGTAAATGAGACAATACACAATTTTAAGTGTAATCTTCCCTCCCACACTCTATTGAACAAGTCTATAGAGTACGTGTATTTATAGGATTTTTATAACATCCAGAATAGAGATTACAATAAGGACAGTGCTTTGAAAAGGAGGCATGAAAGTAAAAAGTTACTATATTTTACAGAGATCCTTATCTTTATTTACAAAAATCACGATCTATATTGATCCTTATCTTAACCACTATTTTTATGATTTTCTAGAAAGAACTTTCTACATGGATCTTTATTTATAAAATATATGGAAAATATAATTTCTGTTATTTGTGTCAAACACTTCCGAATATGTCCATGCCCATCCATGCCCTCACAAACCTTCAACTGCTATATCAAAACATAAATCACATTAAAATCTCAATAATAAACTCCAATAATTCAATATACAATAATAACAATTAAAACATACATATACAACACTTCCTATGATCATTTTGCCTTTCACATATATACTAACGATGATGATCAGTAATAAAACCTATTTATAATTATAGCCTATACTTTGGAGAATACGATATTATTTTTATCAAATATGTAATAACTACTACTAAGAAAATATGAAACAATGGAGGGCTTATGTATGCCAAAATGATCTACACCGTTGATCTATGCTCAAAATCCAATGGCAAAAAACTGGATCCACAACTTTTTGTTTATACGCCTTGATCTTACCTCATCCACACCTTGGATCAACCTCGAATCAAATGACATGCATTGTATTAAACCGTTCCCAAAAAGGAAGTTTTTTATGTTTCTAGCCGTTTATTTTATCTATCCTTTCATAAAATCGATTCCAAATTGCATGATATACAAATGTCCTCTCTAACCATCCATGTTTTTGACAAACAATGATCTTTTTTGGCCATCTAATCACACAAACCTATTTGGAAGTGAGCACTAAACCAATGCTTGACACTCTAACACGGCCTCTCATCATAAGGAGGTGATATCTTACTTAACTGAGGATTAAACCAATGTTTGACACTCTAACATGGCCTCTCCTCTCATCATAAGGAGGTAAGACATTGAACATATCTAACAAAGGGGACCTTTGACCACGGTTTATAGTTCTTTTGGGCAAACGGAAAGTCTCATATGAGTGTACCCTACGATGGAATGTCCCTCTCCCCTTTCCAAAAGACTTGGGTGGGTGGGTCAAGGGGGGCGCGTTTTTTGTTATTGTAATAATAATAATAATAATAAAAATAAGAAATAATACGGCTTTATTGCGGAGGCGGCCAAATTCCAATTAGCTCCACCGACCAAAACAATAGAGAATATATTATTGTCCATACGTTTTGGAAATTTAATCGGAGAAAAAGTGTTTGGGACCCATTTTTGAAAGGTGAGTCTCACTGCCTAACGTACAAAATCTATTTTTCTAGTGGGATACACGTCAGCATAGGAGATAAGGCACCCTCATTTCGTTTCACACTCTGTCCAGCCCCTTTTTTCTATGGAGCCACCGGATCTGAAAGCCCCCTAGATTTCAACCTATAAAACATATAAAACGACATAGGGGGTCCACCTCAATAAGGCTTCGTTCATATGGCCAAACATCGTGTTCAAGTTTTACTTTGTTATACATATTTTTGGAGCCCATTTCTTTATATTTTCCTATTAGGTTCATATCCATCTAATTTGGACATAAAATGGACAAGAAAAGTTCCTGAGAAGGGATGATGAAGTGTGCATAACACGTACTCCAAGAGAGAAGGTGAGAAAGAGGTGCGCGTGTTGGCAACTTGGCATGCCACTTTATGTTATTCTATAGAGAGAGAGAGAGAGAGAGAGAGAGAGAGAGAGAGAGATTTGGTTAGTAGTGGCCAGCGGCGTTGTGAATCTACTTCATTGCCCTTATCCAAGTGAAGATGGGCAAGGAACATGTGAAATCCGTCCTCATGAGGCACCTTATCAAAGAAGAATTGGTTTCTTTGATTAATAGTTATGCCTTATGCCTTATCTCAATTTCATGTGCACTCGCCTGTGCGCGAAAATAACCAAACCAGCTTATCAAAAACAGTTGTTTCGTCGATTCCGTGGTTTTCTGTTGTCTAGACGCTTTTGGACAATGCCACGCGTTTCCCTTGACAGGCACCCCGGCGGGGCGTCCCTCGGGCATCAGCTCTCCGGAGTGCCGTCCGTCGCCAACTTTTTGACCTGGGCTTGGCTTTTTGATGGAAATGAGCAGTCGTCTCTTTGCGTAGATTGCTTTGTCTATGAGAGTCCCCTTGTGGTGAATGCTCAAGTATGATGCTTTCTCTTCAATAATGTGAACAACTTGGGCCCTCATTTTCAAAGAGCAGGCAGGAACAAATAATGCTCGCAGCTGTTCTCTAAGAGAGAGAGGGAGAGGGATTCACATTCTCTATCTCGAAGCCCTCTAACTGTCACTGAATTCAAAAGGACAACGCAAATTCCATCCGTATCCGCATTCCTGAAATGGGGTTGAAAGCACCTTGCTCCACTATTCCAGCAGACAGTAAACAAGAAGAAACAAAAGATGGGGATGCTGAAGAATATGGAGCAGTGGCGATGGTAATCAGTGCAACGTCCATACAAGGACAGCTTTCCATACACACAGAGGAAGGCGGCGAATCGAAATCATTGATAGCTCCGTCTTATACTGCAACAGGAAGCTCAAGAGGAGATAAAGTGATGGCTTCCTTCAAGGCAGCATACAATGAGAGCTTGAGGGACGCCTTGCAGAGAGCCAAGTTTAGTTTCGTTCTCACTGATCCAAGAATACATGACAATCCGATCGTGTATGCAAGCGATGGGTTCCTAGAGATGACGGGCTATTCAGCAGAGGAGGTCCTCGGTAGGAACTGCAGGTTTTTGCAAGGTCCTGCAACCAACAGACGAACTATATTAGAAATTAGAGATGCAATCAGAGAGGAGAGAGCGTGCCAAGTTTCTATTCTAAACTACACAAAACAGGGTAAGCCCTTTTGGAATTTGTTCCACATGGCCCCTGTTTATTCTAAAGAGGATGGACGAGTTGTTCATTTTGTTGGTGTTCAGACGCCTGTCAAGTCAACTGCTGATCACCACGAGTCCCTCACAACAAATCACGAGTGCTTTTGCGTTTCATCTTCGCATAGCCTTTCATCTTTGAGAGCATCTGCTGATGTCCTCAGAGACGGGCTCGCCGACGTGGAAATTGGTTAGTGATCTTATTTCCTTCCATCTGAAATTCATTGTTGTGGATCAGATTACTCATCATATACTTGGAAATTTGATGTAGTTGTTGTTGTTTAAAGAAAAAGTAATGCCGCAAGTTGTTATCCTGAGTGAAGTTCCTGGAGCAAAGAAGCCAATATTTTTAATCATAAACTTTGAGAAGTATCCAGATAGGGTGAACACTGCTATGTTTCCCTTCTTCGATGGGTCAGCTGGTTGATTTTCACATTTATATGCCTAGATCGTCCACTCACTTTTCTTATTGGTCACCATTTACCTCTCTCAGCAACTGCATTGCTTACTAATGATTTGATCAATCCTTGCGCGAGGACAGGCGGGTATTTGAGATCCCTCTAACGCATGCAAGTTCTATATCTCTATCTTCAAACTTTCATAAGCTTCACGGCCTTTAAAATTTTCTCAAACTTTCTCATAAAAAATATAACCTTTCTAATGCTTATTGCATCTACTCTCATTTCTCTCAAGCAATTTTTGAGCTCTTCATCTACACTTTCGTTCTAGTTTCAACTCTTTGTCTACACCAATAAGTTCTCAAATCCTTTTACTTTAGAGTTATATGGTACATAATATCATGTATGGAATTACATTGTAATTCATGTTCCAAAGGGGTAGAGGCAATAGCAAAGAAAAGTGGATTCGATGGACAAGCTTGATGCCTTGATCTTTTAAGCAAGAAGGAAGTATATAATCTTCCATGAATATTAATATGAGGAGTGCTATGGGCTTCAAATAGCTAAATAAATTGCACCATTCCATAGTTCATAGAGAGTATTAAGAACTTAATTTTGTGTTTTATAATGTTTAGTATATGAACTATAAAAAGAATGAAAAAAAAGAGAGTATCATATTCATTGCAAAAATTATTTATTTATTTTCTAAAAAAACTTCAAGCTATGAGCTATAGATATTTGGTATTCCTTCATCTATTTAGTGCTAAAAACATAAACTAAAATTTGACATGCTATCTTATAGATTACCATTACAAGTTATGATTCGCATGCGTGCTTGCAACATGGTATACATCTCACATAAAATGTTAAAATTTAAATAAATTCAAACATGAGAAATGTTAAAGTTAAAACTTAACGTTGAACAATAAATTCAAATTTCATTATGAATCACGATTCATATGAGATAGGGATCAGATATATTTTGTTACATAATAGAGATGAATATATACATGAATATCATGAATCATGAGTCCATGATTACTGCTACACTATGAACGTATAATAGAATATTCTTCAATGGATGGCTACTAGTAGATAGCAATGATAGTCACCTACATAAATGATAATACATATACATATACATATCAAACTCGTTATTATCATCTTTGCATACTTTAGCCTTTATGAATCATAATGTCTTATTATTATAGAGACCTATATGAGTCCCCATCCCTTTGAGCTGTTTTGAGGCTATTGAAAGTGTGGCAAAGATATCCCTCTTTTCTTGGGGGATTTGAAAAATATCTTTAGCATGATCAATATCAACGAAAAACACATTATATAAATCCTATTTACATCCAAGTTTTTAGATTAAATTGTATTTGAAACTATTTAGATAATTTGTGAATTTACTATTTCAATTTTTTACTTACTTGCAAGGTGTTACACTGTCAAAAAGTTGAAGTCCACACAAAGGATGGCTAAGAGATGTTTGTGATTTGTTTTTTCATAATCAAACAAACAAGTGTCAATCAAGGTCAATTCTCTCAAAGTAATCCAAGAACTTGGTTTAGTCATTTTGGATGGAAGTAGAAAAGTAGATTGAATAGTGGATCAATCTCAGAAGGCAAAAGAATAGAGAGATTGGGTTGGGAAGTTTGATTTGATTTAATGCTTGACGTTTCTTCTTGTTTCTTTTCCAACAAATTGAATCCTTAGTCATCTTCCATAAAATGCAAACTTAATGCAAATGTCACTAAGTGTTGAGGTCCTATGAAGTAAAGCTTGGTTCAATGAAGTTCATATAACGAGCATCAAAGTGATCATCTTTCCTATTCAAAACTTCCTCAATGATTTGGAAAATTGCCTTCGCGGATGGAAATGAGAAGTATGTCTGAATAGCAAATCTTTAGATTACACGTTTCTTTCTAGCCCATAAGGATATGCCATAATTTAATAAAAGTTTTGTCTCAAATTAGAAGTCAAGGTGATAAGGCCAATCAAAAAATCTTTCAAATCTCTCGCCCCTTTCTCCTTCTCTCTTTTTTCTTTCTATCTTTCTCTCTCTCTCTCTCAATCACAAATATCAATCCCATGTTGGAGGGGATAAAGGTCCCAAGGTCTCTCCTTTTGTACTTTCCAAGTGATAGCTCTCTCCGAGAGCTTTCTAGATATATTTTTGTTATATTTTTTGGACCCCAAATCGGAGAGTTACAAGCATTTATATTATTTTTATGAATTTTGGCATTGGACATGTGTGAACATGCCCAAATGACCTAAAAGTCACTTATCAATAAGACTTGGTCCCAAAACTCTCATAACTTGAATGGGACTTCGTCAACTTCAACTTCTCCATCTTCTTCTCCAAATTCTTGTGCAGGTTTCTCTCTCTACTTTCTTTCTCTATTTTCTTTCTCCTCACGTAGAAGCTCATTTCCTTAGTGTTTGGAGCAATCAAGCATACCACCACGTAGCTCTCCACGACCTCTTTCAACTGGTATGAGAGCTTTGAGCCGTTCCATCGCAACAAAGCTGCCCGAGATGCTTTTTTACTTCAGCCTATGCTTAGGTGAAGGCATTTTCTTGCATTTGGTAATATTTCATCGTGAAAAATCTTCATTTTTTGCGATACAAGTGATGTTTTTGGAGGATTGCTTTAGCCCAATGCAAAGCTGAAGCAAATTTTGAGTTTTTCAAAGAGTTTCATCGTGAAAAACCTCTTCTTTTGTGCTTCTTTTATTCCCAGAGGCCATTTTAAGAATTGGCACTGTCGGTTTGTCAGTCCTTTCATTTACAGGTCCTTTGTTGCAAAGATTTCTCTCTCATTTCAAGTGGGAATACAGTGTAAGGATTGTGGAAGTCGAAACTTATTACACCAGTCCATTTCTCTGATTTTATGGCCGTTCCATCGCAACAAAGCTGCCTCAAATGCTTTTTTACTTCAGCCTATCCTTAGGTGAAGACATTTTCTTGCATTTGGTAATATTTCATCGTGAAAAATCTTCTTTTTTTGCGATAAAAGTGTTGTTTTGGAGGATTGCTTTAGCCCTCTGCAAAGCTGAAGCAAATTTTGAGTTTTTCAAAGAGTTTCATCATAAAAAACCTCTTCTTTTGTGCTTCTTTTATTTCTAGAGGCCATTTTCAGAATTGGCACTGCCGGTTTTTTCATTTGGAGGTCCCTTGTTGCAAAGATTTTTCTCTCATTTCAAGTGGGAATACATGTATAAGGATTGTGGAAGTACATACTTGCTTGAAACTTATTACACAAGTCCATTTCTCTGATTATATGTATCATATTGTCCCAAAAGTTGGGACTTCTGTGAAAACAAGCACCCATTGACTTTGTTTTGCATCTATGTATGCCTTTTGTAGTTGAAAACAACAAATTTGTTGTTTTTGATGCAATTAAAGCTTGTTGGATTTTTCTAAATTTTTTTGAAGAAAATTTAAGAAATTTGTTTTTCTAAGTTGTGAATAGTTTTTGGGCTTAATTTCTCAGCTCTAGTCTCATGAGGTGATTGCGCAAGACATGAAATTTTGAAGCTCTATGTATGTAAGCATGGTTTCTACCTCTTCTTATGTCAACACTAAACTCATTCTTCACACGAGTATGGTTGTTGATGAAGCTAACCAATGAATTCACCTCATTGATTACAGGCAAAATCCAATCTAAATTCCCAGTGTCTTTGAAAATATTATTCAAACAATGAGCCATGCAAAAGCAAACAATGATGTGAGGGTACAAATGTTCAATGATTGCACCTGCAACTCTATTTGCAGGCTCCCCATATGCTACAATGCAAACCACATTTGATGGCCCCACCATCTCTATGGCACTTGCCTACTCGACAACAAGTACATCAACGACTTTCTTGTTTCGGATGCATCATGTGATGAGATAAAGTACATCTCCCCACGAGAATAAGCCACTACTCCATGGATAGAGAGTCATTGGACATCAATCCATCCATCCACGAGCAATGAAACTCCATTTCTTTCTCATTATTTTTCAATAGTATCGCATGCGACTTCGACAAGCTTCTTCTCTTTCTCCAATAAAGTGGGGTGCAAGCTCTCGGAAGATGGAGGCACATAGTGTGCTCCATATTCACCAATCTTCTCTACCATATCTTTGAGTATGGTGATCTATGAAAAAAGTTAAACAAATAAAATTATATGTAAGGGGTTATGGAAGTGTCAAGTTAACTTTGAAATTTGAACAATAAATCACCAAATATTGAAATAGATTGAAGATTCAATTCTTACCGAGCTTCATTGAAAGCTATGTGGTCATGGTAAAAAAAACGTGCCACTGCAATGTCCACCTCCTCCTTCAATACGGGATTCCAATTCTCATGGAGTGTTTGTTGACGTGATTGACGTACATAGGACATTCTCGATGGTGTGGAAGAACTAGGAGTAGGATGAGGAGTGGAAGTATGAGTAGGAGTAGTAGGAGTAGGTGCACGAACCGGAGCCGATGAAGATGATGCTCTTGAAGAGGATGCCATAGAAGACCTCATCAACGATGTCGGATTGAAAGGAGCTTGTGAAGCGTGAAGAGCATGAGCTTGAGCATCACTAATAACAAGTTTGTTGAGTAATTCTTGCTTCTTCTCCGAAGTGATTGTGGAACAAAATCTTACTTCATGTTAACGCTCATGAAGTAAGTGTGCACGTACCTTGTTTGCTCCTCTAGTTCTTTTGTAGCCACGTAGCTTGCAACTCCATGGTCTTGCATTACCTCCTCCGACAGATACGTGAGATTCCACCTCTTCCCACCATGTCTATTTGCTTGAAGCATGCCTCCTCTCGGTATTTGACCCACTTGTTCGCGATGAAGAAGCCATAGGAGAAGAGAATACTATGAGGAGAGGAGCAAAAAAGAGAATGGTGAAGAGAAGGTTGAGAAGATAAAGCTCAACCCTTGAATATGCAAGGGTGAAGATAACTCAAGCCTTCACATACACAAGATGCTTGCAATGAAGGCTTTAAGTGAGCTTGTGGCTTGAAGAGCTGAAATGAGGGGTATTTATGCTTTTGTGTGGGCCCAAAGGAACATTAAAGAACTCCCCCAAAAGTCGCAAAAGCTCAAATTTCAAACTTGGAAGTGAAAATCGAATTCAAAATTTTTAAATTTTCCTTCCAAAACTCTCGTTGATTGGCGATCGTCCCTGTTTTGATGGATGGTTGTGATTCAAGTATCATCCGGGATGTCCTCCTATCCTGCATGAGCGTCCCGCCTCCTGCATCATTGGGGATGGCGTCCTCATGTCCCGGTGTCCCTAGGACCTCGGGCGCATCCCCATGTTACTTTGGTTGAAAGAATTTTGTGATTTAGACATGGCACATGATCTGGACACTAGTAAGTCCACAACTGACTCTGTATACACCCTTAGAGGCGATGCTATTTCATGGTGCTCTAGACTTCAGAGGATAGTTGTACTATCTACTATAGAGGTTGAATATACTTCAGCCACGGAGAAAGCCATTTGGTTAGCCCGCTTGTGGAGTGAGTTATGGATGCTTGAAAAGGCTCCTATTCTTGGATACGATAGCCAGAGTGCCATATATTTGGCAAAGAATGCCATGTTCCATGCTTGCACAAAGCATATTGATGTGAGATACCACTTCATGAGAGAGGTGTTAGAGGATGGCCTGATCACTTTGATCAAGGTCAATACTTCAGAGAATCTTGTAGATGCTCTCACTAAGTGTCTACCCAAGGCACAACATCAGCCATGGAGTTAGCTTAAAGGAGCCTCTTTGGTGCTTTAAGTGGGAGGTTGCTAGGGATAAAGGCCCATAGGATTCTTGTTTTGTATATTTTGATCTCCCAAGTGATAGCTCTTTCTGAGAGCTTTCCATACATATTTTTGTTATATTTTTTGGACCCCAAATTGGGGGAGTTATAGGCATTTACATTATTGTTATGACTTTTGGTCATTGGCCTTTCTTGAGCATAGCCCTTTGCAACGAGCCTAGCCTTATACTTGTCAGCTGTGCCATCAGGCCTACGCTTTAGCTTGTATATCCACTTAGTGCCAATCGCCATCTTGCGAGGAGGAAAGTCACATAAAGACTAGGTACCATTTTTCATAATAGCATCATATTGTGATTGCATAGAAGCCATCCGATTTTCAGAACTTTGTGCTTCATTAAACGAAACAAGCTCATTCTCATCACAGAGACTAGAGGCGGCCATAACGTAGCTATTTGATGCAAAAGAAGCACTCTGAGAGCCTGAACGAGTACGATATGACAGAGGTGCATCTAATTTGCTATCTCGCAAAGTCTACACCGGCCATTTAGGCATAGTTTTTGCCATTTAGCAACTCCATTTTGTTGAGGTGTATACGACACTATAACACCGATGTTTTATCCCACGTTCAGCCAGAAATGCATTAAAATCAGAAGTCATATATTCCCCTCCTCGATGAGAACGGAGGATGCCCATTTTACATGCTGATAGACGTCCAACCAAAACGAGAAACTGTTTGAAGCACATAATCACTTCAAACTTTGCTTTCAATGGATATACCCATGCATGCTTGGAAAATCATCAATGAAAAGTTTCCAAAAGAGGGTGTCTACATAGGACCGGAGACATCACTGTGAACATGCTGCAATTTTTGAGTAGCTCGAACTGAACCATCTTTTGGGAATGAGGAATGCTTGATTTTGCCCAAAATACAGCCTTCACAGACATGTTTACCAGGTGCCTCAAGTTTGGGCAGAGACAACAATATTTCAGATTTCTGAAGGCGTAGCAAACTAGCAAAATTTAGATGACCAAAGCGTGCATGCCAGAGCTTTGCATCTGACATAGCTTGAGAATCATGTATTGCATATGCTGAATCATTCACAGATTTTTCATAGTCTATGAGCTTCTACTGTCCACGACATAAAATGCCAAAAGCAATAATGATGTCGCCATTTGACAAATCATGAATTGTACATATGTCATCAACAAATTTCACAATGAAGCCAATCTTGGCTAAAGCTGAAACTGATAATAGATTCTTCTTGATCCCCGGCACAAATAAAGCATCTGACAATGTAAAAGAACTACCATGAGCAGTAGCTAGAATGATCTTACGAACTCCCATAACAGGCTAAGAGGAGTTTTTGGCGCATGTGATAGTATTCCCTGTAGGGGTAGGCTTGAGTGAAGTGAAGAAACTGCACTCCGAGGTAATATGTTTGGTTGCCCCACTATCAAAGTACCAAATATCTGAGTCTATTGCAGACATATATTGTTCATCATACAACTCTTGTTTATGTACTGGTCAGAGTTGCACTGTGCACTGGTCAATTTCTTGCTCTCAAAGTTATGGGCCTGCCATCTCGGCTCAAAATTGTCCTTATGGCTATGCCACTTGCATTTATCTCTAAATCAAAGGGTTTCTGTAGGTCTACCACTTTGAGTATAGGAGCCACTGAAACAGCTTGTTTCAGAGTATCAAAACTATCTTGCTTCTCTTGCTTCCATGCAAATGAAACTTTGCCTTGAAGCAAGTTCATCATAGGTGGCGCTATCGACGAATATTAAGAGATGCATTTCCGATAGAAATCGGAAAGTTCTATAAATGATCATAACTGCCCCTCATCTTAAGAAGTAGGCCAAGATAATATAACTGAAACCTTCTTGGGATCCATCTGAACCCCATCAGTAGATACTCTATCCTCGGAAAGAAACAACCGAGTCTTCTCTGGATTAATTGAGTCTTATCATGATCTATTACAGTAATATGATGGTAGCCACTTGTAAAATCTATTTTACTAAATACAACGGCTCCACCTAGAGTGTCTAAAAGATCATCAATCTTGGGCATAAGATATCTGTATCTGATAGTAATCTTATTGAGTGCTTGGTAGTCGACCCACATCCTATAAGATCCATCTTTCTTTTTCACTACAAGTACCGGTGCTGAAAAGGATGAATAGCTCGGTCTAATCTTCCCTTTCTGTAGATATTCGTCCACGATCTTACGGACGTCATTTTCCTCCTACAAACACATTCGAAATGATGGCCGAGCAGTCAGAATGGCTCCCGGTACCAATTCGATTCTATGCTTCTATGTTCGTGCAATGAGGCAAACCAGAAGGTAATTCTTTTAGGAACAACTCTTGGAATTTTGCTCTCGCTTTCGCTAAAAGTGCTCAAGCAAACTAGAGTCTCCATGACTACATGAATCCATTATACTACAAATAAAAAATAAATAAACTTACAATCAATTTTAAACAACTTGGTAGCGTTTACCAATCACGCCTCTTGGAGATCTAGTTCTCCACAGATTAGTAGTCGCCTCCCCTCATCCTAAAACTTGATCACTTTACTTGGTCACTATTTATGATGTACTATAAATAGAAACATCAAACTTGCTTCTCAACTTGTCTTCCAGTTGGAACTAGCTTTCTTACTTGTAGACCTTGCATTGTTGTATAATCACTTCCTACTAAAAATCTTGACTACAACCTTGCATTGTTTACTTACTCCAAACCGTGCCTTGCTATATAACCTTGTCTCATTCCCTGCTAGGAATTTAGACGATAGCCTTGCCTTCTTTGCTCTATGCAAACCTTGCCTTGTATATCTTGGCCACTCTTGAGTATTTGACCCACAAACTTGCTTTGTTTGCTCTCTGCAAATCTTGCCTTTTTGTGTACCTTGGCCACTCTGAAGTTCTTGGCCTACAGGCTTGCCTTGCTTGCTTAATGAAGAATGAGTCTCCCTAGGATCACTATTCTTCATTCTTAGGTAGATAGATAGATGGAATTACCCCATCTACATGTATTAAACGGTTATAGAATCAAGATATGATTCCTTCTATAAAGCTAGTAACTCTAAAGTCTATGTCTCAACCTCTATATCTAGGAAGTTCTTACATGTTTCAAATCTTGAATTTATTCCTTTTGATCAAAATGCCACTTGCATTCTTCTAGATCATGGAATCTTTGAGGATGAACTATCTTCTATTCTAGGTTCTAACTAAAGATCCTAGAATTCTTAGCTGTGAAACTACTAAGCGACTTATTCTAATGACCTTGGCAACACTTGCTAAGACCGCCCTTGGGCTTAGCTTTGAATTAATTTTTCCCAAATAGTGATGTCTACTAGACATCCACAAGCTTATACAATTCTGTGATCAAATTGCTACTAATCATTCATCTTGATCATTATATAATTTGGATATGTATACTTAAAACAAGTAAGTGGAAGCGGAAAAGAACAAATTACAAGCCTTTGCTCAATGAATCATGAAGAAATAAGAAACTTTTAGTATGTGCTATATGCTTGAATGCATATGCATACTAATTTTCTGAAAATTTTGACTGCATAACGGTGCAATTTTGAAAATTGGAAAAATTACGACAAGCAATTTTCGTGATAACGATGTCGACAGGCACAATTTAACTACAAATAGACCGAAAGGGGATTACACACCCTGACAATTTTATATTTACCTCCTCACTAACCTACAAGAAAATACTTACCTGTCCCTGCAAAGAAGAATACATGCATTATACAAGACAAAGCATGGCTAAACTACGTGTCTACTCTAGGTACTATGCAAAATTTGCATGTCCTATATGCAATATGATGCAAAAGGAGAGCAACAATGCATATAAATTGACAAGAGACTTATCTGGAGGTTCAGAAAGTAATTTGTAGGTGTATGCAAGTGCTGATGATGGTCCATACTTCGTCGGAATAGTTTTTCAAGTCTCTCCCGATAAGTTGTGCTTCAAAACAATGCTCGAAAGAGGGTCGTTGAAGATGAATAGGCAAACTCCAAACTCTGAAACTAATCGAAACTGAAGCCAAAGTATGGTGTGTAGCCACTCTATGAAAAGAGCTCTGAGAGAGCAATCCATAGCAAGAAAAAACTCTGAATTTGCATCTTGGATGCTCAAAATATGGGTTAATGAGTCTAAGGGGTGTAATTCCAATTAACTAATTTGATTAACTCTTGACTATAGCAATCAATTAACTCTTCGAAACTTCGGCGCCCTCAGATCTTTGTATAAGACTCTCCAGAACAAACCGACGCTCTCAACTTGTTACGTAATCCCACATACCACCTTCTCTGAGTTGAGGATGACTACATATAGCGTTGTAGACGATGCTCCTTACCCAGTAAAGGGAAGAGCACGAAGCACCCTCTCTTCCTCCTTGTTGATGTGCGCAGGTGATCTTCGGTCAACGCCAGGCATTGCGCCACAATCTGCGGGCAGAAGGTGTAGTCGTATGGAAATTGACATGTGCGCAGTGTTGTCTAAGGGGTGGTTCACAAGCCTCGCTTTAATGCGCTTTGAACAGTGTGCCGCGACAGAGGCGAGTCGTCTGGCGATGCTTCTGAGGGGAGGAGTCCCATGGGCTCATCTCCGGTTCTCTTTTGTTGGGATGCTCCTCGGGCAATGGCAGCTACCAAACGCACGCTGAAGAACTCCAACAACAACGAAGAGGAAGACGATCCCGAAAAAAAAAACAAAAACAGAAACGCACGCGAAAAGCTCATGCCAAGAAGAACTCTATGGCTCTAATACCAAGTGTGAGAAAGGCTTGAATGATGTGTGTGTGACTCTCAAGTGTGAGAAAGGCTTGAATGATGTGTTTGTGACTCTTCTCCCATCCATATTAAAAATAGCAATGATGTAAATAGAAATGATATGGAATAGTCTAGTGTGAACATGTGGCCATCATGCAATACTTATTCCCATTACTACCAACGTACCTTAGGGTATCCCCCGAGTTTGGGACCTTGGCTAGCTGGCCCTTGTCTCTCACACACATGGACTGATCCCTGTGGATCAATTGGACTGATCCTTGTGGATCAATGTCTGACACATGGTGATTTTCTTGAGGACTTCAAATCCTATATAAAAAGGACCTAGGAAGCATCATAAATCACCAATTCTTGAAAAACGTACGACATAAGCTCTAGGGTTAAGAGCTAGGAGTTTTGGAGGTGTAAATGAAAATTTGGAGGAGTTTTTTTGGCAGCTTCCCTTTGTTCTTCTTCACACTTCGAAGTATGGATGCTGATTTAGGAGAGTTGTAGTACCCAATTTATGGTTTCTTCACGTGCTTCTTCTCTACTAGGTGTTTACCTACCACTTGGAACGCGAGAAGTTATCATTGCTGATGCACTACATCAGAGAAGACCTAATTTCAGAATTCGGGTTTGCTCTAATAACTGTTTTGAAGTTCATACTCTTTTTTTTGCACATATTTACTAACATAATACCTCTTAGACACTCTTTCTCTATTTTTTGGAATTAGAACCCTTAGATTCAGCCTAATTTCAGATTTTGTATCATACACCTAACACATTGTATATTAACATTTTGCATTTATTCACTGTGTAGTAGCTATATGCTATTGCGCTTTTAAAATTTTCTTCTTATCTCTTTATACTGTCATTTATCTTTCTCGATCAAGAATGAAGACCGGCTATTTTTTGTGTTTGCCACACAAGGTATGAGTGTTATACATCGGTCTATAGAGACCGTTAATATGTGTGTGTGACCTTGGTCTCTATAGCCCGATGTCTATTAATGAGAGCATAACAAAATTGTTTATGGTTCTTCCCCCAATTACATTCATCAGACGATCCACCATAGGATGGTGTATACTTAGCTCGCTTGAAGTTTCTCATGTTGGTTGACAAGCCGTATGTTTAGTGTCCCGAGATTTATTTTATTTTAGTTATTTTTATTTTAATTTTTGTTTTGAACTCTTCAGGTTTATAGTAATGGCACCTTTGTTTTGCTAGAAACAATAGACATGCGCGCGCATGCATGCACACACACACACACCATAGTGGTTAGCAACGGGATGTCAACGTCGTAGGCAATGGGTTGCTAGTGCATTAGCAACGGGTTCAAGTTGCGAACCCCAAGTTGCGATAAAGTTGTGTACGCTTCATTTTTTTATAGATTTTTTTTAAAATTCTAGATATGCTAGGTATCAAAATCCTCCTATAAATGTTTAAGTATCATAAAAAGGCATCAAAGCAAGACATGTTAACATTTATACAGTGCACATATCAAATATATAGGTCTTCGATTTGCCTTGTCATGTACATACATACATATATACATAGTACATACATGCATAGATTATATTATATTACATATATAGTAGTAAATATATACTACATGCATGTGTAATACATACATTTTTACGTACATATCTGCATAGTATACATATTACATATATACATAGCACATAGATGCATACATACATACATGCATACAAATTATGTACATAGTAGGTACTAGGTACATACTACAAACATACAAATATATATATTAGATACATAAGTAAATACACGTCTTTCAATAAACATAGAGTAATAGGTTATATGAATAACATCATACATACATGCGTATTTAGATACATACATACATGCATACATAACTAAGTAAATAAACATATTTTTGGATAAATATAATAAAATGGGCATATACATGCATATATTACGTATATATTACATCCATACATAAGTAGATACATATATATCCATATGCATGATGTTATATGGTAAATGATGTTGGAATGGTCATATGGAAAGTGAGACATTGTATACTCTCTTTGTCTCCCTCTTTTTTTTTCCCCTCGTGGAGGCGTTGGCCTTTCTTGCATGATGATTGAGCTCATCAAATATGTATATTCATAAGTTGTAATGGCTAAAACATAAAAAACCCTTCCTTGTGAACCATTTTTTCCGTGGCGGATTTTATTTATTTATTTATTTTTTTGGGGTGTGTGTGTGCGCACACACTTAATTAGCAACGCGTTGTGAACGTGTACACAACGTGGAGTTGCGTTGCGAAAGTTGAGAACGTTGGCAATGTGTTGCATATGCAACATTCTCTCTCTCTCACACACACACACACACGCACAGAGGGAAAAAAAGAGCTTGTCCTTTTGATGACAGGGTGTTAGCACAATTGGATAGAAAATTTGAGAAAGAAAAGCCGAGTATACGTGATTGTAATAGCTAAGAATCAAGGAAAGTGCCTTCCTTGTAAGTGGGCTCTGACTCTACGAGTTTGATGCTTAATTACTTAGCTGATAACAAAAGGTAGTATCTTCCATATAAAAAGGAAAATCAGAGAATTTCGTTAGGCAATAGTTCATTGGTGGGGGAGGGATAAAATCTTTATGCTATTCTGTTACTAATACATATTTCATGGATTTTTCTTTTAGCATGTACATGGTTTAGCATTCAATTCTAAGGACTATATCTTATGTAGATGAGGAACATTGTGAAGTTGGGCAAGCGGATGAGGACAAGTCAAAGACTTCTGTTGCCACTATTTTTGGTGAATTAAAAAGCAAATGCAAAGGTGCAGGAGTAACAGAGAGAAAAAGCACTACAGTGTCTGCAGGCTTTGATGGAGGGAGGGTGGTCTGTTCATCTTTGATGCTGTCTTTGACAAAAATCCAGCAAAGCTTTGTGCTGTATGTGTTCATTCACTCGTCAAATGTGTATTGTAATTGTCCTTTTTTATTTCCATCTGTTTTGGAACAGTCTTTCGCCTTACCTATAGAGGTAATTATATCTCTTTTTGGCAGGGCAAACCCACATCTTCCTGATACTCCTATAGTTCATGCAAGTGAAAAGTTCTTACAATTGACAGGTACATCAATTAAGTCCTTTGTTTTATAAAGTTTAAAGTTTTTCAATTCTGCCTGTTTCGGTTATGCTGCTTACAGGTCATGGTCCCCCTCTCTCATATCTCTCCATCTCTGTTCTATCTCTCTTTCAGCATGTTTGTGTGTGAATGGGTGTCGCATGCATACATATTCTTCCTTTTTAGTAGGTTTAGAAACATGTATATTGATCCCAACCACTGTACCCAGTTTAAGATGTAGCCAGCAAGCTACATGATGAGGTCAAATTTCACTACTTTCATGTCCTATATATGATCATCAAGGAGTGCAAATATGTTGAGTATTCTCTCAATGATATTGTTTATATCTATTTATGAGATATTGAGTATTATTCGTAATTGTTGATCTATTCGAAATCTGAATGGAAGCTTTGAATTTTGCAGTCCGATAGTTTTTTTGATTTACCTTATTTCTGTGCATGCTTTCAATTGTGATGTATGGATTATGCTCTGTTATGTGTGTTTAAAATATTTAACTGTTATCTTTTTGCCTTTTTCTAAATATGACATTTAGGCTATACTCGTGAGGATGTGGTTGGTAGAAACTGCAGATTTTTGCAAGGATCTGACACTGATCGTGGAACAGTTCAGCTGGTATGCCAAGATTGGTTTGTAATAATCAATGATCTGGGCATAAACTTGCCACTAAATGAATGACTTGCTTTGAGAAGAGGCTTTTGGGGGTACCGCTTGTTTGACAATCCTGTATAAGAGCGGAGATTCTTATAACTGCAACTTGTGATGTGAAGTTAACAAATCGTTTTTTAATTCGTGAATACATATATAATGGCAACATTTTTTTTTTTTGGTATTCTTACTGTGGATTATGAAATTATATATTAGAAGTTCATTATTATCAAATTTAATATATGTTGTTTTTTTCATTGTAATTCATGATTTCTAATCTGCTAAAACGTTTGAGACTGGCAGACCTACTTTCAGAGGCAAAAACCGGATCAGGCTGAGGGAGGGAAATAATTTCTCATTTTCTTGTTTTATTCCCATGCTTTCCTTCATCTGAAGACTGAACCCATTTATTGCTTCTGCTTTGCTCAACCTTGCCTTCATGCATATGTGTACTTTGATTGTTGCTCCTTGCTGCCTTTAGTTATACTTGTTAGGAGTCTTCACAAGAGGAGCAATTTATCACTTTCCCATGCCATTGACCTTAGATGGGGGATAGATCCTTGGATGGGGATGGTTTTTTTTTGGGGGGAGGGGATGATACAATCATAAATATGACTTAGAAAATTTTAAAGTTCACGTAAGACAAACAAATCATGATGCATGATAGATCATTAAAATTCAAATCACCCTTAAAAAAGAAATAAAAATTTAGGGGGCGGAATGATATGACTATAAATATGACTTAGAAACTTTAAACTTTGCATAAGACAAGTGAATCATGATGCATGATAAATCATTAAAATTCAAATCATAAAAACTAATTCGTACAAAAGTAAGAGAAATCAGGATTTAAATCTTTTAGATCATAGAGGATTAAAAAAATGGAAATAAAAATTGAAGTTTTCATTCATTATGGGTTTTTTTTAGTAATTTTATTTTTAAAAATAAATTTATATAAATCTTTTAACATGTAAGGTATGTATAACATCTATTCAACACTCTTGTACATCTCTAGTATCAGAAACTTTTAAAATACCTAGGTTATTACGTTATACACACTCTACAGTACATCTACGAGCCTCTATCATTGTGACATGTCGCACAATTTCAAGTAATAATACACTTCTAAGTTCTCATACATATACAATAAAAGCCTAAAGAGACTACAAACTTAAATCATAACCTTATTGCAGTTTACACCATAATGAGATAATGATTATTGATCTTTCATTTCATGGAAGTCAAGTATACACATGAATGTCAATGGCACACAAAAATCACGTCAAAATGATAGAGTTGTGGGTCAACGAATGTCATACATAAAACCATAGAGTGATCATTATCTAGTGTCGGTGGTCACATCATGTATGATGGGACCATTGACAATAGTATAATCTAAGATGACTCCACAATGTCATCTATGAAGTCATCCTTTATGGGTTCCTCATCAAATGTACTCCTCAAAGATGATGTACAAACCGACTCTTTATGTCTGAATTGAGCTGCAATCTCTCTAGCGTCTGAATTAAGTTTATCTTCACTAGAAGTTGAAGATTAGCACTCCTAATCATGTGCCTCTTCTATAGAAGTCCTAGAACCACGGATACCATGAGCACCAGATCACATCCTCTTATCCTTGAACTCAGATGAGAGAAATAGATAGTATTGTATGACGTACTTGATCAGAGAGCTTAGAGGTATGTGGAAGTTTTCGCGATGGACCCTCTCAAAGAAACCCAATCCTACTCATAGCCTTCATGGCCCTCTTCCATGCAAGTGTGTTTGGTGCATTGAATGGAATATCACATTCAATGAAAAACTTGATTATCTCTCCATTTGCTTCATTCATTGATTGCTTTTTGTTCTCGCCCTCATACTAGCTGTCACAAATACATTATTCTTTGGAATTTCCGTTCCAAGTTTTGTAGAGATGCTCACGGAGCTCGTGCTCTTAATCCATTGTCTTTTCGATGAATGAGGGCCCACCCTCCCAAGGGTAAAAAATCATCAATTGGTTTCATCTTTGTCGCTTTGCGATTGTGAAGATGAACCATACAACACATTACTCATCTTTTGGCTCAATTGAAGTTGAATCGTTAGCTCATTAACAATCCTTGGAAGAATAACAATGCATTTTCTAATGCCTCCACCTTCCCACTCAAGGAGACGAGCCTTGATACGTCCAAACGGAAACACCGTTTCTGGCCTACTTTTTTTAAAAGTCATTTTTGACCGGCTTCTCAATTTTAGCTTCGATTTTGATTTTTACTCCATTTGTTTCATGGTCACCATGATAACATTAAAGAGGCTAGTGATGAAAATTGAAACTAGACTGAGAAACAACTTAGAAGCATTATGTAATTAGTAATTAGTAATATGTGCATATCACATAATGTTTATCCATGCGATGTGCATGTGTGTATTTCATGTGTTGCTTTGTATCTCATATGTATTGCTTTCATATGTATTGCTGCTTGCATCATGCATGTATGCATACTATATAGATGATAAATGCATATTATATAGATGATAAATTATAATGGATTCATGTGCATGAGTGTGTTTCATATCATATGAATCATGATATATATCCACACACACATACACACACATACACACACACACACACACACACACACACATATATATATATATATATATATATATATATATATATATATATATATATATATATATATATATATATATATATATATACATATATATATATATATATATAACCGTTTCCCGTTTCTTACCGTTTCCAAATTTTTGGCAACTCGGAAACTCCATTTCCAGCCGGTCCGAACCGAACGTTCCCAACCGTGCTGGTAACTATGCTATGCAATAGTTGCATTGCCCCCGAGCTTGGTCTTTGACTTGCCTAGGATCCTTGATCAACGTAGGTAAACCAATGGTAGTCCATGGAGGCTTAAATAAATGTAACTCTCTCTCCCCTTTTTTAAAGATAATGGTCCTCAATGATCAAGGAGGAAAAATGGTTAGGAGGGAAAATGTCTGCAAATTAGAGATTCTAATTCCCAAGTAGCATCTGTAAGTAGACGGCTTGTCCGCGCTACTAAATAATATGGTATAGAGTGAGTTCGCATCTTCCGTTCCCTCTTATCCAAAATTTTAAAAGGAACATTTGGCTATCTCCTACATTCTCATCTCAAGAAATATACTGTCTCAACTTACTAACGTGGAAAACTGGATGAACTTTACAATCATATGGTAAATTGTAATTTGTAAGCAACATCACTAATCTTCTTGATTATTGTCCAAGGTCCACAAAATCTAAGTGACAACTTGAGTTTTTGACCCATTGTCAATGAAGAATGACGTGGAACTTGTTAGAACACACGATAGTCTTCTTGGAACGTTCGTGGCGTATGATATTTGTCTACAAAAGCTTTAACCCTATGAGAAGCTTGCTCAAGATTAGATCGAGCTATCTTTATAATGTTGATATATTTCAATAGTGATGTGTGTGAACAACACTTAGGATTCCTCATGCACTTTTTTCCCTCTTTAGGAGGTTTTTTTCCCCTGGCTTGTATATATGCTTTTAACCCTAACGGGTGTCTTATCTTTGTACATTGACTTGGTAATACATTCAGGATTGTGTGTTGTGCTCCAAGCTTCTTCTTCTTCCTTGTGCTGTTCTTTTGCTTCCGCAGACCTCAAACTCCAACAATTGGTATCAGAGCATGTCACGGCTTCATCTAAGGTGTCGTCGACACCCCTCCGGTCAGAGTCTCAGAATCGCATGAAAATTGGTTAGAATACTCAAGGCGATTAGCAATCCAAAACAGCTTCGCTGTGTGGTGTTGAAATTTTAATATGAACTGTTTCGGCCTCTGAACGCACAACACTTGTGCAAGCAGTTTCGTCCTTTTGTGCCAAACATATATAAGGTTTTGGTTCTCCATCACAAGCACCTCGAAGTCTTCTAATTCTGTTCAACTTTTTGAGATATAATAATTTTTCTGCGTCAGGGTATTTTAGTCAGTGGCCATGGCTGAAAGCAATGATGTATTTCGTATGTTTGCTATCGAGGACATGTTGGATGGTACCACTTATCCATTATGGGCATATATATGATGCATCATGTATTGGTGGCGAAAGGGCTATGAAATATTGTGTAGGGTGTTGAAAAACGGCCTACTATACTTGCAAATATAATTATTGAAGGTGATGAAGATGGCATTGAAGATGACAATCTTCAAATTCGTGTTCGTGCTTTGGTTCCTATGACACGTACTGTAGAGCAACTTCGATGAGATGGCAGAGATGCTCAGGCACATGACATGATAGCTTTGTCTGTCAAACGTGCCGTTATCCCTCTTGCAAAATAGCAAAGGATGCTTGGGATACACTTACCACCTTATACAAGGCAAGAAATGAGGCTCGTGTAGCTTACCTCCGAAAACGGTTGGAGAGTGAGCATATGAACGAAGGAGATTCTTTAGACAATTTTCTGACAAAGATCAAAGATTCAAAGGGCCAATTGATTTCTGCCGATGAAGTCTTGCCAGATAGTTCACTTGTGGAGACTGCTTCGAATGGTCTTCTAGATTCATATCAGAGTTTTGTTTCTTCTCTTCGATTGATGATGAAAGGCAATCCAAATGCCTTAACATTTGAGGAGTTAGTCTCTGTTTTGTTGCAGGCATATAGTCTAAGCAGAAAAGGTTCATTATGCTTGTTGCAGATCAAGCTTTCCTAGCTAATGAGAAGGGCAAAGGTAAATGGAGCTCATGTACTTGTAAGCAATTATTTTATTTGATGTATTGGCCTGCATTGATTCTCTGCTAATACTACTCTACATTGGCTTGCTTAAATGTCTATCAACTTTGTTCATTATAGGTGTAGTCATCAAATTTTTTTAACTGCCTGAGGTGGACTGGCTGAGTGAACTCTTTTTCGCCTCTTGGCTTACCTAGACATCCTATAAGATCCAACATGCTGTACGTTTCCAGTGTCACAGATCATTTTAGGCTTTGAAGGAAATCAATATATCATTTCATCAAATCCCTCCCCCCCTTTCCTTTTTCCCTCTTTTTTTTTTCCTATTGTCTTGCTTTTCTCTTTTTGGGGGTGAGGGGGGTCGGTCTATAAAGTTGTTTGTAAGATTTTAACTTTGCAATTCCCGTCAAAGCAAGACACTGTTTCACTTGGCATAACTTTGCAGAGTGACATACATCTTATGCAGTTATATTTCCGCTTATTATATTATAAAAATAAGGGGGAAATGCCTGCTTCGATATTCATGATTTATTCACGTTTTTACAACTTAGATACAAACTCAAAGACTTTTTATGAAGCATCAATTCATCTTTTCAAGTTTTAGTTTTATGTCTTATGAGATGATTATCATAAAGTTTGTACTTTTTAAGCAGATAGGAGAATGTTTAAGAGCAGAGAAGCCATGCACTGTGAGAATCCTCAATTATCGGTGAGGTCCTATTTTTCATGCTTTATGTATACTCCTTTTGCATGAATGTTTTGATTTGACCAGTATGTTAAATGAACTGATCCAGCATTCTTATCGGTTGATTTCTTGCAGAAAAGACAAGACACCTTTTTGGAATCTCCTGCATGTTGCACCTGTGCGTAGTAATGCTGGCAAGGTATTCTTGTGTTCTATATGAAGGATATTTTGACTGGAATCATCTGAACTTGTCAATTCATCAAACTCTTTTTGAGTTTTATTTCTGTAGCTATCTTTCTATTTGATAAAATGAATCAGATGTGTTAAAAAACACTTCTAGTAACTCCCTTTTTTTTCCATACAGTAAAGTTTGATATGAGAGGCCTACAATTATGCATGTGTACATGCACACACACATCTTATATCTGTCTATCCTTCTATCTATCTATCAATCTCTCTGTCTGGTTATCTGTCTGCTAGTCTTTTTTGTCTAACTCTTTGTACGTCTGTCTAACCATCTGTCTGTTTGTCCGTCTATTTGTCTGTAGTACATCCATCCATCCATCCTTCTTTATTTGCCTCTGTCTTTATGACACACACACACACACACACACACACACACACACACACACACACACACACACACACTTTGTTCTGTAGAGAACATGTTCTCATTGCTATGTACTTACAAATGTACATTTTCCCCAAAAGAGAAGGCAATACAGAACGCTTCTGTGCAGCCTAAAACATGGTATGAATAATGGTGAGAACAGACAATCTGTATTAGGCAGCAGGATAGATGTGGCCAGTAGGAGGCACTCCTCCAACCAAGAAATAGGAATAGTAGGGGAGAACAAATCCGAACAATCAAAGATAAGAGCATTTCTGGATTACCAGATAATCTAAAGAATCCAAAAGCACGAATTATCAATGATACTCTGCGTAATAAATCATATAATGAATTGTATATTGAAATCTATGATTTATATTACTTTTCATATAAGAAAAAAATAAGGTTGCATCACAAAACATCAGAAATTTTACCATAGTTGTTGTAAGTCAGGATCCCGTTAGAAGGTAGAAGTTAGAATCTGGTCAGAAACAACTATGCATACACACATATATGCATACATAAATACAAATAGACCTGCATGTGTGCATCCATACATGCACATAGCAAAGAAAACTTGCTCTAGTTTTTATTATATAGAAGGGAACAACTCCTCCAAAAAAACTGATTCTTCCTAGCCCAAGGAATTAAAAATGGTATGAATGATGATAGTCATTGTAAGCTTGGTTTCTTGAGGCAAAGCTGAGGCCCCTAGAAGAAGGTGTTCACGAAGCAAATGGAGGGAGTAGTGGGCCAAACAATCACTTTTTTCAAATATTAGTGCATTATTTGATTGCCAAATCAACCATAGAATCAAGAAGCACATCTGGTCTACAATCCAACTGCAAGATCTGTATAGGAGTATAACTCGAATGTCAATCAATCT
The DNA here is from genome assembly GCA_020310875.1 of Ceratopteris richardii. Lineage (NCBI taxonomy): Eukaryota > Viridiplantae > Streptophyta > Polypodiopsida > Polypodiales > Pteridaceae > Ceratopteris > Ceratopteris richardii. The sequence goes on from CM035432.1 coordinate 146,991,721, forward strand.
ATCATATCGTGCTTTGATCAATAACAAATACATCATCATCATCATCATCACCATCATCAGCATCATCATCATCAGCATCATCATCATCATGATCAGCACCACCACCACCACCACCACCATCATCATCATCATCATCATCATCATCATCATCATCATCATCATCATCACTATCCTCATCTGCATGAATTTCTACAATGTTATAAGTGGATGAAGAAGGTATCTCACCATGAATGGTCTCTTGCAATGTGAGTAGTCTTTGATCATCCTCTTTTTTCTATCATATCAAGAGTGTTCTCCAGTTTTTGAAACCCGCTTTCTTTGATCTTACATTTGAGGCACAAATTTGTATCAATATAGACTAATTTTTCAATGTTTTAAGTTTTCAATTTGTTTCTTCTCTGAGCTTTGATCAATAAAAATGGGCTCCGATTCTTTTCACAAAGAGATGTGCAAGATCTCCATGAA
>CM035432.1:147007181-147009681 GCA_020310875.1 Ceratopteris richardii
ATATATATATATATATATATATATATATATATGTGTATATATATGTGTATATATATATGTGTATATATATATGTGTATATATGTATGTGTATATATGTATGTGTATATATGTATGTGTATATATATATATATATATATATATATATATATATATATATATATATATATATATATATACATATATATATACATATATATATACATACACACACACAGTCAGACATTGATACACAGGGATCAGTGCATGTGATCCACAGTGATCATTGATCCATAGGGATCATTGATCCACAAGGACGAGTCTATTTGATAGATAGACTCATCGTTCTTTAGCAAGCAAGGCAAGTCTGTAGGCCAAGAACTCTTGAATGGCCAAGATACACAGAAAGGCAAGATTTGTAGCAAACAAGCAAGGTAAGTCCGTGGGTCAGATATTCAAGAGTGGCCAAGATATACAGAAAGACAAGGTTTGTCAAGAGTAAATATCGCAAGGCTATAGTCTAAGTCCCTAGCAAGGAGTGAGACAAGGTTATATAGCAAGGAATGGTTTGCTTTTATATAACAATGCAAGGTCTATAAGTCAGAGAGTGAGTTCCAAATGGAAGACAAGAGACGTGATTAGTAAATGCTACCAAGTTGCTTAAAGTTGATTGTAAGTTTATGTATTTTATTTATTTTCAGCGAAAGTGAGAGCAGAATTCCAAGAGTTGTCCTTGAAAGAATTATAGAAAAGGGCTGATTAGACCCACCTATTCACCATTTACAGCATCAGTTCTTCTAGTGAAGAAGAAAGACGGATCTTATAGGATGTGCGTCGACTATCGAGCACTCAATAAGATTACTATCAGATATAGATATTTTTATGCCTAGGATTGATGATCTTTTAGACACTCTAGGTGGAGTCATTGTATTTAGTAAAACAGATTTTACAAGTGGTTACCATCAGATTAGAGTAAGAGATCATGATAAGAATCGGCTAATCCAGAGAAGACTGAGTTGTTTCTTCCGAGGATAGAGTATCTATTGATGGGTTTAAATGGATCCCAAGAAGGTTTCAGTTATCTTAGTTTGGCCTACTCCTCAGGATCAGGGGTAGCTATGGTCATTTCTAGGACTTTCTGATTTCTATTAGAAATTGATCTATTCGTCAATAGCAGAGTCTATGACGAACTTGCTTCAAGGCAAGGTTTCTTTGCATGGAAGCAAGAGTAGCAAGATAGTTTTGATACTTTGAAACAAGTTGTTTCAGAGGCTCCTATACTCCAAGTGGTAGATTCCCAGAAACCATTTGAGTTAGAGACAGATGCTAGTGGCATAAGCCATAGGAACAGTTTTGAGCCAAGATGGTAGGCCAGTGCATGAGCAAGAGTTGTATGTAGTGGTGTATGCACTTAAAGTCTAGAGACACTATCTTTATGGTGTAGACTTTAAGGTATACACAGATCACCATACACTTAAGTATTTTTTTGTAATCAGCCAGATCTTCGAGGCAGTCACGTTCGCTGGGCTGAGCTCATACAGGAGTTTCACATGGAAATCGTGTATAGAAGAGCAAAGAGAATATAGTTGATGATGCATTATCACGGATAATGTATCAAATGAGCTTTACAGTTCTAGAAAGCTAATTGCTTCAAGAGATAAAGGAAGCAAAGGTGGAAGATCCACATTTGAGCCATCAGTGATGACTCTATTATAGGAGACGGGACAGTTTGAGCTGTTTCTTCCCCTAGCAGAGCGAACAAGTCCATTCCGTATTGTAATTTCTCACAGGAGAATGGAATAGCTAGACGGAAAGGAAAGGTTTGCACACCAGATTCTCGGGATTTGAGAAGAAAAATCATGCATGATAACCATGATGTGCCTTCTGTAGGACATCCAGGTGTTGACAAGACAATACAGCTTGTTCGAAGAACATTATGGTGGCCTGGATAGCCAGCTATGTCCACACTTATGTTTAACAGGCTTTATGTGTCCAGTCAACAAAGCAGAAAGGATAAAGACTCCACGTCTTTTGTATCCTTTACAGATTCCAGATCACAACTGGGACAGTGTATCCATGGACTTCATAGTCGGGTACCGCGGACTCAAAGGAAGTGGGATACTATCCTAATTGTGGTACATAGATTGATGATCCATAGGGATCATGACGTTGGTCCATAGGGATCAGTTTATATCCACGCAGGAGACGATAGAAACTCCACACAGGGATCAGAGAGTGTCAGACATTGATCCACAGGGATCAATCCACTTGATCCACAAGGATCGTTGATCCACAATGGTCAGTCCATTATGATCCACAGGGATCATTCCATTTGATCCACATGTAGCGGATCAGTGCATGTGATCCACAGGGATTATTGATCCACAGGGATCATTGATTTACAGGGACCAATCTATTTGATCCACAGGTAGCGGAGTTGTTTATCCAGCATGTCTTCAGATTGCATGGATTGTCGACATCCATAGTTTCAGATATGGATGTCAGATTTACAGGACCACGTGG
>CM035432.1:147022181-147202181 GCA_020310875.1 Ceratopteris richardii
GGAATATGCAGGATCAAGCCTACATTTCCCTCTAATAGACTCAAGTAGCTCACTGGTGATCTGAGTAAAACTCAGTCCATTGAGCATAGGCATGCGGCTAAGTGAATCAACCACTACATTATACTTTCCCTTCCTATACCTAAGCTCATAGTCAAACTCTTGAAGGGTCTCTGCCCATTGGGCCTTACGACCTTTAAGGTCTGTTTGATTAGAGAGCCACTTAATGCTCTCTTGATCAAACACTATCGTAACTTTGGCACCATATAAATAATGACGCCACTTCTTCAAAGCATGGACTATTGCATACAACTCCTTCTCATAGACGGAGTAATTCTTTTGAGCCGGTTCTAGTTTCTTGCTCTCAAAAGCTAATGGTCGACCATCCTGAACTAAAACCGCTCCTATAGCAAAATCACTCGCGTCAGTCTCAACCACAAATGGTTTATTGGGATCTGCTATATGTAAAAGTGGAGCTGTAGCAATTGCTACCTTCAACTTTTCCATACTTTGCTTCTGTTCGTCTCCCCAATGAAAGGCTTTTCCTTTCCCTTTAAGTTGTTCCGTCATCGGGACAGCAATTTTGGCATAGTTCTTAATGAATCTTCGATAGAAACCTGATAAACCTAGGAAGATCTGCAGCTCCTCCAGGTTCCGTGGATGTGGCCATTCCATAATAGCCCTTACTTTTTCAGGATCCATCTGGATTCCATCTTGGGAGACTATATGCCCAAGGTACCTAACCTCTGTCTTGAAAAATTCACACTTTGACTCCTTAGCAAAGAGCGAATTTTCCCTTAGCACTTGAAATACTTTTCTCAAGTGTTCCAAATGTTCCTGTTCTGATGCACTATAGATCAGAATGTCATCTAAAAAGTCTACTACAAAGTGTCCTAGATAAGGCCGTAAAACACTATTCATGAGTTTCATGAAAGTGGCAGGAGCATTGGTGAGACCAAAAGGCATCACCAAAAACTCATAGTGCCCATATCTAGTCCTAAATGCAGTTTTAGGGACATCCTCTGCCCTAATCCTGATCTGATGATATCCTGATCTAAGGTCAAGCTTGGTAAAATACCGAGCTTGATGTAACTGATCAAATAGATCTTCCAACCTAGGCATTGGAAATCTATTTTTGATAGTTACCTTATTAAGTGCTCTATAATCTATACATAGTCTCATAGAGCCATCTTTCTTTTTAACTAGGAGCATTGGCGATGCCCATGGTGAGTTACTAGGTTTGATGAAGCCTTTATCCAAATAATCCTGCAATTGCTTCTCAACCTCCTCATGCTGAGAAACACTAAGCCTATAAGGAGGTCTACAAATAGGGTTAGTGTTAGTAACAACCTCTATGGCATGGTCAATGTCCCCTCTCTCAGGTGGTAGCCCTCTAGGTAAGTCAGTGGGAAAAACATCTCTGTATTCAAACATAAGATCCTTAAAACTTTTAACTACACACTCTTGCAAAAAAGAATAGTAGAAAGTCCTGTTCATATTTACATTCAAAGCATGAAAATATACATCAGATGAGCTGTCTGTACAATGCTCCATATCATGACTATACAATAAAAACATATCCTGTACATGCTGTGAACAACAGAGACTATACAACTCTAATGATGAGATGAGAGGTGCACTAGGTACATCTCTCTCTCCCTGAATATAAACTGTACTTCCATTCTTTTCAAACTCGAGTGTGTTATTTTGATAGCTGCGTTTAAGTGTATCTCCCAACCCCCATAGCCACTCTCTTCCTAAGACTAGATCTGTCCTCTCCATGTTCATAATTTGGAAGTCCATATGATCTGTATAATCCTGCATCTTGACTTCCAAATTGGATACCATAGTATCCCATATTCTTTTATCTTGCCCTTGCATCATAGATACAATGTATTTATGTGCACTAGGCTGTTGGGGAATCTTCAATTTCTTGACCAAAGCATAGTTTATGAAGTTATGAGTGGTAGAGTCATCTATCATGACTCGCACCCTGGTCCCGTATACACTACCATGTAGCTTGACCAAGTCATGTGGTCCAAACTGCGGTGACCACAATGACTGAGTCAAACAACACGTGTGCTCTATATCCTCGTGCATCACCTCCACTCCCTTGCAGCTAGAGCTGCCATGAATGGGAAGGGTCTGCACTAGGTGGACCGCCTTTTTGCCCCTTTCAGGAGCCGTACTAGACTCTGGTCCTTTCTTCTTTTCTTCCCCCTTCTTGAGTGGACAGTTCCACTGTGAATGGCTAGGGGATAGGCACCTAAAACACAGGTTCTCTCTTTTGGCCTTCTCAAACTGGTCTGTGGATAGCTTAGGCCCTTGTGATCTTTGTTTTTTAATAAAAACCTTGTTTTTCCCAAAAGGCAACTTTTTCTTAAATTTAGTGGTGCTAAGAGGTTTAAGGGGCTGATCCGTCTCCATAGGAGTATACTGAGGACGGTTATGGTCCTCATATATCTGTGCATATTTGATCGCCTCCTCAAACGTCTTAGGCGCATTCCTCCTGACTTCCCTCTTTATGGCTTTATCCAAGCCCCTAACAAACCCTCTGGTCTTCTGAAAATCATCTAGACCCTTAAGCTTCAAAGTGATCTCTCTATAGTGGGATAGATAGACTGAAAGAGGCCTGCCTCTTTGAGTAATCCTATCCCACTCATCCCAGTTCCTCTCCTCTTCATTTTCAGGAAGAAACTCTTTTAGAAAAAGAGTCTCAAACTGAGTCCAGTCAGTAGGGATAGAGTTTGCCTCCTTAAGACTCATCCACCACTTATAAGCACGCGGGCCGAGGGAGAGACTCGCCTCTAGCACACGATACTCAGGTGGGGTGCCCTTCAATTGATGCAAATCTTGCCACTTTTGTAAAAAAGTGTAGATTGCATCCTTATTCCTGTCTCGGTCATCCCCCGTGAAGGTTGGTGGCTTTAAGTCTTTCAGGAGGGGAGCTTCCCTAGAGCTCTCTCCTTTATATTTACTAGGAAGAGAAGTCTCTTTCCTAGTAATCTCTAGAGGAATGGTAGGAGTCTCTCTTTCCTTCCTAGCTAGGAAAGAGGTGACACTAGTCTCAAGAGAGATCATTTGAGACTTAAGTTGCTGTATAAGAGATGTAATGCTACCCAAATCTTTCTCTAACTTGAGGGTTTGCTCTTTCAAGTCAATGAATTGGTCACGAGTGACAAATTCATCTATAAGTTCTTCATAAGTATACTCTTGCTGTGAAGGCTCTTTTTCTTCTATATTCTCTTCTATTTCTTGTCCTAACTCTACTTCTTCCATCCTAGCATCTTGATCCTCTAGTTGCTCTCTAGGTGGAGAAGTGGTCTCAATTACTTGTTTGCCTTTAGTTTCCATGTTTAAGTACCCTTCCCCCGTTTGCTAACTAGAGAGTATGAAAATGAATGGAAGTAGAGTTTAAATATGCAAGAAGAAGAGAGATATAACACAAGAGCACTTCCCTGATACAAAGTAGAGTTGCGGAAGCTAATTCCAGGTGGTCCTTGATGCTTCAAGCCGCTGATTTTGAGTCCTCGCCAGTCCCAAAAAAAAATTGGAAATGTCCGCTTGGTCCGGGGAGGTTCTAGACACCATAAACCATCCAAAATAACACCAAAAGTGCGTAGGAAAAGCCTCAAATGGGCAAACTGAATGCAACTGAACAATTTCAGAAATTTTCCAATCCTCGCCAGTCTACAAAGTGTTGCCCAGCACCTGCACTTCAAAAATTTGAGACAATCCCAAGTGAAAAAATTGGATTTGGAGTCCGGATGAAGAAAAACTAGGCCCGGGAGTGGCCGCCTAGTTCCTGCTGAAGCGCTGCAGAGAGATTTTGATAGGGCAAATCTCTTCCAAATCCAACACTGATGGTCTCTGAGCGAAGCTTGAAAGCGTAGCTTCGAAACGTGACCAAGATTTTGAAAATCCGATATGGTATGAAGAAGAAATGGTCCGGAGAAGTGAGGTATGTCACCGGTGGGAAGTAAAAAGCTTTATCTTCATGAATAGATGGGTTTGGAAAGCTCAAAACTGAGGAATGAAAGCTTCTTTCACCAAACCAACACCCCCATCCCATAACCACAGCCCATAATACATATATCCCTCATGATTCTTACAAAATCTTGATCTAGATCATAGATTTGTAGCTCCAAAGTTTGGGAAAAAACTCGAAATTTTCTCAACAGAAGCTTTACCTAATGCCCTTTTCGAAAAAAATTCAGAGTTGATGTCGATGGAGCTTGATATCCCATATGTGCGCGCAACAGGCGGAGGAAGTCTCTATATAGCCAAGAGCATAAGATGCTCTTTTCCACCTTGGAGTGGGGAGGGAGGAGCAAAGCTCCCCCTCGTGGGCTGGCGGACGCCTGCGGGCTCCTGCGTGACTCTGTGCGCCTGTGGGCCTTCTCTGATCGCGGGCGGCGATTGCCTCGTTTAATGTGCTGTGGGCCGTCCGTCGGTTCTTGATGATCGTTGTCCCGTTCGCCGTCTGGCTCCGATACCAATGTTAGGCGCCTGCTCCGATGAGCTCCCCAATTTTGGGACTCATTCTACACGCCAATCGATGAAGCATGACAGGGACATGCGCACGGAGATCCGTCAATGAATTGCCGCCCAGCCACGCGATGGATACCAATTCTTCTCTCTCTCTCTTGGCCCTCTGAATGCCCCACATGGCCTCACACATGAGTGCCACTTGGCACTCATGTGGTAAGTCCACCTATTTACAACCTTAGGGGTGGTTCACACCCCTCTTGAGGGGTATTCCATAACAGGGGGGGAGGGAGGGAGAGGGCCGAGGGGGGGGGGAGGGAGGGCGGGGGGGGAGAGTGGGAGGGAGGGAGGGAAGGGGGGGGGGGGGGGAGGGAGGGAAGGGGGAGGGAGGGAGGGAGGGAAGGGGGGGAGGGGGAGGGAGGGAAAGAGAGATTTGAATCTTGGACTAGATTCTGTATCGACATAAGGATTGCATGTTTGATTCACAAAGAATGGAGCATTTGTGAAGAAATCTGATGCATTAGATTCTGTATCGACAGAAGGATTGTAGGTCAGATTCACAAAGAGTGGAGCATTTGTGAAGAACTCTGATGGATCAATTAACAAGTTTAAAGCAAGGCTTGTAGAAGTAGACACTTCGACTGTGCTATTTTTTCTTGCCATTTTCCTAAAAAATCAAACACCCTCTACAAAGAGAATTTTGTTTTTTTTTTAAATTATAGTTTTACATAGAGTAAATATAATAAAGAAACACACCCTCTAAGAAAATCGTTTTTGCATAGAGTAAATATAATTTAAAGATTCAAGTAAAAAAATACAAGCATACATCAAATCATTTTGTAGGATAACCTCACATAATACAATGGAAGTAAAAAGAAAAAGACTTATACCCATATAAAGGGAAATTGAACAACGTTTAAAATACAAATTATTAAGTATGAAAAAGAATATCAACCTAGAGGTTAATTTCAGCTCACATAAATTAATTCTCATGGTTGCATCTGTCAAAACCATCAACTAGAAAAGAAAAAGACAAATGATGTATGGATAAAAGTTTTCAAGATAAATTTAATAAAACCACCTATGATCTAAGAAAATATAGATCTCTTTCTAGTGCATGTTTTTGATGCATATTGCTCGTATGCATGTGTCTTACTTGATGGATCACAAAAAGGTTATTATGCAGATAGACTTCAACTCCGCAAGTTCATAGATTTTTGAGTATATAGATTTCTGGATTTCTACATAGGTTGTTATTTTACCATGGCATCTTCCTATTGACCATGCCAAAGCCATTTCCAACAACATGGGTTTCCATTTGCGCTTGTGACTTTCATATTACACATGGAAGGAGAAATTGCTCATAATTTGCAATCAAGTATATATATATATATATATATATATATATATATATATATATATATATAGAGAGAGAGAGAGAGAGAGAGAGAGAGAGAGAGAGAGAGAGAGAGAGAGAGAGAGAGAGAGAGAGAGAGAGAGAGAGAGAGAGAGAGAGAGAGAGAGAGAGAGAGAGAGAGAGAGAGAGAGAGAGAGAGAGAGAGAGAGAGAGAGAGAGAGAGAGAGAGAGAGAGAGAGAGAGAGAGAGAGAGAGAGAGACCCCTGTGTGTGTAGGCCTCCATGTAGCAAGGAAGATATTTATCCATCAAATATCATAGTATAGAGACAAATAGGTGGGCTGCTTGATCGTACACTAGTTAGCCAAATAGGCAGCCAATATGGAGTAGATAGATAGATTGGTAAAAATACTTGCACGTGACTTTGCTATCACACATGGTAAGGAAGTTGACAAAGAGGTTGTCACTAGGTAGGTAATCAAATAGGTCTTCAAGTAGTGAATCAGATATGCAACCCACAAATTATTATGTTTCATAGACTAGAAAGTAGTTATTGGAAAAGAACAGTGAAGCAATCACACATGCAACTTTCCTACTACTAATATGGAAGTTGATCAATAGATTGCCAACTTGAGAGATAGGTAGCTAGCCTAGTAGTTAGCCAAAAAGGTAGCAAAATAATTTTCTTGATGCACGTTGCCTAGTAGTTACCCAATAAATTGGTGAAACTTTTGCACACGTCACTTTCTTGTTACACATATTATAGGAACATTTATGAATATCTTGCTTGCCAAATGGATAAAGAGGCTGCCAAGTAGTTAGTCAAATAGGAAGCCAATGAGGTTTTCTAGTTCAAAGGGATGACCAGTCAGCCAAATAGATTGGTGAAACATTAGCAAATGTCACTTTCCTATTACACATGGTAGGATGATTGACAAATAGGTTCCAAGTAGGTGGATATGTAGACTATTGTGTAGGTAGCCAAAGGAAAACAATAAAGTTCCCTTGTATGCAAGTTGAGTGATGAGTCAAAATATTTGTGAAACACTTGCATATCATTTTGGACTATCAAACAATTAACCAAATAGATTGATGAAACATTTACACATTGCACATGTCAAGAAAGTTGACAAATATGTTGTCAACTACACACATAGGCAGCTAGACTTGTAGAAGCTTTTCTATTAAGCAAGATCAAAGAGGTTTGAAAACATTAACAAGTACTCAAGCACGTTGGTTAGAAAATAAGCACCTAATAAAGTTTTCAATTCCATACGATTGAATTTTCCCCCCTAGAAAAGGCTTTAATTAAGTTGAAGGGGAAAAATCACAATAGAGTCAAGGAGGACCACAAAGCAAGTCTATTGTATCCTTTGTGGGGGGTCTTCTTCTTTTTTCCTTTTTAATTTGTTGCCTTGCACTATGAAGATCATCATGTAATAAAATTGATGCTTACTTTTATGGTTCTTTTAACATGTTCCTAAGGATTCTTAAGGATTTTTATATGGAAATCTCTTTTGTTTCTTCAAGATTCCTAGCACATCTTTCTTTCCAAATTTTTCACAAAAGTGGCCCCCTCACAATGTTTCAAAGGGCCATTGCTTAGCTAACCACCTCTTGCAAAAGTAGATTCTTGCCAAGAAATCCATTGGTCTCATTGGAGTAGCCTATTGATTGTGTTTCAAAAATATCCACTCTACAAGCATAAGAAACATAGGTGCCTAATGTATTCCTTGGTATTAAAGCGCCTCTTACACCATTGCATGAACTGCAAACTTGTGGTCTTTAGGGTGCCAAAGACCCTTGAATTTTATCTTGAATCTCATCCAGGTCCACCTAATTTTCTATTTTTGATTCAATGTGATTGGTCTGTACTCTTTACTTTGGCGATTTCCTCAATTTTATTTACCACCTTAACCATCTTTGGTGGTATGTCTTGCATTACCTCTTCTCCTCCTTTCTAGGTTGCATCTGTTCAACGTGCATCAATCATCAAATTCCAATATGAAAGAAGATCAATTTTCTTTTATTCAGTCTAAGCAGTCGTACTGTAATTTTGTAGATATTTATAGTTAAAAGTTCCTTGGATTATAGTTTCTTAGCTCTCAAGATTTCCTCTTGCTTTATGAGGCTAATTCTCATAATGGAGAACCAAATTGGGTCGTTACATCTCATGCTCATTGCCCACCTCTACTTGAAACTAAATGGTAGTGATGTCTCATCATGTTTCACGAAGAAGTCACCAAATGGGAGCCTTTTGGAATCAATTTTAAAGGGGATAAGAGCTGAGTAATAAGATTGAGATTTTCCACAAAAAGATCAAAAATTTTGATGGAGGCTTTGTTTGTTTCGAAAAATAACTTGGGCCCAATATTCATTTGTACTTGGAAAACACTTGATCATTCACTCATCAACAAGTTTATCTACCAAGGAAGACGATTTGAGAATTCCTAATCCTCCCTTATCTTGGGGAAACTATAGATATCCCATTTGATCTTTGGGATACTCCTATTAGGATCCCCAATCCACATGAAGTTCCTACAAATAGCTTCAAGCTTGAGTAATTGTTTATTGCGTAGTCTCTAGTACGAGAGGAAGTTGATGCTGGTGGGAATAAGGAAGTTCTTCATCACCATCACTTTTCATGCAATGTTATATTGCTTGTGATTTTAGTTTTGGAGCTTGGTTTTGAACTTTTTAAGAATCCAATACCAACCTTACTTCAAGGAAAGGTAGATCTACCTTGTCTCATATTTGAGGGTTATTGGAATCAAGTAGAAAGAATCTGTGGTTTCCTTTATCACTTTTCCACTTCTGTTGGGGTGGCATGAAAGCCTTTGTTTTGTTCTCATTTGAACCTTTTTTCTTCACAAAAGTGTATAGGACTACCCCATCCAATAATGGAAATCTCACTATTAAAATTGTATTATTTGATTGTTGAATAGTCATTTTGAGAGCTCTCTTCCTCTATATTCACAATGTTCCACTTGATTGAAGCCCTTGAGGTAGTCCATGGTATTGATCTCCTCATCAAGATTTGTTGTCTCTTTTTTCATCATTCTTGTATCTTGTGATATCTTCGTTGAGTTCTTATTTTCCTTCATCTTTATTTTTTGGATAGCTAAGAAACTATTTTTGTTGTTATTCTGATTGTTCTTTTGTGTACATCATCAAGGAGATTTCTTTCAGGATCTCCATTGGAGCATTGTGCAGTGATATTAGAGCCTCTCTTATCTCACCATAAGGGAATTCGAGGCCACTCATGTCTCTTGAATCTTCCCTTTCTCTTTGAATTTTTGCTTTTTTGTAAGGGAAATCCTTGATTATGTGGCCTTGGATGCCACTATGAAAGCATGCATATGGGAGATTCTTGTAGAAATATCTTGTTCCAATTGTTGATCAATTGACCACGCTCCATGAGGTCCTTACAAAAAGGTATCTACTCTCTATTTTTTCATCTTCTTTGAGATCAACCAGAGATCAATCTTATGCTTTTGCACATTTCAAGTAAAGCAAATGATACACCACACATGCTTTAAATCGTTAAAATTGGATGCTCTGTTAGTGAAAACCATCCACTAAAAAATAGACAAACTTGCATCCAAAATCCTCTACCTATGTGCAAAAAAGTATGTGCACTTATGTGACTATTAATCACACTTCACAGAGAGATCAAACTTGAGACTTTGAAGAACTTTGAGATATTACGTGAAGAATTTGAAAATTCTTGATTCAATAAATTATGATTATGTAGAGAGTAGAAACCAAAGAGAGCTAGCTAGTGAAGACATTATGTGTCTACACACAAAGATAGGGGTGCCTAAATATGGACAAGAAGAAGATAGGGGATGTGTTTAGGCTAGGGTCATGCTTGTTGTAAAGAATCATTCTTTATAAAATCCAAAGAGAGTTGCTCTACACTTATATAGAAGTTCCACTTTTTCGACAATCTAGGAAACCAACCATCAATCAATGTAGGTGCACTTTTTGGTGGCTAACAAGTTGATGGTTGATTTGATCGGTTTTGGTGGTGCTTTCTAACAAAGTCCATGACTTTTATATTCATAATTTGATTTTTCCACATGGAAAATTCATAATTTGAGATCTTCATTTTGTTGAGGCTTGATTTTCAACATTGATTCCAAAGTCCTAACTCTAAGTAATTCATATTTATGAATGCTTTGAGGCCGTGAAGATTTAATCCATCCAATGTTGTGGTAAAGATTTATGAATATTGGTCTTTAATACTCACATGAACCTCCTTTACATCCTTCAACCTTGTTTCACCCACACAACAAGATAATAGAAATTTTCTTGAGCCTCATTAACTTACAAAAAGTTTCACTAAGACTCTATGATCAACTTCTGTAGAGGAGAGAGCCACTCTAGTTCATTTCTTGGACATCCAAGAAATATTACTCTTCCCTAGCTTGGTGATACATCCACTAGTGCTCCTCCTACTTATCCAATCAACATCACAATAACTTATAACTAGAATGCATCATCAAATGGATCATTTAGTCATTCCTTAAGATATCTAAGTACTCTTTTGGCTGCATAAGGTGAGGAACTCTTGGTGTCTCCATGAATTGGGATAGCATCCCATTGGCATGTGCTATATCTAGCCTTGTGTGTCTTGTAATATAAAAAAGAAGACAAAGATTTGAAGTAAAGGCTAGGAAACTTCAAGGGGCCCATTGAAAATTTCAATTTGGACCATGAAGATCATCCTATATCCCTTGGATAATCTCAAGAAATAAAGAAGCATCATCTGAAAGATTTTGGAATCATTAGAGGCACTACAAGACTTGACATGCCTATTTCATGTCATTTTTAGGTAATTTCTAACTTATAAAAGGATTAATGGTATTCCTAAATCCATTTATGTAAGAGCCAAGGAATCTTTGAGCCTAAAAAATTCATTGGTCATCTTGTATTTTTTCTAGAATTTTTAGCCCTCATTTTGGTTGAAGAAATTAGCAATAGTATCAATCTTTAAGATTTTTGTCTAATTTTAATGTGAAACGGATTATGTCCATAAGTATAAAGGACCAAAACCTTGAGTTGTAAACAAAATTTGGAATGTACAGAACATAATTTTTATGTATCTTGATTCCTGGGCTCTTTTCTTCCATCTCATGCTTACTTTGGAACTTTCATGGCGTTCTTGGAGTGTCCCAACCCTACCTACACCTATGGTGAGTGTTTTCTCATGCATTAGAGGTGTGATTTTTGCTATTTGTGAATGCGTATGAGCTGAGCATCTTGCAACTCCTATTGCTTGAGCTCGATAGCTTTGTAGAGCATGTCTTCATAAACTTGAATAGGGTAACAATACTTATATTGACAATTGAGTTGATATAAACCACTAGAAGTTGGTTGACGGGTCTACAACAAATTTTGGCGCTATTGTTAGGGACCATGCTACTGATAAAGAGCTAAGTTGAAGTTTGAAGCTTGGAAGAGGTGATAAGATGCCTTGTTGAAGGTTTTGATGAACACTTTTTTGTGTTTTGGAAGTTAATTTTTACATTTTTTCTCATTTTTAATCATCTTCTTCACCATTAGAAGTAGGAGAAGATAAGTAGAGGATTTGCTAGTCTATTTTCATTTTTTCTTTCATGATTTAGGTAGCGTTGGTAAGTTAGGGAAGCTTGTAGTGTGTAGCATCCTTGCTCCATTTCAAAACAATCCAAAAAAAGAATTGTAGTTAATTGAAAATTAACGGACTATTCTGGCCAAGGCAAATTTCTTATAGAGTTATGGTGTATTGCAATTGAGCACGAGGGAGACCATAGAAAGAGCTTGCATAGGCTCAGCTGAAGTTGGTAAGAGAATAAACAAGAAGGCGAGCATTGAAGTGAGCATAAATGTGAGGAAGAGAAGATAGTGCAACCAACGAGGCCTCAAGAAGACAATCACTACCCACGACCCAAGGCTATTGAATATTGTAGGAGAGAGCTAAGAATGTTCTATTGATTCTTTTGGCATTGATTGTTCATGTAAAAGAGAATTAGGCCCATGCATTCAATGAGAGCTAAATGATTGGAGAAGAATTGATTGCTAGAGCATCTGATTTTGCATATGCACACTTTGGACTATTTTAGAAAGTGATTGTACACATGGAATAACCATTGATGTCAAGTGCCATTTGAATTGAAAAACGAAGATTCCAAGTGAAATACTTTTATCAATTACTCGAGAACTTGAATGCTGTAGGGAAGTTGTTAAATATATAATTGAAGATCAATTGAAATTTTGATCATTCCAAGTGCACAAGAGCATGCAAAAGAACAAGTAAAGCACATGGGCATAAGAAATTCAAATTTAAGAATATTTGTATTTTAGGATTTCCTAGCAAAGAAGTGGCTTTTTGCAAGGATTTTAATTTTTGGAAATTGGAGCATGTTTGAATGGGCAAGTGAGTTGGGAGTGTAGTACAAGATTCCTTACATCAAGAAGACTTTAGTTTGAATCTATTTGCAATTAACAACTACCATAGCTTAGGCCCCTTATAGAGCAATCAAAGAATAAAATAGGGGGTATTCATGGACCATTGAGTGTAAATTCTTGAGTATTAAGTTTTAGAGTATCAATTCTAGTGCAAAAGAGTGGAAATGGATAGAATGAAAAAACTGATGGTTGTAGGCTACATAATTTGCAGCGAAATTGTCCTTTTCAACTAGGTGATTTTGAGCGAGTCAATGCTCCAAACTAAAGGTAAAAGACTCAAAATAGTACACCAAGGTCTCAAGTGACACAAAGGACATGAAATATGAAGAGTTGCAATCAGCCAATTTCCTGGCAGAGAAGTAAAAAATTACACTTCATTGAATTCTTATGTCTTTTTGGACTTTTTTGTATTCGAAGAACTCTAAGAACAAAATACAAACAAGTGGGATTAAAAAATCAAGTCAAAGGAGCCAAATTGCAAACTATGATGTTCTTGGCTTAGAGTTTCTACAAGGACATCAAAAAATGAAAATCTATATTTTTCTTGAAGTTTCTAGACTAGTTGACTCATCCAAGAGATAAAGTGGCAAGTTGAAGACTATATACAGTCAAACTCTAAAGTTGGAGGTGAAAGTGAAATTGTCGACTTCCCTATTCTAGAGAAGTTGGAAATTTTCGATTACATATTTCGAGTACCCAAAGGTGCTAGATCTCAATTAGATAGCCGATGAATCATTGTGCATCATCCTAAGAAGAAAACGAAGTTGAAAATTGTAGATTACATATTTTGAATGCTCAAAGCCGCTAGATCTCAATCACATAGCCAAATGAATCATTGTGCATGTTAGAAGATCATTCTCTGGATGTTGAGAAAGTGAAGGAAACACAAGTCATGGAGATGAACCCAAAAGGCTTCATAACAGTGAGATGAAGAAGAAGAAGTCCTAAGGGTAATATTGAGAAGATTCCCTCTTGTATGGCTCCAAAAAAAAAACATTTTTAGTAATCTAGAGAAGGAGGTCAATGAATTGGATTATCTTGGGGGGAAAAATCTCTATGAATCTCACAATGATGGGAAAAATCTAGAGGTTGCCACTTGCAAGGAAGAAAACCAAGAAGGATACACCATCAAGAATGAAGATAACCAAGAAAACAAAAGCTCGATCATTGGATCCACAATTCCCAATAGGACACCACATTTGTTTTTGAACAAAACTTCTCATAAAGGAAATCAACCGGCTAAGATACCGTGGAAGAGCCCCCTTAAGGATAAACTCATATATTATGAGAAAAACAAGAAAAAGAGGGACAAGGCCCCTCCCCGTAAGGAACGTAACCTCTGATAACGATCATCATTTCTTTCAAATTTTAGAGTCTTGTCTGACCCCTGAAGAGCGTTCCTTATTGGCCAATGGATCCACCGTCAAAGCTTTATTTTGGATTTCATCTGTCTTCAAGAGATCAAGTTGATGGTGAGGACTTTCAAAAAAAACTGAAATTTATTTTGTCATCCCATGTGTGGCTCTCCATTGCACACCCCAAGGGAAATGGTGGCTCCACTATTGGCATTAAAAGTAGTTGGTACTCTAGACGTGGATATCATTGCAGATCAGAACCATCAATGGATATGTGCTTCCTTTGGGGGACTTGTTCTAGTTCACCATAGTCTCTATGTATCCTCCCAATATCGATTCAAAAAGACTTTCCACTTGGAAATCATCAAACTCTTTGACCCTCAATGTCATTCTTTGTGAGGTCTTTAATATGGGGGAGGTTCTTTTTGAAAGATGGGGGAAAATGGGTGGGTTATTGATAGTCATGAGAATGATGTTTGGGACCAAGTCAAGCTCCATCTGATCTAGTGGAGATCAAAGATGAGGTTGATTTCTCATGGTCAAACCTCCAATATGGAGTTTGCTTGAGGAAAGATAAACTTGGTAGGAGCTATATCATGTAGAATATGATCAATAGGTGTGCCCATCCTTCTCTCTCCCAATGTGAGGATCTTGTTGTCTCTGATGACTCCTATTATGCAACTCGAAAAAGAACATGATACATTGCTCGAACACATAGGTCAAAATGACCAGATAATTTCAAAAATGATAAAAACTCATGCTATAAGTGAACATGCTTCAGAATTGACTCAACCATCATATCATAATCCTCCTACAAGCCATCAATTCGAAGAATGGATACTCATCATATACATAGGGATCCACCATCTATTAATTAGACTCCATCCGATTCACTAGATGAGAATACCTTTTGCAGATTAAAGGGATTTTCTTCATGGGCTCCACATAAGAAAAAGGGTCCAAATATTGCTCCAATTAGCCAATGAGTGTAGGAATGATAAATTTAATAGAAAAATTATATTGAAGATTGTGAAGCATAAGCTACCAAAGCTTTTAGCTCCATACCCATTGCCATTCTAGCTTATTCATATACACTCTATCTTTGAGATTATAGAAGAAATAGTTCTTGAACCCACTTTGGCTTGTTAGCTCTCATTGGAACAGATGGCACACATCTCACACCAACACATTGAGAAAGATAACCCTGAATGGTGAGGGAAATTCCGTGTGAAGCATCCCTTTGCACAAGGCACCTGGGACCGTGCACCCAAACATATTCAATTCAAACCTTTATATGCACATGTTCCTTGATGCCAAACATCCCAATAATATGAAAATCAAATGTGTTTCATCACTTACTTGCAAAGATTGGCTAAACGTCCCTAGTATGGAGGCACCTCTGAATAACTGCCCACCAAGTACATGTTAGATACTATCTAGTATTGGCACAAGATTCTTATGTAAGTTCTAGATGCCACTTGTTGAATATTCATCAAAATTCTAGAAACACCAAGTATGTGTTAGATACTATCTAGTATTGGCAGAAGATTCTTATGTAAGTTCTAGATGCCACTTGTTGACTATTCAGCAAAATTTTAGAAACACAAGATTTTTTTCTCATAAGTTTCAATAAAATGGATGCATAACATCTCAAACAATTAGGTTCTCATCATGGAGTTTTTAGAATCTGAGTCGAATGCCTGACCTTGGAACACACAAAATCTTTAGTCGTGTGGTGGGGGGGGAGTTGTTGGATGAAAAATGTAGAATAGGGACCCAATAGAATTTTCACATGGAATATCATTTGGAATGAATGTTAGATCACTTTGAGAAGAAGCTAAGCAATAACGATTGATGATAATTGCAAAAGTTTAGGGCAACCAAGGGGCAACCCATGATAGATTTTCTCAACCTTTGTACTTTCACATGACCAATTGGAAACATCAAAACTCCAAAGGCAAAGGAGTCCTTGAGTGAAAAAAACACACACCCTAATTGTTTGACCATTCAACTTTGTTTTTGACCTTCAATTGTATGAAGAATTAAATCTAGAATTAGTTATTTTTGCATTTTGGCCACTTTTCAAGTGAGAAAAGGACCATTTGTTTTGGTATATATGACAATGGAGTCTTAATCTATTGAGTCTTTAGAGTCATTTGAAGATAACTTATCACTTTTGCTTCTAGGATTTATTTTCTTTCATCTTCTTCTTCATCTTAAGCTTACATGGAGTGCTTGAGGTGCCCTAACCCATAATGGATCTAAGGAGAGTGTGTCGACACACTTTTGGGTGTATGTTCCTTTTATTTAGGGCTAGTTTCTTGTGGTGGCTTTCCTCTACAACTTCTTTTTGAATGCTTGGTTCATGTGAAGACATGTCTATCTGCACTTGATCCAATCACTACTCAGTTTGACAATTCAATACATTGATTCAACCATAGGTTTAGATGGCATTTGCTCATGGGTCTATGATAACCATTTGATTATAAGAATACATGTGTTTTTCTTTTCACTAATTTAATATCTCAAACCTCACATGAAATTTGATCAGTAAATCATAATGTGCAGAATTATGCAACAAAAAGGAATTCTTCCCTTTTTTTTTAATTAAAAGGAAGTTCAGCCCTATCCTACTCTCCCAAGCTTGAATTAATAAAAGAACAGACATACAATGAATGGGCTTAGTGCCCTTCGGATCCCCTATATCCCACAAAGTAGGGGTATACTTTCATGAAGGCTAAGATATAACAAAAATGGGAGGGTATCTAGGATTCAACTGGAGAAAAAAGTTTAAAGAGAGTTGTTGAGAAGTTTAATGATTTTATCATCACCTTTGTGAGCAATCCACTTACTTTTAATCTTGTTATTTTCCAAGAAAAACATACTATGGTGTCTGAAAGGCAGAGATTTTTAACAATTACATATTCTTCTACCTAATAGATATAGAGATTTTTCAGTCGACCAATCTTTTTGAAGGCCATCAAAGCTAATCTCACATATTTCTTTACATATTGTTGAGCCCATAAAAGTCATGATGGTCAAAGCAAACCGGTCAAAGTCACCAAGGGCAAGGTCAAGCCAACAGGTGCAAAGTCAAAGTGCCTAAGTGACAATTGATTGTCCCACAAAGGGTAAATTAATTTTCCTAAGGATCAGAATGTGTT
This sequence comes from Ceratopteris richardii, assembly GCA_020310875.1. NCBI lineage: Eukaryota > Viridiplantae > Streptophyta > Polypodiopsida > Polypodiales > Pteridaceae > Ceratopteris > Ceratopteris richardii. The sequence continues at coordinate 147,038,994 of CM035432.1, forward strand.
TTAAAGTAATTGGGAAGGTTTAGGTGAACCCCCTTTAGTACACAAAGGAAGAATTAAAAGGGAATGTGAAGGCATGTGAAGCGGAAAAGTGTACGCACAAGTGAAAGTAGGACCCCATTAAAATTTTTGGTTTTACACTAAAGTCACTACAGGACAAAGGGCAATTCGTTGGCCGCCAACTAACAAGAGAATCTTGGGACATCAAAGGAAGCCCAAGAGTCCATGGCAGTTAGAAGTCACGGGACCGGCGGATTCAAGAGGAGGACAAAGGCTATTCTTGGACACATTGAGAGCAAGGAGCAAGAGAGAGCTTCAGAGGAAGCAAGAGAGGAAGCAAGAAGAGCCACCAGTGCGACGACACTCAAGAGTGCAAGAGGTGTCAAGAGGAAGGTGTGCAGAGAAGGCGGATTGGATTCCAAGAGTCCCAAGGTCTATTGTGTGTGTGCGCCGAGATACCAATTCCTTAGCTTGGTGGAAGCTTAGTGCAAGGTGTGCACAAGGGAAGCGTGAAGCAAGTGAAGGATTGGTGCAGGAGAGGCCGCCGTCAGAGGACTTGAGATAATTGGTCTTCAGTAATTGATATTCTCTGAAGTTGTATTTAGTCATTGATTAGACTGTGTGCAGTCATTGTAATTGTTGCAAGATAATCAATATTCAAGGTTTCCGAGAGTATTCCTTTGCAGAAGTTCTCACTGTTATTCCATTTTCATCACCTCCTTTTTCTCCTACAAACCCTCAAACTCCTTCTTGTCCACGAATCCCCAACAAATTTTGCACACCCGGTGGGATATCCAAGGAGCTTTGAGCATAGGAGACTATATATTGCCATTGGAGGACAATATTCCAGTGTCGACAACATTACTCCAGTGGGCCAAAAGGTACATACTTTTATCAAGTGTCTCATTTTAAGTGGACTATGAATAGCTCATGACCGCGACCCGGTCACAAACCTTGAGGATCAAGTGCAAGCAGACAAGAAGAAAGACGAACAGAAGATCATCGAGTCCACTTTCATCGACTTCATCGGTAGGAAGCATGGCAGGACAGGTGGACCTAGAAATCTTGCTCTCCAGATTAAACATAAAATTTCCCTCCTTCAGAGGTTTAGCCCATGAGGACCCAGATGAGCAAATTCGAAGATTTCTTGCATTATGTAAGACTAGGGGGCTAATGGGTAGGGAAGATGCTTTCTTGATACTCTTCCCCGCCACATTGGAAGGTCTGGCAGACAAGTGGTTTAGCCAGTTTGCTGAAAATCACTTTACCTCTTGGGATTTGATGAAAGAGGCTTTTAAGAATCATATTCAGCATGGCAACATGGCTGAGATCATTATAGAAGAATTGGAAAACTTGAAGTTGGGTCCAAGAGAGAAGTTCCCTGAGTTCGTGACCAGGGCCAAAGCACTAATGGCTAAACTACCGGATCCACCACACGACTTCTTTGTCAAGAAGTGGTTAGCCAAACCTCTACCTGTGGTCACCCAATGCAAAATAAAAGAGTTAGTGCTACCTACTGCCTCTGTTGAGGAGTTCATCAATACAGCCACCCGCTTGGAACAGATAAGGCACCAGTATGGTGCAACTTCTTCCCAACCATCATATGGTGCAGAATTGGAGGACCCAGTGAGCCAGTTAAGAAGGGAACTGGAGGGCTTGAAAAGGAATAAGCCCTACACAGAGGAGGAGACTACTGTAGCTCAGCTGAGAAGAGAGATTGAAGCCCTCAAGCTCCAAAAGGAAGAGGAAGCCCAAGCAGAGGAACTAGCTCAGCTGAGGCAGGAGTTGCAAGAACTAAAAGGAGGCGGCATTAAGAACGGACTCTGGTGCTCCATGTGCAACAAGCAAGGACACATAGTAAGTGAATGTCCTTTGCTAAATGTGACTTGCCAATTATGCAGGAAGATTGGGCATGAGGCCCATGAATGCCAAGTAAGGGGAATACCGACAACGACATATTGGACACAAGGAGGACTTTTGCCACCAGCAAATGTAATGGCAGCAGCAGCAAACCAAGGTAATAACTATAATCCTAGACCGAGAACTAACTTTGCAAATGGGCCTAGAAGGCCAATTATTTGCTTCAGATGTGGAGAATGTGGGCACTACCAATCTAGGTGCACCCTCCCAGAAAATGCACCTCCTTGCAGGAACTGTCCAGAGGCCAGGGATCACTATACAAACTGTTGTCCTAAGAATCAAGCCTCTACTTCCGGACCCCATCTCCAAATGATCTCTGTATTCAAAGAGGAAACACTCCCTGAGGTGAATGAACCTTCACCATCTACTAGAGTGGTACAATTAGAAGAACTCGAATCTTTTGCAGTACAGACAAGAAGCAAGGGAACGGCAAAAGTGGTAGAAAATCAAGAATTGATAATTAAGGAATTAAACAAAGACAGAGTTGCAATTGAAGACAAAGATACTACAAGTGCAGACACAAACCACAATGAATGTCTCATAGGCACCAGTGATGCCATTGGGCATGCCTTCAACAGGGCTCAAGAAGAGTTTGGCAAAGCGAATGAAGCTCACTCTCTTAAAGAGTCGGAGGCTTCAAAACTACTCAAGTCAATGAAGAAGGAGGTTAGTATTTTTGATTTAATAAAGATGGATGGGAAATTCAGGTCAGAATTATTGTAGATAATTGATGAGGCTTCTACTACAAGCTTAGTGGCCAAGACTGCTATCTTACATAAAGGGATAATTAAGGGGGAAGCACCCCTTACAGATTATAAAAGTCCTCGGCTTACAATATCAATCAAGGGTCATGAATTTCAAGGTGTTATTGTAGATGGTGGTTCTGGCATTAACTTGATGCCTGAACATACCATGAAAAGGATTGGGCTCCACCCTTCAAGACCTGCAAATTTCACGGTTACTTTGGTAGATCAGAGCAAAGTAAGGCCCTTGGGGGTAATCCCAAAAGTTCCACTTGAAGTACAAGGTAATCTATTCATTCTGAATTTTGTGGTTTTAAGATTGCCCCAGGTTGAAGGAGGATTTCCTCTCTTAATTGGAAGACCTTGGCTGAGGCATGCCAGTGTCATTCATGATTGGGGTAAGGACACTATGTGGGTACAAAAGAAAGGGCAGGAGCTGACACAAATTCATTTAGAAGAAGGCCCAGACAATCAAGGAAACACTAGTATGATGCAAACAGTGAGCATTTGCATGGAAACAGAAGCAGAGGATCAACCCCAAATAGATTTTGAGGAAGAAGAGGATATTCTAAGTTGGCTCCATGCAGGCAACTCTTCTTCTTGTTTTGGAATTTTTCTTGATACTCCTGGCACGACTGAAGATTATGATGAAGACAAGGAAAAGGTCCAGGTTGATGGATTAGGAGAGCCCATCACTGACCACAGAAGAGGCAGGAAGATACCCCTCAAATACAAATTAGAGGAGGATGTGTCAACATCGGATAACGAAGTTTCTAAATCTAAAAACAAGGTAAAAAATTCTGAGGTTGAATGTTCTTTCCCAATTCAAGAAATCCCTGCAGGATGGGTGCAGGACAAGGAGGAACACATCGAAATCCAAAATACACCTGCTTATGAAGCAATGCACGAAAGCTAGTAGAAGAAGAAAAGGAAGCAGATGCACAGGGAGATAATATGGTAACAAGAAATCCGGTCCAAGAAATATACTTAGGCACTCAAAACAATAATCAACCAGTTCTGGTGGCCACTTGGTTGTGGAGCCACCCAGAGCTCCTGGAAAAGGTAAAATCATTCTTGAGCCAGTATGCAGATGTTTTTGCCTGGCATTATAAAGACTTAGAAGGAGTGCCTGCATCTTATGGAGAGCACAGAATCCCTCTGGTTGATGGAGCCAGACCTATCAGAGGAAGGAGTTATAGACTTAATCCAAAGTATGCGGAAGCCGTCTATGTGGAAATCCAAAAGATGGAGGATGCAGGAATCATCATTCCTGTAGAACACTCAGAGTGGCTCTCACCTATGGTTATAGTTCCGAAGAAGAATACTAATAAAATCAGAATTTGCGTTGACTTTAGAGCTCTCAACAAGGTGACCATTCCGGATGGGTTCCCTATGCCTTTTGCAGAACAGGTCATTGAAGAAGTGGCTGGGCATGCCTTATATAGTTTTATGGATGGATTCAGTGGCTATAATCAAATATCAATACATCCAGAGGATCGGGAAAAGACCGCTTTTATCACACCTTGGGGAACATATGTGTATGTAAAAATGCCATTTGGGCTCAGAAATGCTCCAGCCACCTTTAACAGAACGGTCAATCTCATTTTTGGCCCCCTACTGCTGGAATCACTTAGAATCTTCATGGATGACTTCTCTTCGTTTTCAGGATCTCACAAGGAAACTCCTCTAGATTGTTTGGACCACCACTTGAGGCAGCTGCAGAATGTTTTCAAAAGATGCAGGGAGACTAAGTTAAAGCTCAATCCAAACAAATGTCATTTCCTTGTGACAGAAGGAACCCTCTTAGGACATGTGGTGTCGGCTAAAGGTATGGCACCAGATCCTAACAAAATCATTTCTATATTAAAGTTGCCTAAACCTAAATCCCCTAAAGAGATCCAGAGTTTCTTGGGGCATACTGGTTATCACAGAAGGTTCATAAAAATGTATGCAGAGATAGCTAGACCTCTGATTAGACTTACAGGTAAGGAGGTACCCTTTAAATGGGAAGAAGAGGAGGAAAAAGCATATCAGACATTACGGTCACGGTTAGTGTGTGCTCCTATCTTGGTCACCCCGGAGTGGTCAAAAATCTTTCATATACATGTCGATGCCGTGCATATGCAGTGGGGGCAGTTCTGACTCAACCCAGTGAAGAATTTAAAATGGACATGCCAATTCAATATGCCAGTAGAATCTTGACCAAGGCTGAAAGGAATTACAGTACTACTGAAAGGGAAGCACTAGCAATGGTCTTTGCCGTCCAAAAATTCCGCCATTACTTATTGGGGGTAAAATTTATTATTATATAAGATCACCAACCACTAAAATACCTCCTCAACAAACCCCAGGCCACTGGCAGAATATGGAGGTGGCTATTGTTGTTTCAAGAGTTTGATTTTTCTGTTGTTACAGACAGGGCAAAGATGACAGGTTCAGGAAATGTTTGGAAGAAGAAGAAGTGAGGGAAGTCCTTCACTCTGCACATGAAGGAACAGGTGGTGGGCACCTCCCAGGACACATTATGAGTCAGAGGATACTGGATGTGGGTCTATGGTGGCCTACACTATTTAGGGATGCAGATGAATGGGGAAAAGCATGTGACATTTGCCAAAGGTGTGGACCTAAGCCAACAAAGCAGAGACATAACCCCTTGGTTATTTCCACCTCCTGGCAACCATTTGAAAAGTGGGGGTTAGATTTTGTAGGGCCAATCTACCCTCCTGCGTTTCCAAAAAGAGAAAAATATCTCCTGATAGCTACTGATTATGCCACAAAGTGGGCTGAAGCTATTGCCTCCTCCGATTGCACTGCCCAAACTGTTGCTGATTTCATTTATAGTCACATCATTTGCAGGTTTGGTTGTCCACTTGAAATTTGTACTGATCAAGGTACCCATTTTGTCAATAAAGTCTTGCAAGAAATCTTCAACAGGTATAGAATTCTTCATAGGACCTCTTGTGCTTACTATCCACGAGCAAATGGACAGGCCGAGTCCACGAATAAGGTTTTAATTGCAATGTTAAGAAAGGAGTGTATGTTGCAACCCACTTCATGGGGCATTGCGTACCTAGGTACACTTTGGGCATACAGGCTTGCCTACAAAGAGGCCACTGGCTATTCCCCATTCCAACTGGTCTATGGCATCTTACCTATCGAGCCCTTTGAATTTTTACATGGATCACCTAAGATAGCATTCATGCAGGGAAAGACGGATTGTGATATCTCTCAAAGGCTAGGAGCACTACATAAAGTGGAGGAGATTCGTCTGCTTGCGACCAAACAATTGATAGAGACTCAGATAAAAAGAAAGGAGGCTCATGACCGAAATTTATGGCAGAACAAGTTGAAGCCCGATGATTTAGCTCTATTACACCGACCACAATTGTCTAATCAAACTAAAGGGAAATGGATCCCTCACTGGGAAGGCCCTTTTCGCATTACGAAAATGCTGCAGTGGGGTGCTGTGCAATTGGAAACACTGGATGGCAACACCCTACCCTTGGTAAACATCTCCAGACTCAAGGGTTACCACCAAAAATCATAAACATTGCTTTTTTCCTATTTTGTTCCTCAGTGTTTTTGAAATGCTTTAATAAGTCAATAATAATCAAAATGCTCACACGTTTTTTGGCGTTCGATTTTTTTTTATTTTCACCCACCAAATGAAGTTCAATAAAAATGGGCACCTTATTTTGGATGGCCCTTGCTTCCCATTCCAACTTTCAATATTTCCCTTTCTTTTGTTTCTCTTTTTGAATGGATGAGATTGGCAATTGCTTCTCCTCTCTTTTGAGTCCTCTTTTAAGATGAACCAACCTTTCCTGTGAGGTGATCCCTCATCCCAACTAACTATATAATCGGCATTCTTCTTCTTATTGCTCCCATCATCATGCTGATCAAGGCTCTCTTTGATGATCGTGCAAACCCCAAATCATTGAGGTGTCGGCAGCCACTGTGGATTTTCCACAAGAAGCTCCTTTACCATACACCTTCCCCGTCCTCCTTCCCTCCCACCCCGCAGGCGACCCCCTCGCCCAACCCCCCCCTCTACCAACTTCCTTCCCACCCCAGCCAACTTCCGCAACCCGACGCCTCACCATAACCTCCATCCTTCCCTCAATCCTCTCCTCTCCGCCCCCCCTTCATCCTCATCATCCTCTCCTCTCCGCCCCCTTCATCCTTCCCCAAATCCTCTCCTCTCCGCCCCCCCTTCATCCTCATCATCCTCTCCTCTCCGCCCCCTTCCTCCTTCCGCCAAGCCCCCCCTCCTTCCCTCCTTCCGCCGCCACCACGGCTTGCCATCCCTCCCCCCTCTTTCCGCCGACCCACCACACCCCCCTCCTTTCCCCCCCCCCCCCCCTCTGCCACCCTCCCTTCCTCCTCCAGCCCTCCCTCCTTCCGCCCTCACCCGCCATCCCCACACCTCTCCATCCACTCTCCATCCACAAGCCTCCGCCTCCACAAGCCTACCAACCATCCCTCCCCCGCCGCCTCTCCTCCCGCCTCCCTCTGCTCCCGCCTCCACAAGCCTACCAACCATCCCTCCCCCGCCGCCTCTCCTCCCGCCTCCCTCTCCTCCCGCCTCCCTCTCCTCCCGCCTCCACAAGCCTACCAACCATCCCTCCCCCGCCGCCTCTCCTCCCGCCTCCCTCTCCTCACGCCTCCGAAAGCCTCCGCAAGCCTCCGCAAGCCTCTCCTCCCGCCTCCCTCTCGCTCCCCCATCCCTCCCCCCCTCCTTCCGCTGACCCATCCTCCCATCCCACCCGCAGCGATCCCCCATCCCTCCCCCGCCTTATCCTTCCCCACCCATCCCTTCCCCTCCACCCAACCTCTTCCGCCCCCCCCCACCCAACCTCTCCCGCCGCCTCGCCTCCGCAGCGCCATTCCGCAGCCGCCCGCCGCCAAGCACCCGCCCGCTCCGCCCGACTCCGCCTCCGCGGGACCTCCGCCGCCCGCCACAACTCCGCCGCCTAAATTCTGCCGCCTACCTCTCCTTCCGCCTCCGCAAGCCTACCAACTCGACCTCCCCGCTGCCCCTCTGCTCCCTGCTCCGCGCCGCCACTTCACCGCCACCGCCAGCCCGCAGCCAGCTCAACCCCCCTCCGCCCCTTCGCAAGCCATCCGCCCGACTCCGCGCCGCCATCCGCTCCGCCCGACTCCGCGCCATCCGCTCCGCCCGACTCCGCGCCGCCATCCGCCTCCGCCCGACTCCGCGCCGCTCCGCCGTCCTCCGACCGCATCTCCGCCTCCGCGGGCAGCGCCGCTCATACCCTCCGCAGCGCCGTCCTCCGCTGCCCTAAGCCGCCGCTCCACCGCCCTAAGCCGCCGCTCCACCGCCCTCCCCGCTAATTCCTCCTCCGCCGTCCCCCTACACCGACCTCCCCGCTACTTCCTCCTCCGCTGCCCACAATCTCCGCAGGTCCGCCGTCCGCTGCCCGCCCACAATCTCCGCAGGTCCGCCGTCCGCTGCTCCACCAACTCCGCCAGTCAACCATCGCTTCCGCCCTCCGCGCGACCTCCCCCCCCCTCCGCCCATTCCAATCCCCTCCCATCCCCTCGCACGTGACCCCCCCCTCTGCCCATTCCAATCCCCTCCAATCCCCCCTCCGCACGCGTACAACCTCGCGACCTCCCCCCCCTCCGCCCATTCCAATCCCCTCCAATCCACCCTCCACCCATTCCAATCCCCTCCAATCCCCTCGCACGTGACCTCCCCCCTCCGCCCATTCCAATCCCCTCCGCAGCCCTCCCGCGCCCCCCAACCCCCCGCTCTCCCGCACAATTACCCACCCCCTCCCTCAATTCCCCACCCCCTCCCTCCCCACAGGCACCCCATCCGCAGGCACCACATCCGCCGCCCCCCCCCAACCCCCCCCCCCCCTCCTTCTCCCACCCGCACTCTGCCACCCCCGCCCCAACTCCCTTCCCAATCGCACCTCCGTAGCCATTGCCTAACATCCGTCCTCATCCCCTCCGTAGCAATCGCCAAGCAATCCTTCTCCTCCTCCACGTCCTCCGCCTCTGACTACGCCTCCGACTACGCCAAAAATCACCAATTCTCCGCCCCTTCAACCTCGCAGGCAAACCCACTCCTCCTCCGACCCCCTCATCCCCTCCCCCGGACCCTCCACCATCTCCATTTCCCCATAACTCCAAACTCTTCCTGTCTCGGCATTCTCCATTTCTTCTATGGCTAATCCACCCCCCCAGGACGATCCTGCGGCCTTCACACCTCCGGCGGTCCCAACAACCAATCTTCATTATCCTCCTTCAGATTCTACTCATCCGTCGCATACCCAATACCTTCCCACCCAGGTCTACCCGGTCCCGTCAGTGCCCGCCTCTCTTTCCCCAACGTTTCCTCCATCCACCCTCTCCCCTTTTCCCACAGCCGATGCCTCAACTTCTGCCATTCCTCCTCCACCTATCAATATTCCTACTTATTCCATTCGCTCCGATTCTACCGATTACTCTCCCCCATCCCTCCCTCGCCCCCCCTCCCCCTCTCCCTCTCCTTCTGCTTCCCATAATTCAATCCCTACAGGCGATTATATGAGCCTTTTCCTCCCACCTGATCTACCTATCCAAATCAATATTCATTTATCTCCACCTCCAATTGACCTCCGCAATCTATTCTCGACCGAAAATCTTAGGTATGCAGGTCTTTTAGGCTTGGCAGACGTTCTGTTGCAGGACCCTTCCAACCTTAATGACATCTACGAAACTCTTCGGCTATTCCCCCAATTTCGTACCGGCACTCTTACCATCCCGGACATCGCCAACCGTATAGGATCCTCCCTCATCGACTTCATAAGTCCCCCACTCTTATATTCGGGAGTGTCACCCGTGGAAACAATTGCTTTTTGTAAAGAGCGTTTTGAGAACCAAGCCCGTTTTTCCATCCGCATGCAAGCAATCCTGACTTCATTTATCTTCTTCTTTTTACTTAGAAGCCCCACCGCTGCGCTTCCCCTTTCCGACATTCGTATTGCGGATCCCCTGTACTGCTTCCTAACGAGCCGCCCCTACCCTTACGCCGCCCTCCTCTATAGTTCCTTGAGCGTGCGCTCTCGTAGACTCCGTGAGGCTATCCCTCGCCGCTCTCGTACCTTTAACATATATTCTGCTCCCCTCCTAGCTTGGGTCTATCAAATCCCTGCACAATTGGCTAACCCTTCCACTATTTCCCCATCCCCTCCATTCCTTGTTAGCAACCCGCAAAACGATCCCATTATCCCTTCCATATCCCGGCCTCCCCACTCCCCTTCACTCTCCACTGACTCAACATCCGCTTCCACCCAACCCTCTGCACCCCCGGATCTCCATCCACTTAATCCAAGGTCTCCTTCCCCTATCATTATCACATCTCCTGCCAGGGCCCCCATGCATCCTCATACTCCTGTTCCCCCACATGGCTCCTCTTCATTCCGCCCACTCATTCAAACCCATCTGAACCCACTCAACCCTACCAGTACTCCCCCACGTCCCCCTGTTTCCCAATTTCATACCCCAAGTAATGACCCACCCACCCAACCCCACCATTCCAATCTTCATTCCACAACCGGTCCCTCTCCCATTCCCACCAATTCTCAAACTCCACCCGTAGCACCTGTTCCTCCATCTGATACCCAGGCTGAACCCTCATTTTTCCTATTACTCCGCGAAGCCAGTAACATTGCTCAGGGAAGTGCTGACGCTTCCAAGTTGTCCATGGATTCCATCTCAGCTGCAGCCAGCATTCATCAACAATATATCTCGACTATAGACAACATAAATCGCATGGCCACCTCCCAGTGGCAATCTCTCACTGAATCCGCCCGCTTGCTCAAGGAGGAGCGAGATAGGTATCGAGACATTGCGGATTCTGCGCTCCAAACTTTAGAGGATCTTCAAAATCGTTTTCAGTTAGGTTTATGTGATAATGCAGCGTGTCGGCGTATCAAGCGCGAACGGGACCATCTTCGCACTTGCCTGAGTTCTATCCAACACCTTATAGAGCAAGCTTCCGTTCCCCTCCCATCTTCACCACAGCCAACTCCTCAATAATCTCAATCCTGTTTTAATAATGCGCTGCCCACTTTTCAATAAATTACATGGCTTGAGCCGTAGTTCTAGCTTCCCAATAATTGTATCATCCTTCTGCTTATGCCAATCAGACTTCAATAATCATCAGATATTGTCTTCTTTTCTTTAGTAATCAATAAAAGTACTTTTTCTCTCTTTTTCGGCTTTACTTTCTCTCTGTTCATATAAATGTTCATTTTGGTTCTTAAGCTATTCTTGTATCCAGTATGTTGTCTCTCCGGGTCGGAGAGTCCTTTAGGTGGTGGGCATCTGTTGAGCCCATAAAAGTCATGATGGTCAAAGCAAACCGGTCAAAGTCACCAAGGGCAAGGTCAAGCCAACAGGTGCAAAGTCAAAGTGCCTAAGTGACAATTGATTGTCCCACAAAGGGTAAATTAATTTTCCTAAGGATCAGAATGTGTTTTAAAGTAATTGGGAAGGTTTAGGTGAACCCCCTTTAGTACACAAAGGAAGAATTAAAAGGGAATGTGAAGGCATGTGAAGCGGAAAAGTGTACGCTCAAGTGAAAGTAGGACCCCATTAAAATTTTTGGTTTTACACTAAAGTCACTACAGGACAAAGGGCAATTCGTTGGCCGCCAACTAACAAGAGAATCTTGGGACATCAAAGGAAGCCCAAGAGTCCATGGCAGTTAGAAGTCACGGGACCGGCGGATTCAAGAGGAGGACAAAGGCTATTCTTGGACACATTGAGAGCAAGGAGCAAGAGAGAGCTTCAGAGGAAGCAAGAGAGGAAGCAAGAAGAGCCACCAGTGCGACGACACTCAAGAGTGCAAGAGGTGTCAAGAGGAAGGTGTGCAGAGAAGGCGGATTGGATTCCAAGAGTCCCAAGTTCTATTGTGTGTGTGCGCCGAGATACCAATTCCTTAGCTTGGTGGAAGCTTAGTGCAAGGTGTGCACAAGGGAAGCGTGAAGCAAGTGAAGGATTGGTGCAGGAGAGGCCGCCGTCAGAGGACTTGAGATAATTGGTCTTCAGTAATTGATATTCTCTGAAGTTGTATTTAGTCATTGATTAGACTGTGTGTAGTCATTGTAATTGTTGCAAGATAATCAATATTCAAGGTTTCCTAGAGTATTCCTTTGCAGAAGTTCTCACTGTTATTCCATTTTCATCACCTCCTTTTTCTCCTACAAACCCTCAAACTCCTTCTTGTCCACGAATCCCCAACACATATCTTCTAGAGAACTTCCCCTCTTATGCCATTCCACAAAGTAAAAGAGTAGCTGATTGTTTCTCCAAGTAATGCTTGTTTCCAATTGATTCGCCTTGTTGAGCTCAAAATCTTGGGGAGAGAGTGCCTGATTGGGAAGCTTCTAGGGCACAAGAAGAAGAGATGACCAAGGTCCTCTCTGCTATGGTTACAATGCTTAAACCAATGAGGGCCCACATATATTTTATTAGCTTTGCCATTGGTCTTGATTCCACGATGGATTATTTTCCATATAAGGACTGATCATTTGTTCTTAATGAGAGGATGCCATAGGTCCCCACACATGACTTTCCATCTGATTCTAGATGAGTCCTGGCACCATCCCCTGTTAAGGGAGATATGCAAGTCAAACTACTTATGCATCCTCAGAGTTTTGTCTAATTTATTATCGTTGGTCCATCTTAACCCTTCAACCGAGGGGGGGGGGTCATTTCCAAAAGGAGAGTAGTCTTTGAGTTGTCCCAAGAGTTGATTCTCTATTCGAGAAGGAACCAATCATCAAAGCCGATTCTCCTAACATAGTTTATGTCCTCACACCTCAACCAATGACCTCTATCATGGTTTCAGAGATGTTTCCACTTGCTAAAACCTTTGTTCCATAACTTCTTTGCTCTTTGGATGTTCTCCAAATCAAATTCTTTGATTCCATTAATACAAGACCAAATAGAATCATTTTTCCTAATCCCAACTGCCCATTTCTAGTCTTCATTAACTTCGATGTACAGTTTCATCATGTTCCAACTTTTCCAAACCGAGCAAACAAGGCTAGATCATTTCGGAGTCTGTGGACACTGACAAAACAACAAGGTGAGCAGATCAAGATCCTTCCACCTAGGGATTCCTTGAAGTTTAAGAGATTATTTATCTCTAAGAATTAGTTTTGCTTAAGAAGCTTCCACATTGCACCATGCTTTGAGAAGGCATTTGGCAGCCAATTTTTTTGCCATAGATCCCACATTCAAAATGCCCAAACCACTAGACTCTTTTTGGTTAGCACATAAGGCCCACTTAATCTTGGGCACTCCCCTCCTGTTGGGATCACTGATCCAAAGGAAATTTCTATGAGTACTTTCAAGCTTCACTAATTCTTTGTCTTTCGATCTCCAACATGCAAGAAAATAGATAATAGATGAGATGAGGAAGTGTTGATCACCATAGCATCCCCTTCCAGGTTGAGCTGCATGCCCTTCCAGGTTGAGCTGCATGCCCTTCTAGTAGGAAACTTTAGTATCTAGTTTGTCTAGAACCCAATTCCAACATTGGCCAATCGATACTTCAAAACCCATCGGGATATCGAGGAGCCAAAAAATCTATCCATCTTTACATCCATGGTTAGTCAAGAATTGTGATGGGGGCCCCAAAATAGCCTTGAGAGCAATTTTGGAGTGATTTAGTTTAGAAACCGATGCAACATAGGAAATATTTAGACAATGCCAAAAGATGTTGATACTCCCTCCTCAAGACGTTGCACCATCTCGATGCAATTCTTCAATATTGGCTAAAAAATTTCTAGGAACAAAATTAGAACTGTCTATGGGCAAAACAACCTGAAATGAGAACTAGGGTATATACAATGATTGATTTTTCTCGAAATATTGCAAGTTAGATAAGCGTTCACCCTAGATAAGCCTTCACCCTGGAAATGTTGACCAGACACAATTTCTCACCCTGTAGGTCCTCTACTTGTACTACTCCTTGTTGAAATATCTTGAGCACTTTGTAGGGTCCTGACCATTTTGGTGCCAATTTAGTTGGTACAGCTGGAATCTGATATATCAACACTAGAGCTCCTTCTTCCACCTTATTGGTCCTTAAGTGTCTGTCATGAATGTGTTTCCTTTCTTCCTGATTTTCTTGCAGCCTCTTCATAGTTGTTTCCCTATATTCCTCCAATGCTACCAATCTTCTAATGTGAGGGTCAACATCAATTCTTTTTGCTTCAATTTCTTTTCTAATGATGAATTCGAAAGGGGCTAATGCCTCTTTCCCATAGACTAGAAGAAATGGGCTCTCTCCCGTGGTGCCCCTTCTAGTTGTTCGAAAAGCCCATATTGCACCAATGAGGGCTTGTGGCCATGAACTGTGATGGTCAAAGGCTAATTTGCGTAGTAATTCAATCAAAATTTTGTTAGAACTTTCTGCTTGCCCATTTGCTCTCGAGTAGTATGCACAGGATTTTGTATGGAAGATCTTGTACCTAACAAAGGTTATTTGCAACAATTGGTTTACAAAGTGCGTGCCTCTATCACTTGTGACTTCAAGTGGGTAGCCAAATCTTGAGAATATTCTTTTATACATAAACTTGGCTACTGTAGTGGAAGTACAATCAGTAGTAGCCTTAGCTTCTACCCACTTAGTAGAATAACATGTGGCCACCAAGATATACTTCTTACCACCATGTTGACAAGTTGGGCTGATTGGTCCAATGAAATCAAGACCCCATCGTTCGAAAGGTAGCCATCCAATGCAGATTACTAACGGTTGAAAATTCAGTCTACTAGGCTTGGGAGCATATCTCTGGCAGATATCACATCCTTTGGCAAACTTGATAGCATCTTTGTAAACATGAGGCCACCATAATCCCCTGTGGATAATTTTGTGAGCCAACTCCTCTCCTTTGAGATGCCCTTCACTGTGTGCTGCTTCAAGCAAAAAATTCACCTCCTCTGGATAAACACATTTTCTCAAGATACCATCATGACAATATTTATACAAATGGTCATTTATAAGTGAATATGGTTTGGCTTTAAAGAGTAATCTCCTCCTTTCTAATGGTTTTATGTTCTCAAGGAATTTTCCAGAAGTGAGAAAATGTAGAATTTCACCTTCACTCATAGCCGTCCTTCACACCTGATCTGCCATGTAGTGTTCTTTTCCTGGCCTAATACGAATCTCAAAATCATACTCTTGAAATAGTAGTAGCCAACGCCAAATCCTTCCAGCTACTCTAGGCTTATTAATTAAGTATTTGAGGGGCTGATGGTCAGATATGACAATGAAATGCACACCTAGAAGGTAGTGCCTAAACTTTTGGAGTGTGTAAACAATAGCCAAATCTTCCCTTTCCATAGTGTTGTAATTTCTTTCTTCTCTGGTAAGTAGTCTGCTAGCATAAGCTATAGGTTGATCCACCTTTGGCACCTTGGGCATGGAGGGTCGAGCCAAAACTGCTCCTACTGCATGAAGACTAGCATCTGTACGCACATGAAACTCTACTGACCAGTTAGGAATAGTTAAGAGTGGAGCAATACATAGCCTCAATTTTAGTTCAAAAAATGCCTTTTCAGCCTCAGGACTCCATGAAAAAGGAATCTTCTTACTCGTAAGCTTTGACAGAGG
The DNA here is from genome assembly GCA_020310875.1 of Ceratopteris richardii. NCBI lineage: Eukaryota > Viridiplantae > Streptophyta > Polypodiopsida > Polypodiales > Pteridaceae > Ceratopteris > Ceratopteris richardii. The sequence goes on from CM035432.1 coordinate 147,054,291, forward strand.
CTTAGCTATTTCTGAATACATCCGTATAAATCTCCTATGGTAGCCTGCATGGCGTAAAAAGCTTTGTACTTCCTTAGGAGTCCGTGGAATGGGCATGGAAAGGATAGCAGTGACCTTTGCTGGATCTACAATTATCCCATTTGCAGACACGATGTGACCAAGGGGAGTGCCTTTTGTGACCAAAAAATGACATTTAGCAGGATTCAACTTGAAACCTTTTTTTAGACACTGCTCAAAGATTTCCTTCAGATTTTCCAAGTGATCGTGAAAATCTTGGACTACTGCTCTTCTATCTGTGCCTGAGAACACTGAAAAGTCATCCATAAAAATGCACAGAAAAGTTGTCAACCATGATCAAATACATTGTTCTATTAAATGAAGCAGGTGCATTTCGCAACCCAAAAGCCATGCATGTGTGATTTTGAGTTTTACTGCCTCTGCATATTTTGGATTGAGTTGTACTTCTTGCAGGTGCAACTCCCTCTACTAAGGGTATTCGATGTAATCCAAGCTCCTCTGGAATCCCTGTTAGATCCTTGTAGGACCATGTAAAGACATTTTTATAGGAAAAACGGAGAGAACTTACCCTCTGTTGTAAAAAGGGATAGTGCCACAACCAGGAGGCTAAGTGGACTATTTGAGGATTTCCTTCATCTCCAAGGTTCACTTCTTGAACTAGCATTTTAGGACTCGTCTCTCTTGAAAAAGCATCTACACTGTGAGCAGGGGTGGATTTCACCTTATGTTCCACAATATGTTGCTTGATCCATCCTTGAGGAATTTTTGAAAATGGAAGGTCTTCTCTACTCTCAGACTCAAAATTAGGCCCTTGAGACTCAAAATTAGCCTCCTCCAAAGCTTCTTCAATTTTGTCATTTTTAGGCTTTTTTGCCCTTTTGTAGAACTCGGTAGTGGTGCATTCTCGCAAAATTGGCCCATTTTCATCCAATGGACCAATTTGGTCCGATGGCCCAATTTCACTATTTGGGCCCCTTGGAGAGACTAATTCACTTCCTACTACTTTTTGCTCACTTCTTGCTAATTTTTTACCACCAAGACCATTTTGTGAAAAATGCCCAAAAGGCTCTTTAATTTGGTCTGCCCCAATTTGACTATTTGGGCCCCCCGAAGATACTAACTCGCTTTTTGCTACTTTTTGACCGCCAAGACCATTTTATGAAAAATGGCCAAATTTGATCTCCAAAGGCTCTTTAATTTGGTCCGATGACCCAATTTGACTATTTCGGCCCCCCAAAGATACTAACTCACTTTCTGCTACTTTTTGACCTCCAAGACCATTTTGTGAAAAATGGCCAAATTTTATCTCCAAAGGCTCTTTCTTGACCTCGGTCTCTGTTTTCCTGCAAGGACTCATTTTTTCTCTTTTGTGAGTGATTGAGCCTAAATTTTCATTATTCGACTCTTTTTCCCTTCCTTGGGCTTCTTTTGCAAGTTCTTCATTTATTTTAGTAATCTCAAGAGTGCAACACTCTGCACCACCCATCATCCAATTTAACAAAATTTCTTCTTCTTGGGGTACAGAAGGCATTACCTGAGTATCTACATATCCAGTTGTCTTGTTGGAGTCACATCCTTCTTCTAAGTGTACCTGTAAGTCGTTATTAGTCTTCGAGGAGATCCACATCTGGTTTCTTCCCCAATCTTGTAGTACTTTTGCTTGCCTTAACCAAGGCCTTCTCAAAAGTAGAGGATAAGAGCTTTCCTGTGGCAGGGCAATCACAAAAAAATCCAAGAGGAATTGACAACCTTGTACTGATATGTGTACCTTCTCAATGATGCCGAGGGGCATAACATATCTACTAATGTGATAGTGAAGGGTGCCGCCTTGGTTAGGTTCAGTTTGAGTTTCTTCATTGTAAAATCAGGCATCAGATTGATGCCAGAGCCTCCATCTATAATGACACCAATCAGACCTTCATCGTTTATGAAAACAAATAGCCTTGAGCTTTGATAGTCTACCAAGGGTGCGGGTGGAAAATCAACCATGAAACCATCTATACTCGGTGGTGGGCTTAAGTAGGCCGAGTGTATAACTTTCAATAAATCACTTCTTACTTTCGAATCCATTTTTATGAGTTGGTACAAACTAACCTTGTGATGAATAGCTTTCAAGATTTCCTCAATTTTAACCTCTTGTGTGTCTTCCTAAGAGCTTGCAGGTTGGTCCTTAAGGGAAGTAGTCACCATATCATAAGCTCCTTCAATGTCTGCTTGGCCCTTCCAACTAGCCTTCTTTTCCTCATCTTTATTTTTGAGTCCCTGTTGTTCCTCGCTACAGGTTTTTGCCGCTTGCCTAGCTCTCGTCATTATGGGCACTGAAGAAGATGAAACAGCATAAGACTGAGTGTTCATATCTTCTACTTGTGGAGAGACTGCAATCATGTGAATTGGAGCAGGGCGGCTTCTTGGGCAATCTCTAGTATAGTGATCCTTGGCATCTGGACAATGCTCACAGAGAGGTGCACCTTCTGGTAGAGAACACCTATTCTGCATATGGCCATACTCACCACAATGATAACACATCAGTGGCCTATTATATCTAGGCCGAGTTAGATGGGTCTCTTCTCTATAAGATGCATTTGAAGTACTAGCATAATACGAATCAAGAACAGGAGGGTTACCATGTTGTTGTACTCCCTTGAGGTAGTACCAGTCTCTTGCATCATGACCATCCTTGCCACAGAATTGACAGCTCACCTTGTTAGGACAATTAACATTTGAATGTCCATTTTTGCTACATATTGTACACCAAACCTGCCTTCGTATGTTCTGTGTAGTGCACAAATCTTCTAACTCACGACGAAGTTGAGCCACTTCATCAACATTGTGGCACGGTGGTGGTGGTATGACCTTCTCTTCTTATTGACTCTGCTGCATTCTTAAGGCTTCCAAATTTTTCCTGAGTTGCTCAATAGGTTCTAAGTGTGATGCATAATTTGGTTGAGTATCTCCTTCGAAATGTAGCCTAGCTTCCTTAATGCGTGATGCAGCTGCAACAAAATCATCCAGTGTTGCATCCAATCTAAGAGATTCATGAAGCTTCTACTGAGATGACTTGGGCAAAGCTTTCTCTATCCATTTTTTAACGAGGAAATCACCTGGAGCATGTGGCAGACGTGAAACAAGTGCTTTTTTTTCCTAGTGTGAAGTTCATGAAAGGATTCACCTGGTCTCAGCTTTAAATTCTCTAGCTGATCTAGAGCTCTTTCCGAGGAGTCACTTGGTCTGAATGTCTACGAGAATGTCGTCATCAGTAGCTCCCACGTAGTGAAGTGGCCATCTGCATATTGACTATACCATTTGTCGGCAAGACCTTCCAATGTAGATGGGAAGAGTACCAGCATTGCATCCTCTCAATTCTGCAGACCTCATCCACGGCATAAGGAAATGAATCTCCTCATGTGATCATTTGCATCCTCATAAGCCAGCCCCTTAAAAGTAGGGAGCTTGATATTCAACCTAGAGAGTAAATGAGAAAGATCCTCCATTGGCACTGGTGCTTCTTTTGAAGTATCTGAGGAAAAATCTAATGTCCTTCTCAGCTTCTCTTTTGAGAGTGGGGTTGAAGCCAATTCAATGGACAAATTTAAAGGCAGTGGGGTACTCACCAAAGGTAGAGCTAACTTCTTGATGCTCCTTTCTACACGAAGAGGTTCTCTGTCTATTCGAGTGTGGGTCATGTACGCACTCACAGGATGCAAAAAAAAAACCAAGAAACAGTGTGACACAACTCTATACTGCAATAATTACCTCACACAAAAATGCAAGTGTCCCACCGTGCGTGCCAAACTATAGAGGGGGTAACCAGGTCTATACTTCCAGTACTCCTTCTTCTCAAGGGAGGTTCTCCTTAGGGAAGTATACCATGTAACATCATTGTGTGAGGTACTAATTGAGACGATAAACCAAGAAACAATCAGAGTGTTACAAAGATGCTGAAAAGGCCAATTCCACCAAGATTGAAAAAAAATTGCGCTAGTACTCAAAGGATAAAATTGTTACAGTACAAAAGGTCGATCACTCGAAAGATGAACTAGGACATCTCAACACAGAGAAAGGATACAAACATAGAGAAGGTATACAAGTGTGGTATACAATGCTATGAACTCCAACTTACAAGTGACTATCCCAGTATATCCAATCTCACTGTCATGCCGAGTGCCCCCAACGCTGAAGCTCTCACTCTGTATATTCTCCAATAGAGAAGCCTCTTCTATAGTGCGAAGATCACATCAGCGAGCAGAGAATAATCAAGGAGAAGCCCGATTAGAACACTCTCAAAATACCACAGTAACACAAATAGACCCAAATTGACAAAAGCTAGAATCACAGAGAGACGACAGTGAGTGTATCCCTTAGCTTTCTAAGTATCTGTATATCCTTCCAAATAGACCCTTCACTAACATATATCTCTGACCGTCTATACGTACGTACCCCAAACGAGTGCAAACTGCTTCTTATATAGATCTCGAGGCCAAGAGAGTGACTTCCGCCGGATTCCATCATTTAAGGCACCATCACTGTTCACTGCACACGTGCAGCCAAGAGAGTGGCTTCCACCGGATCCCATCATTTAGTGCACCATCACTATTCGCGCCAATCTCACAAAAGAGGAGGGAGAGCTGGCTAATTTTGCGTAGGACAGCCAACTGCCTCAAAAGCACTTGAAGACTTCGGAATATGGCCTTGAATGCAAGACTCTTTCATGAATCAACCCTTCATCACAAATTTGATAGAGACTTGATCGATCAACATCATTCATGTCACATGATTCATAATATTTAAGTTTTGACATGTTACATCGATCACTTATCATTCAATGATCATATTACATAACATCTTACATGTCATATGAACCATGATACATACCTTGTTTTGAAGTCATATTCATAATGAGAAGAGAATCCTCTTGATCCTCTCTGTAATTGTTGAAGTCATTTCTTGATTTGTATCCTCCTTGATAATTGTTGTTGTAGTCATGATTCTAGCCTTGATTATGGTTGAATCTTCCTCTTGATTGTGAGTAGCCACCTCTTTGATATCCTCTTCCTCTCTGATTCTTGAAGTTCCTATAGCAGTCATTTGTAGTGTGATTAGACAGTCCACATATGTTGCATGGGGAAGAGTTGAAAGATCTCCCCCTGACTTGCTTACCTCCTCTACCCCTTCCTCTTGAGTTCCTACCTCTCCCTGCATAGTTAGCTTGAGAAGTAGTACCTTCATCCTCTATTTTCTTGCTTTTCCCTTTTTGCTTAGTCTTTCCTTTATCTGTGTATAGGGCAGAAGAGACCCCCCCTCATATCAGAATGGTGGGCACCCAGCTTACATGCCGATATATTTTCATCCATTACCAGGGACTGCAAGGGCCCTAGGGAGTTTAAGACCCAATCATTAAGGATAATGATCAAACAGGGGGGAAGAATTTCATACGCACATAAACACTTCAGAATTTGCTTTCAATGGATACACCCATGCATGCCTTGAATAATCATCAATCAAAGTCACAAAGTAAAGATAGTTCCCAAAAGAAGGTGTCTGCATAGGACCATAGATGTCGCTATAAACAAGTTGCAATATATGAGGAGATTAAATTGAACCATCTTTAGGGAAGGAAGAATGATGCATTTTTCCCAAAATATAATCCTCATAGACATAGTTACAAGGTATGTGAAGTTTGGGCATAGAGGAAACCATTTCAAATCTGTGTAGGTATAGCAAACTAGCATAATTCATATGATCAAAGTGTGCATGCCAAAGGTTTCTATCTGAGATAGCTTGAGAATCTTGTACTAAACATGTTGAATCGTTTAAAAATTTTTCATAGTTTATGAGCTTGTACAACCAATGACATAAAATGTTAGAAGCAATAATATCACTATAGTGTGGTAGACCATGAATCGTACATCTTCCATCAACAAATTTGACAACCAAACTGATCTTGGCTAATGTTGAAACTGACAACAAATTTTTCTTGAACCCTGGTACAAACAAAGCATTTGAAAATGTGAAAGAACTATGTTAGACGGTCGCCGAATAAGGACAATTATACTTAGACAGAGGTTTTTAATGTAGAAAGAACCCTTCTGGAAGTACGCGGTAAAGAAAGATTCGCGCAAGCCTTGTAACAAAATTCTATTTAAAGCAATGAAAAGAACAGCAGAGGAGCCAGAGAAGGAGCCCCCCGTGTTTTGGGATTTGCAAGTATAGTGTTGTATGTGTAGAACAGAGTAACTCTGTTCTGTTCCGTCTGCTCCATTCTCTCTCCTGTGTATGTGCTTGTGTGCGTATGTGCGTTATACGCAGTGTTATGAATCGATGCTGTGTTGCAGAGATTTCACCCGGTAATGATTGAAGTATTTCTTAAGCGTTATTCGAACTGGAACGCGTTTTTTGATCGTTCTTCTGTGGAGCACGGAAGCATAGAGAACTAACATGGTTCAATTGTGAGTTATGAGTCTCTGTGAATGACTGGGTCGGTAGTATAATCTGTGTTAAGATTAGTACCGGTAGTGTTCTGAATACGAGTAGAATGATGATAAAGTGCGCGACAAGTTATGGTCAGTAGGTCTTGCGATTTGAAGTTGGTACTCGATAAAGTTGTAGGTTGTCCAGAAGGATTTCGTGGTGTGTTCGTGTTAAGTTACCAGGAGTGCGCTTTGTGTATTGACTCTCGATCCGGACTACTGCTCAACTGTTATAGCAGGTATAGTTTGGAGTGCGGGATTCTAAGACGTTGATAGCCTTGGTTGATCAGAAACAACTACTGAGCTAAGACGCGCGGACCGAGTGACGGGTGAGTGAGAAGTTGGGAAAATAGTATAGGGCCTCTGTCTAACAGACCCCTACCACTCCCAAGGACCCACTTGGCTAGAGTCAGTCTATTCTTACGGTGAGATTGAGTACAGAGAACAAGAGACTCGGAGATATCTGGTACGCGGGTGTGGAACCAGACTCTGGAATCCCCGAAGGACTGTTGTTTTGAATTAGTAATTAACGTCTGCGGTAGGTAGTTAACGGTTGAAGTTACAATAAGCGATTATACCTTTAACATTTGGCGCCGTCTGTGGGAAAGTGGCATCCGATTGCCAGTTCTCTGGCCCGTCGTCTGTGGGAAAGTGGCATCCGATTGCCAGTTCTCTCGCCCGTCGTTTGTGGGAAAGTGGCATCCGATTGACAGTTCTCTGGCTCGTCGTCTGTGGGAAAGTGGCATCCGATTGCCAGTTCTCTGGCCCGTCGTCTGTGGGAAAGTGGCATCCGATTGCCAGTCTTTGGCCCGTTGTCTGTGGGAAAGTGGCATCCGATTACCAGTCTCTGCGGTAAAGTAGCATTTGATTACGAGTCACTTGTGAGACAGTGGCATTAGAGTGCTAACGGTTTGTAAGAAGCAAACATCCAGCAACATTTGCTTCACTGACAGTAGCAACAGATCCAGATTGTTGCAAACTGCTCAGATAGTATCACTGGGCAATGATACATGCCGGTCACTCGATCGGGCGAAACATATCCTAAGAATCGTCAGATTGAAGCACGAAAATCACAAAAGATAGCCTCGGGAGAAGTAGGCATAACTAGATCTGACCAAGTGGTCAAGAAAAGTGGAAACGTTACAACTGATTCCGGTCATATTCCGGTAGAACGGTCAACGCCTTCGATACATTCTGATGCTACTTCGACCCAGCCTATCGAAGATATAGCAAGTCCAGACTCTATCAAAACACCGTTGGAACCTAGTTTAACAATATCAGATAAAGATTTAGAGTTATCCACGGTCAGAAATACGTTAGGAAAATTCGGCAAAAGTAGTAAAACAGGGCATTCTAGCCCAATTTCGGTTCATTCCGATGAGATTCCGGTGATAGAATCACCGATCGCTGGCAAAGGTTTAGCCTTTTTTGCGGAATCATCAGCTCAACCTTCGTGCTTGGAAGAAAGATTTCGAATATTAGACATCCAGAAGGAAGGAAAGCTGTTCGAAACAGAGATCCGAAGCATCCTAAGTCGAAACAGCACACCGGAAAACGCACCATCCGACGATACAAGTCCCGATAGTTCACCCGATCAATCCCGAGATACAGAAGGAAACCCTGAACCCTTCACAATGAGCGGGCAACACCAACAACAACAACATCAACAACAACAGCTAGGACCGCCAAGGCCGCCTCCAACAGGAGTAACCTACACGAAATTTGGTGGATTCCCAGGAGACGACCCAGACGCCCACGTACGAACTTTCGAGATAAGTTATGCAGTTCTTAACCATCCACCAGATCAGGCGTATAAGGCCATTGTTTTTCAATCTACACTGATCAATGAAGCGGCGAGATGGCTCACGGAATATGATATCAATCATTTCGGTACTTACGATGCAGTACGAGACGCCTTTTTACAGCGATTCAGACTAAAGAAGAATCCTGCTGAAATCTTTGAGTATCTACAGAACAACAGACAGAAGGTAAATCAGACCGTCCAGGAGTACGCTACCCTCTTTAGAACACATTTACGGCAGATACCACAGGCTCACGCTAATCTACCTGATGATGTCATCTCTCAATGGTTTATCAATGGATTAACCCCACAACTGAAGCAGATCATGATCATAAGATGTGTCGGAGCTATGACCTTGGATGCCGTCATTGCAATGGCTCTGCAGCTAGAGTCCAAGGTTGGTGGATTTTCAGAAGACTTGGAATGGTTAAAAACAAACAAAAATATGGCTGAAGATATCACCAGGCAAGTATACTGCACCACATGCAAAAATTCGGGGCATACAAGTGCCAACTGTGCACTGAACCAAGTGTTTTGCGCTATCTGCAACACTACCGGACACACCACCGGAAAATGTGTCTACAATGCAAGAATACAGGGGACAGCAACCGTCAATACAGTCATCCAAGAACATGGCCAGCCAGTAAATCACTATGTGCCCCCGCAACTGAGAAACAATCAACCACCAGGATATCGGAACTACCGAGGACAGAGAAACAACACTTATAATGCCAACCGATGGCAGAATGGACCACCACCGGAAAACCCTGAGTTACCACCTCCACGCTGTCATTTCTGTGGCGAATTCGGCCACATTAGAAGGTTTTGTAAAGACGCAATGGAGTATGATCAAAGAAAGAAGGAACGCCAAAATCCAATGGCCAACATGGTAAAAATTACACCGATCGAGACACAGACTGCTACAGTCCAGACCCGTTCCGGTAAACAACTTCAGCCGGCAGCAGAAATCTTTGAACCAGGGATACAAGAACAACGAAGGATGTATAACAAAGCTAGTCACTGGACCACAACAGAACCACCAGTGTTCCCAGAACCTATTCCGGTGACTCAGGCTTCTTCATCAAAGGACGAAACAACACAAAAGGATGCATCAGTAGGGCCATCATCATCAGTAGAGACAACAGCAGACACTTCTGCGTCAGTAGAAACTTCAAGTCCAAAAGAACAAGACAGTCAAGCTCAACAGGCCTGGGAAATTTTGTCCAAGGCATCCATCACTCTGCCTCTAGGCCAACTTCTGGCCTTAGTGCTCGGGATCCGACAACAGTTTCAGCAACAATTCAGCCCAGTACCTTCTTGCATTCCGACGACAGCCGCAGTTCAACCGGAACCTGATGCTGCGATTGATCACGCAGTGCCCTTGATCACAGTATGGTATAAGAATCAGAAGATCACGCAGGTATTAATTGATGGAGGCTCAGGCGTAAACATTGCGACCGCAGCGTTATGCAAAAAGCTAGGCTGGACCGAAATTGAACCAGTCCAATTCTTTGTTCGGATGGCGGATCAATCGAGAGTCCATCCAGTAGGACTTGTGCGGAATGTACCCATCACTCTACAAGGTACGACTTTCAAGATGACTTTTGTCATACTAGATCTACCCGAATCCACTTTGGATTACAATCTTCTTTTCGGCCGACCTTGGCTGAAGCATGCGAAGGTAATACAGGACTGGTCTGCACAAGAGCTTACATTCAAGGATGCCCATCGTAAATATGTGGTGAAACTAGATGCTATGCAATCTTGCGAACCTCACGCCAGACCATACTTTGCTGAACCAGTTCATATGTTAGATGGACTGTCAGATGATGAAGAAGAGCAATTTCTGAAGAGTAATGCCGATTTAATGTCTCTAGGAACTGTTGACCTACAATCCATCATAGATAACTGGAACACGTCAGTATGTACAGTAGCAGCTATCACCGGAAAGTCGGTCCAGGAAGATACTTCCTCAACCCATAACGACGCATTACAACCACTGTTCAAGCCAACAGATGATACAGAGAAACCTCAACAATTTTATGTCCCAGAAGACCAGCTGATCACGTACAATCTAGGAGATAGAGACCACCCACGACCTGTGAAGATGAGGCAGAACTTACCGGAAACATTTAAGGAGGATTTGATTAAACTTCTTCGCGAATTCGCAGACGTCTTTGCATGGGATTACAAAGACATGAAAGGATTAGATCCGCGCATCTATCAACACAGGGTCATGTTGAAACTGGAAGAGAAACCAAAAAAACAACCCAGCTAGAGAATGAACCCCCATTATGCATCACAGGTAAAAGCCGAACTTGATAGACTATTAAAAGTCGGATTCATTATACCAGTAGAACACGCTGAATGGATCTCACCCATCGTGATCGTGCCAAAGAAAAACAAGCAGTTACGAATCTGTGTGGATTACTGGAAATTAAATGCAGCAACAGTACCAGATCCTTTCCTGATCCCCTTTTTGGATACCATGCTTGATAGAGTCGCAGGTCATGAAATGTATTCATTTTTAGATGGATACAGCGGGTACAACCAGGTTAGAATGGCTGAAGAGGATATACCAAAAACTGCCTTCATTACCAATTGGGGTGTCTTTGCCTGCACCGTAATGTGGTTCGGATTGAGAAATGCACCAAGCACATTTCAAAGATGTATGCAGGAGATATTTTCTCCTTACCTCACCTCTTTCATGCAAGTATATCTCGACGACTTCTCAATCTTTGGGAAGATGATAGCACATTTGTTTCATTTACGATGCTGTTTTCAGAAGTGTCGAGAATATAGACTCTGCCTTAATCCCAACAAATCCGTGTTTGCGGTTTCATGTGGCAAACTACTTGGGCATATTGTATCTGCTCAAGGTATCCGAGTGGACCCAAATAAGATTTCGGCGATTTTAGAAGCCCCGATACCCACGACTCCGAAGGAAGTAATGCGTTTTATGGGTCAAATACGGTGGCATGGCAGACACTTACGGTGGCTTGCTCACCTAGCAGTACCACTGAACAGGCTAATCACAAAAACTCCCTGACAGTTTGAATGGACTGAAGAATGTCAAACTACATTTGATCGACTCAAGTATCTCCTGACGCAAGCCCCAATTTTACAACCACCGGACTGGGACAATCCGTTCCATGTTTTTGTCGACGCTTCAGATATTGCAATTGGTAGTATTCTGATGCAGCAAACAGATAAGTGGTTTCGCCCTGTTTATTACGCCAGTAGAAGACTTGCACCGGCAGAAAAGAACTATTCCACCACTGAAAGAGAATGTCTAGGATTGATTTACTCAATCAAAAAGTTCAGACATTATCTACTAGGCCGGAAATTTACCTTTCATGTGGATCATGCTGCCCTTGTTTATCTAGTAAGACAGCAGCACTTAGGAGGATGATTAGCACGATGGGTGCTACTTTTACAAGAATTCGACTATGATGTCATTCACCGACCCGGAAATGCACATGCCTTAGCAGATTTCTTATCACGCCTAGATTTCGGTAAAGCTCCGGTAGGCATAGATGACACGACTCCTGCAATTTACAATGCTGAACCACTGCCCGATGAGACTGCCAAATTACAAACACCACATACATACTATGATCAGATTCTAACTTTTCTCACCGAAGGATGCTTTCCAGCCGAGACTGCCAAGGCAGTTCGAAGGAAAATTGCGGTCTTTAGCCGCCGATTTCGGTTAATTGCTGGCAAACTATATTATGCAGATCATACCGGAATACTACTTCGCTGTATTCCCCCACATGAAGTTAACTCAGTTCTCACTTTGACTCACTCAATTCCTTCCGGTGGCCATTTTTCAGCAGACTTAACTCACCGGAAAATTCTGCAAGGAGGGCTCTGGTGGCCAACTATGTATAGAGATATCTCACAGCTTGTTAAACAATGCAATGCTTGCCAAAGAGCTGGTCAGCCTTTACAACGGCATCTTTTTCCCCTGCAATCCATCTTACCATTAGAACCTTTTCAGAAATGGGGTTTAGATTTTATCGGGCCAATTACACCTCCAGCAGTATCCAGTAACAATCGATACATACTGACTTGCACAGATTACGCAACTAGATGGGCAGAAGCCTGGGCTTTACGATCTGCTATAGCAGTTATGGTAGCAAAATGTCTACTCACGGATGTCTTCCCACGATTTGGCTTACCACTAGAAATTGTCTCAGATCAAGGCACTCATTTTATAAACAATTTAATGAAGGCACTCACACAGTCATTCCAGGTCACACATAAATTTAGCTCTCCTTATTATCCACGTGCCAATGGATTGGCTGAAAGTACAAACAAATCACTGTTAAACATCCTCCGAAAATTGATCATGGAAGCACCAGAAAGATGGGATCAATTACTACCTGCGGTACTATGGGCATACCGAACTACATATAAGGTAACAACAGGCTTGACACCTTTCAAAATTGCTTATGGCTTAGAAGCAATCGCTCCCATGGAAGTAGTCATCCCAAGTTTGCGTGTCGCAATCACTCAGAAGATGCTACCAGAAGACTCGCTGGCAGCACGCCTGGACGCACTCAGAGAACTTGATGAGCACCGATGGCTCAGTTTTTTAACTATGCGCGAAGTGCAACTAAGGCAAGCCAAGACACACGATCGATATTTGAAGACTCCAATCTTTTCGATAGGTCAGCTCGTACTCTTTTATAACGCAAAGTCGGATAGAGCAGCAGGAAAGTTCAAATTACGGTGGTTCGGCCCTTTCAAGATCTCAGCACAAGTAGGTCCGGAAACTTTTCGGTTGACTACGTTGACCGAAATTCCACTTCCAAAAGTAATTAATGGATCGAAGCTGCGGCCGTATTATCCCACTACCAGTACGCCTTAATTTATTCGGCGACGAACCACGTTTTGTATAAATTTTTGCTTTTAGCCGTCTTTTGTACAAATCTTTATGTTACCAGCCGCCCCTCCCTACCGGTCACTCAGTACGCACGCTAGCATGCAAACCGTATCATTCCCGCACCACACAATGATATTCACCCCCACATCGTGTTCTCCATATTTAACCCCCTCAGTTGCGCCAAAAACCGCTATTGTGTTTTCGTGATTGTGTGTGTTATCTCAGTATTCTGTGTTTTCTGTAAGTGTGCATTGTGAATGCCATGGAAGCGCTAGCCAACTACGCTTCTTTCCGCGAAGGTATCCCTACAGACGTAGGCGAATACCTGCGATGCAGAGGGTTGGCCAACTTCGCTGAGTTGCCTTGGCACTCAGTGGAAGCCCATCCCTTCTCCGCACAGATCATCCAAGCCATTGCCCAAAGCCCCACCACCAAACGACAGTGGGTCTTCCTTTCCCTCCCACATAGATCCGTCATCACCTTCCAAGCCTTCGCCGACGCCTACCGCCTCACCCCGCAAGGCCGCGAAAATGGCCCTAGCATCCCTTTCGCCCGTATGACCGAACTCTTTCCCCGCTCCTCATCAAACGAATACGCCATTCTATGCCGCCCAGAACCCGAGCGATCCGCCCTACAGTTCCTTGTAGCCATCCTCAACCTGCAAAAACGAACATATGGCATCTCTCGCCCCTTCTACTCCGCCTTAGATTTAGCTGCCCGCGAACCTGTAAATTTTGCCTCTTACTTTTTCCTTAGAATCCATAAAGAATGTGTAGCTATCGTAAAACAGCTCCAAAAGGGTTCTACCCCCCGCTCTCGCCTTCCCCACATCATCTCCTTCCTCTTCCCAACCATTCTCGCCGCACAACCCCCACCCGCAGGCCCCGCACTTCGACACGAAGAATCCGCACAACCAATCGAGGACACTGAAGAAGAAGACGAAGAGATTAATCAGCTCTTCCGTACCAAGCGAATTCGGATCAGCTCCTCGGAAAGTGAAGTCCAAGGATCCGCCGGAAAAGATCAGGACACCAAGCAGGACGACCAAGAGGAGACATACCATGACAGCGCCACTTCAATACACAACGACACCTCGACGGAGCAACCAGACCAGCAGGATCAAGCAGAGACAGAAATAGTGTCCACAGAAAAAGAATCTGAGCAGCACCAAGATGAACAGGAATCGGCCACCAAAGCACTGGATCAACTCATCGACGCCATCAACCAGACAGAAACCATACAACAAACACTCGCCAAGGTAAACCCCTCAGATACCGTTCTCCCTACACCACCTCCTGCCAAACCCCTCCCCCCACCGGAACCACCCCTCCCACCCTTCACTGAACCCGTAGCATCCTCCTTTTCCTCCCCTAACTACTCTCGGCCAAACTCCCAGCAATTACACACCGATACATCCTCTCAACCTCGTCATCCTCCACCACCACCGCCACATAACGCATTCTCGGAATTTGCCGCCATGGGGCAGTTCCTCATCCAGTTATCACACCAGCTGCCCGCCCAGTTTACGGCAGCCACGGACCACCTGAAACTCGAATACCAGCACAAGGTAGACACCCTGGAAGCCGACATCGCCCCTCTCCAGGAAGAAGTTGATGCCGTAAAGACCGAGAATCATCAATTCCGGACACAGCTAGCAGAACTCCAAGCACGATTTTCGACAGAGCAGACGCTAGTACAACAACGAGATGCAGCCCTGGACCAGCTAGCTGCCAAAGACCAACTCATACACGACGCACATGAGGAAATTCGAACACTGAAGGCCGCCCTTCAAGAACAAGAAGATATCAACGTATCTCTCGAAGAATTGATCGCAGACACGAAGATTCAATTACAAGAAACCACCCAGAAGATGCAGGACCAACAGAAAGAAGCCGACCAAGTTCAAGAGCAATTACGGCGAGTTGAAGAATGTGCCGACGCGGTCAACCGTATTCTCAAACAACAATTACTAGGGGAAGGCCAATACCAAAAAGATATCGCCAACGCCCGCAGAGAACGCGATGCGTATAAGAAAACTCTCAATTTCCAAACACAGCAATTTGAACGCCAAGACAACCAAATACGCAACCAGAAGGAGTGTATCAGAGAGATGCAGACCAAACTGACTGAAATAACGACAGCCCGAGATGCGGCATTAGCCAACGAATTTTATCTCGAGGAGGCTTTTCTTCAAACCCAAGCCGAAATTTTGTTAAATCAAGCCATAGCCCTCAGTGCAGTCAGAACTGACGCCCAATTATTAGAACCTACCACCTTAGTGCAAATGTTAGAAACCCTCAAAAAGAAAATTACCCAAACATTTAGGCTCGCCCGAAGTATGTACTTAGAAGGTCTCGTATCCGAACCATAGGAACTTGCGGGTTCGAGTCCACCGTGCGTGCCAGTGTTAGACGGTCGCCGAATAAGGACAATTATACTTAGACAGAGGTTTTTAATGTAGAAAGAACCCTTCTGGAAGTACGCGGTAAAGAAAGATTCGCGCAAGCCTTGTAACAAAATTCTATTTAAAGCAATGAAAAGAACAACAGAGGAGCCAGAGAAGGAGCCCCCCGTGTTTTGGGATTTGCAAGTATAGTGTTGTATGTGTAGAACAGAGTAACTCTGTTCTGTTCCGTCTGCTCCATTCTCTCTCCTGTGTATGTGCTTGTGTGCGTATGTGCGTTATACGCAGTGTTACGAATCGATGCTGTGTTGCAGAGATTTCACCCGGTAATGATTGAAGTATTTCTTAAGCGTTATTCGAACTGGAACGCGTTTTTTGATCGTTCTTCTGTGGAGCACGGAAGCATAGAGAACTAACATGGTTCAGTTGTGAGTTATGAGTCTCTGTGAATGACTGGGTCGGTAGTATAATCTGTGTTAAGATTAGTACCGGTAGTGTTCTGAATACGAGTAGAATGATGATAAAGTGCGCGACAAGTTATGGTCAGTAGGTCTTGCGATTTGAAGTTGGTACTCGGTAAAGTTGTAGGTTGTCCAGAAGGATTTCGTGGTGTGTTCGTGTTAAGTTACCAGGAGTGCGCTTTGTGTATTGACTCTCGATCCGGACTACTGCTCAACTGTTATAGCAGGTATAGTTTGGAGTGCGGGATTCTAAGACGTTGATAGCCTTGGTTGATCAGAAACAACTACTGAGCTAAGACGCGCGGACCGAGTGACGGGTGAGTGAGAAGTTGGGAAAATAGTATAGGGCCTCTGTCTAACAGACCCCTACCACTCCCAAGGACCCACTTGGCTAGAGTCAGTCTATTCTTACGGTGAGATTGAGTACAGAGAACAAGAGACTCGGAGATATCTGGTACGCGGGTGTGGAACCAGACTCTGGAATCCCCGAAGGACTGTTGTTTTGAATTAGTAATTAACGTCTGCGGTAGGTAGTTAAGGGTTGAAGTTACAATAAGCGATTATACCTTTAACAACTACATTAGTGGTAGTTAGAATGATCTTACCAACTTCGATTACAAGATAAGAGGAGTTGTGCGCACATGTGATAGTATTCCCTATAGGGATAGGCTTAAGTGAATTGAAGAAGCTACGTTACGAGGTAATATGTTTGGTTGCCCCACTATCAAAATACCAAACATTTGAATCTAATGTAGACATACACTACTCATGAGAAGATGGGTCATAACTTCATACAATAGTAAACTACCATTCTTCATTCTACACAAGATTAGCAAAATCTATTTTAGGTGTAGAGGCCTCTACAAGAACCATTGTAACCTCTTTCTTCTTTGCCTCTTTTCCATCTAGTTTTGGATAACTCTTTTTTATATGATCATTTTCTTTATAGTATTTGCAAGATTGTTTTTGCTTTTCTATAGTATTTTCTTTATAGTATTTGCAAAACTATTTCTGTTCAAAAAAGGGAGTAGAGATCTAGTTTGCTCCTACAGAACTAGTCTCGCTAGAACTCGACAATAGAGTATTACTTCCATTAGTTACTCTCCTCCCTAGGACTTTGTTCTTTCCAAGGCTCGGAGACTTTTGTATTACTTCCATTAGTTACTCTCCTCCCTTGGACTTGGTTCTTTCCAAAGCTCTGAGTCTTTTGAAGCCTTGTGAATGGAGATAATTATTCGCTCTCTCGGTTTATGATGTTGTATTCACGCACTCAATAAGGTGAATTGGTAGGATTTTACATGAGCCTTTCTAATGTTCCCTTGACGCTATATCCCTGCTTGTTGGGGTCATGGTCGGCTTGTTGGGGTCATGGTCCTCTCCTCTGTGCAAAGGTTCACAGTTCATCTAATTTAATACCTTTTATTTCAAAAATAAAAAATTTTACCACCAAAGCATCACGTGTTGTCGCAGACTTTTCGGTAAACCAGGCAAGTGATTTCTGATCACCTTAAGATTCCGTCCTTATGCGACTGCTTTGGAAAAGGAGATTTTGTAAGAATATTCCTCCATCTTCTATTTTGCTTTTCTGTTCTTTTTACTTTGTTATACAAATTAAAAATCGCTTTCATTGAAAATCAATAAAGGATGTACTGTCCATTTACATCTGAAGTTCTACCCACTCTTATATAACTTTTTCAGAGACGTCAAACATGATATGCAGCCCTGTACTGCGCGTACTATGTTTGTCGTCTTCCAGGAGAGAGCTCTGCTTCGCGTACTATGCTTGTCGTCTCATAGCCATAGCCCATAGCCTATCGGTATTGAGTTACAGCCGATGAACGGCAGCGGTGTTGGTCTGTCTATTCCTGTTTTTCACACAGACACGTACAAGGCACACGAACATTTCAACGTATATGATTATCTCTCTCTCTCTCTCTCTCTCTCTCTCTCTCTCTCCACGCGCGCACACACACACATCTATAACATGAAATTGATGAACTGAAGTGCATACTTCCAAAGGCAGTGCAATTGTCGAAGTGCATACTTCCAAAGGCAGTGCAATTGTCGAAATCAGAGGTTCAACACGAAAATCCTGATTCCTCACTATTCTATGCAGCGAGATTTTATATTGCGATAGATATGAGCGATGTTTTATTTATTTTTTTAAGAGGAAATTCGGCCAAAGCTTAATCTACCTTGCTTGACTTAAATTGAAAAATTCAATTGAAACAACATCTGTACAACTGAAGGGCATAGTATGCATGAAACCCCTCATAACTCAGGAAAGAGGTGTTCAAAGGCATCTGGTTTTTAATAACCAACACTCAGGAAAGACGTGTTCAAAGGCATCTGGTTTTTAATAACCAACACTCAGGAAAGAGGTGTTCAAAGGCATCTGGTTTTTAATAACTGAAGATGATACAACTTATAAGATATAGACTAGCCTACAGCCCATACATGTCCAACAACCAGAAAGAAGGATCGAACCCAGAACCTCCGCCTCAAGAGGTGAATCATAATCCTGCAGATCGAAATTTGTATTTAAAGCTTTCAAGCATTATTCATGCATTCTCACAAACAAATTGGTGGCACTCAACTAACCATATATCCTTCATATTTCAAAATTTATTAGTTTCTATATTTACCTATCGCATAGCTAGAACATGGGTAGCAATGCCTTTTCATGTAAAAAACTTTCAGAATGTCTTCTTTTCTTTTTCAGAAAATGCACTTTAAATATTAATGAAGTTGAAATATTAATAATAGATAAGTTACATGAAACTAGCGAAAGATACAAAGGAGGCTTATAAGCCTTTCGTACCATTCATTAGAGATCCACCTCCTTTGAAGCTTGTTGTGTACAAAAACAAGGAGCTTGTTGTGTACAAAAACAAAGATCTTCTTCTATAAAAAAGGGGTTTAGTCTTATGATTTTGGATTGACGATTCCTTGGGTTGCCTGTTGAGATTCACCACACCTCTTTTCTTCCATATTTTCTAGATTCCCTTCTCTATACTCACGTTTGAGAGGGCAGCCAAGCATCCGATAGTCTTCTTGAGAAGAGCATCATTCCTATTGATCAAATAATTAATACAATGAAATTTTCAAACACCTTTCCACACTTTGATGATGTAATGGCAGAGAAGAAAAAGTGGCCAATGTTCTCTTGAGACTTGCATTGCTTACACCAAAGGGGAATGGTTGCAAATCTTGTGAGCTTAGGCATTGGTTTGTAGTCCCTTATGAACGATTTGCCATGGAAGAAAATATTTTCTTCTCTGCATCAAAGGGTGCGAGAGTTCTTGAATTTCTAAATAATCGATCATCAACATTGTCACCACTTTTATCTAACCATAGGTGAAACAACCTTATTTTCTCCATCGTAGGGATGCCTTTAACTCTATTCTTGTTGTGTATTTTAAACGACAATACAACATATGAGGGGCATATCGACGCTGCATATACCAACGGTCATAGTCGGTGTCGGTATAGCCGTCGAAAAATCTCACTAAGAGATATCCACGGTCAAGTGACCGTCGGTATGATTGTTTTAAACGGATCGTCGGTGTGGCCCGCAGCCGCCGGTATAAGCGTCGGTATAGGCGTCCGTATAGGCGTCGGTATGAGTGTCGGTATAAGCGTCGGTAATTTACTGGCAACTACCGACGCGTATACTGACGTCCATACCGGCGCCTATACCGGTGGCGAGTTTTAAACATACCAAACTTCACATTTCTGCGCGTGTTTGAGTACTGTCGGTCTACTGTCGAACTTGCGCGTGCGAACCTGCATTGTCTTGTGCACACACACACACACGGATCTCTCTCTCTACACACACACACACTCTCTCTCGGCTTAGATCTCACATCTTGGTAAGTGCTTCACGTACTGTTAGCATTTATGTTTCTCTATGCTTTAGGGTTTCTAATTTCTCTTTTCGTTGATTTTGCAGAAGTTCGTTGGCATCGATTATTTGGAATTGGACGAGAGACGACCTGCATTACACTTTGACGACAACGATTCAAAGAGGGACATACTTGTAAGTGATTCTTTTATTCGCTATTGATAGAGAGAGAGAGAGAGAGAGAGAGAGAGAGAGAGAGAGAGAGAGAGAGAGAGAGAGAGAGAGAGAGAGAGAGAGAGAGAGAGAGAGAGAGAGAGAGAGAGAAAGAGAGAGAAAGAAAGAGAGAGAGAAGAGAAAGGAAGATACACATTAATTTACACATGCATACATACACACATACATGTACACACATGCATGCTTACATACACACACCTATACACACATGCATGCTTACATACACACACACACACATATACACATATGCATGCATACACACACACATAAATTTACACACATGCATACATACACACACATGCATACACACATACATACACACATACATACACACACATATATACACATATGCATACATACACATACACACACACACACATATACACACATACATACACACATGCATATATACACACATGCATGCAGCATACATACACACACATATACCGGCATGCATGCATACACACATATATACACACATGCATACATACACACATATACACACATGCATGTATACATACACACACATGTATACACATGCATACACATATACACACATACACATACATGCATGCATACATACACACACGTACACACACATGCACACACATGCATGCCTACATACACACACATACACATACACACACATGTATACATACACACACACATGTACACATGCATACATACACACACATATATACACACATGCATACATACACACATATAATCCTATTTTTATTTTGAAGTTTTTTTTTACATCAAATATATAAAAATAGGATTAGGGTTTTAGGGTTAAATATTTAAGATTAGGGCTTTAGGGTTTTAACACCTACATAACATATATGCACACATACACATGCACATATAATAAATATATACATGTATATACACATGTATACAGAAATATACATATTTTAGGTCTAGATATTTAAGATTAGGGTTTTAGGGTTTAGTATTTCAGATTTAAGTTTAAGTCTTTCTGATTAGGGTTTTAGGATTTTAATACGTAGATAACATATATACACAATTACACATATACATATAATACATACATACATGTAGATACACATGCATACAAAAATATACATATTTTAGATTTAAATCTTTAAGATTAGGGTTTTAGGGTTATAACACCTACATATCATATATGCACATATACACATAAACATGTAATACATATATACATGTATATACACATGTATACAGAAATATACATATTTTAGGTCTAGATATTTAAGATTAGGGTTTTAGGGTTTAGTATTTCAGATTTAAGTCTAAGTCTTTCTGATTAGGGTTTTAGGATTTTAATACGTAGATAACATATATACACAAGCACACATATACATATAATACATACATACATGTAGATACACATGCATACAAAAATATACATATTTTAGATTTAAATCTTTAAGATTAGGGTTTTAGGGTTATAGCACCTACATAAGATATATGCACACATACACATGCACATGTAATACATATATACATGTATATACACATGTATACAGAAATATACATATTTTAGGTCTACATATTTAAGATTAGGATTTTAGGGTTTAGTATTTCAGATTTAAGTCTAAGTCTTTCTGATTAGGGTTTTAGGATTTTAATACGTAGATTACATATATACACAAACACACATATACATATAATACATACATACATGTAGATACACATGCATACAAAAATATGCATATTTTAGATTTAAATCTTTAAGATTAGGGTTTTAGGGTTATAACACCTACATAAGATATATGCACACATACACATGCACATGTAATACATATATACATGTATATACACATGTATACAGAAATATACATATTTTAGGTCTACATATTTAAGATTAGGGTTTTAGGGTTTAGTATTTTAGATTTAAGTCTAAGTCTTTCTGATTAGGGTTTTAGGATTTTAATACGTAGATTACATATATACACAAACACACATATACATATAATACATACATACACGTAGATACACATGCATACAAAAATATACATATTTTAGATTTACATCTTTAAGATTAGGGTTTTAGGGTTATAACACCTACATAAGATATATGCACACATATACATGCACATGTAATACATATATACATGTATATACACATGTATACAGAAATATACATATTATAGGTCTACATATTTAAGATTAGGGTTTTAGGGTTTAGTATTTCAGATCTAGAATTTTAAGATTAGGGTTTTAATTAAATATATATAATTCAATATATAAAATTAAATATATAAAAATAGGATTACGTAAGGAAAAAAATCTGAATATATAAACGATTTTAGGTGACGAGCACAACAAAAGTGAAGTGGATGAGTATCATGTCATTCCCACGCCCTTATTCTACTGTAGACGCATCGATTGCTATATAAGTTCTAGTCTTAGACTAGTATTGATATCTTCGTGTCTAAAATAATCTCTTCTATTGTCGTTCTAGAGGTGACGAGCACAAGAAAAGTGAAGTGGATGAGTATCATGTCATTCCCACACCCTTATTCTACTGCAGACGCATCGATTGCTATATAAGTTCTCGTCTTAGACTAGTATTGATATCTTCGTGTCTAAAATAATCTCTTCTATTGTCGTTCTAGAGGTGTTTCTACTGGTGAAACCTCTTGTTCACAAGCTCTTGGCTATCTTGAAATCTACATGGTCAATTGTTGGAATGCCCAAAATGGGGAACCGAATGGAAACTAGTTGCCTAATTCTTCTAACTATAGATCCTTCTAAATTGTTTCTCTCTTCTTTCGGTTCTTATTTATTGGATCTCCTCATGGGTGTTGTGTAAAATTAGATGTGCTTTCTTAGTTGCTACAATCCAGCAACATGATGTGGAGGAGTGAACCTAAAGAGCCTCATGACAAGTGTTCTCAATTTCCTTGAGCAGTAAGGGAAGAGCATAAATCATTAGCTCTACATGGAACTTGGGAGCTCTAGTGTTTGTAATAGCTATCATGAAGGTGAAATTAACAGGGTTGTGGTTCTAGATGATGGCATATGTGAAGACGGAAATTTTGGAAGATCAAAGAGTACCGATAAGCCTTTGAGACACATAGCATGTAAGTTTCACTTGGACATGTTAGCTTCAACTCTCTTGGACATGTAAGCTTCGACTCACGTGAAATAAGCTTGGACTACAGACTCGTTATCTTGAAGTTGAAATCACATAGTCAACACATTAATGACTCAAAGACATATCACATAATCTTCATAACGGGATCATGATTATCTTTAACATGTACATACAAGAAACTTTTCACCGTAGCCTTTAGAAGAAAAATTAACTTCTCATATGTAACATGTACATATAAAAACTTTTCACCGTAGCCCTTAGAAGAAAAATTGACTTCTCATAAGTTTTTTCAAATAATTACAACTTCAAATATGTAAATAGCATCCCTGGAAAACAGTTCACATGTTCTTTTATTCTTTCTTGTATGCAAAATTGCATAGAACATGAAACCTTCAAATAATCTCACTCATGTCCTTAAAATACATGCCAAGGAAAACAGCCCAAACATTTCTGTAGTGGTAAAACTTTTAGCATTCCAACAGACAAACAGAGAAGTCCGGAATCATGTCCTCTGAAGCTCTTCACTTCTGCGCATAAAGATGGAGAGTAGTACCACGCTCTTCACTTCCCTTGCCTATTGGCTGCTGCCATATAAGCTAAAGCTAACAAGAACCACCTTCACTACAGAAAGCTTGTCTCCCAATCAATGCATCCATTTGTTTGAGGCTGCAGAAGGACATTTACTCTCAGCCGAAGGAAGATGAACAAAAGAGAACTCGTACATCCTCCTGACGGATGCTTCCGTCCTCCATCAGCCCGCATATTTGTTTTACAAAAGAGATCTCCTACATCCGCCTCACGGATGCTTCCTTCCTCCATCGCCTGCATATTTCACTGCATTGCACATCTCAGCTTTGAATGATAAGATGTTAGCTTGCGCCTTGATCCCACGGTTTACTTCTACTGAATCGTTATGCAGCCCAAGTAAGCGAAGCCAAACGAGACTATATTCCAGATTAGAGCTGCTACATAATTTCAATTAATTCAAGCATTCAGGGACAGTAAGCTTCGGCGGAACTTCTTTGTTATATATCTATATATATATATATATATATATATATATATATATATATATATATATATATATATATATATATATATATATATATATATATATATATATATATATATATATATATATATATATATGCTTCTGAAAATTTCCGGGGTATCATTTGTGCTTACAAAATTTTCCATGCAGAAAGAAGACTAAAAGAAAATCAACTCTAAAATTATGCAGCAGAGATTTTTCGATTTGTGCAGATTTGCCAATACTACTCATACAAAAGGCAGCAAATGCCTAAAATTAGGAAGCTTGAGAATATCCACTCACAATAGTTTTTTTCCCGAAGCAATAATTAAATGAATGAGAGGAAGTTAAAATAGTGTATGAGGAGGTTCCTAAAGGTTTTTTCCATCTTCATCAACTCCGTGTTGTTTGGGGTCTAGCATGTTACGAAATAGATAATGGAGGAAATAAGGTATGTGTTTATCACCTTTTGAACCATTTCAGGAGAGGGGCACAAGAAAAGTGAAGTTGATGAGTATCATGTCATTCCCATGCCCTTATTCTAGTGCGGGGGCATCGATTGCTATATTCTAGTATTAGGCTAGTATTGATATCTTAATGTCTAAAATAATCTCTTCTATTGTCGTTCTAGAGCTGTTTCTAGTGGTGAAACCTCTTGTTCACAATCCACTGGCTATCTTGAAATCTATATGGTCAGTTGTTGGAATACCCAAAATGGGGAACCAAACAGAAACTAGTTGCCTAATTCTTCAAAGCCTAGAGATCCTTCTAAATTGTTTCTCTCTTCTTTCGTTTCTTATTGATTGGATCTGCTCATGGGTGTTGTGTAAAATTAGCTGTGCTTTCGTAATTGCTAGAATCTAGCAACATGACGTGGAGGAGTGAGCCTATAAAGCCTCATCATAAGTGTTCTCAATTTCATTGAGCAGTGAGGGAAGAGCCTAAATCAATGGAGCTTGGGAGCTCTAGTGTTTCTAATAGCTATCATGAAGGTTGAATTAATAGGTTTGTGGTTCTAGATGATGGAATAGGCGAAGAAGGGCTTTGCGGAGACTATCAACCATCTCACAGTGAGACCAAGAGAAAAGGTATCGTTGTTTTAACTCAGTTAAGTAAAGGTGGTGGAGCTTAAGGGATAACCAAGTTATATTTTTTACCCCATCCATGGACTTATGGAAGAAACCGAGGATCACATTACAGATAGTTATGACTTCGAAGATTTCCATGATAAAACTAGACAGTACTAGTTTTGAAATGAGATATCTTTTGCCTGATGTGCATATGATGCATGAAACTAGACTCACTTGGAGATGTAAGCTTCAACTCACACGGATAGGGAAATAATCTCAGAATACAGAATCGTTATCCTGAAGTTGAAATCATATTGTCAACACATTAAGGACTCAAAGACATATCACATATTCTTCATAACTGAATCATGATGATCTTTAGCATGTACATGCATAAATGGGTGGAGCATTGAATAGCCTTTGAAGAATCACCAATAGAGACCATGACATGTAACTATATGCTATAAAAGCTTTTGACCATAGCCTTTAGAAGAGAAATTGACTTCTCATAAGTTTCACATATTTTCAAATAATAACAACTTCAAATTTGTAAATAGCATCCCTGGAAAACAGTTCACACGTTCTTCAATTTTTTCTTGTATGCAATTTTTTTTTTTTAATATAAAGGAAGTTCGGCATTAGCTTACTCTCCAGGACTTGAATTAAATAAAGAAAAGTACAAGAGAAGGGGACTAGTGCCCACGAGACCCCCCAAATCCCACAAAGCAGGGGAAGCTTTTACAGAGCTTAGATGGCATTACAAAGAAGGTTAATCACCCTCTCATCACCCTCATATGGGGCCGACTTGGGTTTAAGCTTGTTATTGATCAAAAGGACTACTTGATGATGCATGAAGGGGGGGGGGATTTCTTACAGTTAACAATCCTTTTGCCAAGGAGGAATAACAATTTCTCAATTGACCACTCTTTGGGGGAGTCATCGAAGTTGAAAGCACATCTTTCCCACCAGATTTTCCATAGGACCTCCCCTCTAATGGCGTTCCAGAGAGTCGCGGAGTAGCTGATCGCTTCTCGCAGTAGGGCTTGCTGCCAACTGAGATGTTTCTGAAGTCTAATTTTCTTTCCAACCGTCTGCCATAGTCTGTTGGAGTTGGGGCACGTAAAGAAGATGTGTGAAACATCTTTGATAGACTGGTAGCCGCGTTTGCACCAAGGAGGAATCCCACAAAATTTGCTAGCCTTAAGGTTGGTCCAGATTCCATGATGAAGAATTTGCCATAAGAGGACAGAATTTTTGATTTCTATGAGGGGCTGCCAGATAGCCATGAACTTCATGTCCCACCGAATCCGCGTCCATGACACGCACCACTTCTTGTTGAGGTTAACCTGATAGTCAATCGTTTCTTTGATGTTCGGGATTTTTGATAGGCTATTCCCATTGTGCCATTTGAGACCAAGCGAGCTCGACGTGTCGTGTCCCATGAGAAGGTGAACTTTGTGTCGGTCCCAGGCGCGAGACATCTGCTTTGCAAAGTGTTCCATTCTTCGTACAAAATGTTGATGCAAGAGTCAATATCCTCGAAGTTGATCCAGCAGTTGGTGTCTTGTTTCCAGAGATGTTTCCATTTTTTGAAGCCTTTGTTCCATAACTTCTTGGCATTTTGAATGTTCTAAGATTCCACACTCCGGATGCCATGGATCGAAAACCAGATAGAGTCGTTTTGTCTGATACCGTCTGCCCACTTCCAGTCTTCACTTATTCTTGTGTAGCTTTTGACTTTATTCCAACTCTTCCATAGGGAGCACACCAGATTTGAGATGTCAAGATGTCAAGATTCTTCCAATTTGGGAAACCCATGAGAGCCAAATCATTCTTGTTTCTAAAGATCAACTTGGCCCACGAGGCCTCCCCGTTGCACCAAGCCTTAATCATCCATTTGGCCGCCAATTTGTTAGCCATGCACCCAATGTCCAGGATACCAAGTCCCCCACTATTTCTATGGCTGGTGCAGATGGACCATTTGATTTTAGGCACCCCCCTCCTATTGTGGTCGCCCGTCCAAAAGAAGTTTCTACAAATACTATCTAGTTTGGACAGATCTTGCTCTTTCGGTCTCCAACAAGAAAGGAAATAAATGGTAGATGAAAAGAGGAACGTGTTGATAACCATAGCACGACCAGCAAGATTGATTTGCATACCTCTCCAATAGTTAAGCTTGTTTTCGAGTTTGGCCAGCACTTAGTTCCACCGTTGTTCCATAGAGATGCCAAACCCCAAGGGAATTCCAAGAACCCGAAAAATTTGGCCCTGCGGAATGATTTGACAGCCATGATCAATGAGAAGGTCGGGCTGTGACCCAACGATAGCTCTAAAGGAAGTCCTAGAGTGGTTGATTGTGGATCCAGAGGCTTCACAAAAAGTAGCCAGACACCTCCAGAACGTCTCCAGGTTGGTACTATCATTGTGAACAAATGCGTTCATATCATCGACAAAAAGTCTCATGGTGATCTGACTGTGGTCATGAGGAAAACGGAGGCCTTTGATATTACCAGCTTCCACCTGATGCTCCACCACCCTGCTAAGCCCTTCTGTGGCAATGGCAAAGAGAAGGGGAGCCAATGGGCACCCTTGTCTGATAGATCTTCTAAGTTTGATCACCTTCAAAAGTTTGCCATTAATGTTAATTTGGGTGAGATGTGTTTCCAAGAAGGGTCCCGATCATCTTGGTGATTTTCTGACTACATCCAAGATCTTGGAGCGACTGCAGAATATAGTCCCATTCCAGCCTGTCGTAGGCTTTATCAAAGTCGTTCTTGAGGAAGACCACATCTTGTTTAGACTCATTTGCAGATTCAAGACCTTCACAGATATCTATAATGGTTTCCAAAATTGACCTGCCTTTGATGAAACCTTTTTGGTCCTCGCTTGACCACGCTCTCAAGTGGCAAGAGATTCTATTGGCAATGACTTTGGCAATGATCTTGTATCCTGTTTGGAGCATCGTAATAGGACGCCAGTTCTCTATTCTGTTCTTTTCCCCTTTTTTGTGTATTAAATTGATAATCCCATTGTTGAGACAAGATGGAAGCACGCCAAACTTGAGCGCCTCTTGCCAAACCAGGTGAAGAGGGGTGGCAACCACCAACTTGAAGGATTTAAAGAACTCATTAGTGAGCCCATCGGGTCCCGGGCTTTTACCAGAAGGGAGGGCATCAATGACCTTAATGATTTCTGCTTCAGAGATAGGGGCATGTAGCAGGGAGCAAAGGTTGAGTGGTATCCTGTGGGTGGAAACCCTAGATATGGCTGCCATACAGTCCCTTCTATGGCGAGAGAGGGGGTTCGAGGTCTTCAGGAGTCTCGTGAAGTGCCCTTCAATGATCCCAGGGCATTACAGATGAGGCGGATAAATTTATCATCACCCTCATGTGGGACCCATTTGAGTTTCAACTTGTTGTTTTCAAAGAGATAAATACAATGATGTCTAAACGGTGGAGATCTCTTATCTCGAGAGATTCTTTTACCTAGGAGATCTCTTATCTCCATTTGGTTGAGGCTGTAGAAGGACATTTACTCTCAGCCGAAGGAAGATGAAGAAAAGAGATCTCGTACATCCATCAGCCCGCATGTTTTCTTTTACAAAAGAGATCTCCTACATCCTCCTCACGGAAATAGGAAATTCTGTGAAGTCATCTAAAATGCTACCTGCAAACCATCATAATCATTTTAAAGAGAGTATCTGATGCAAATTGAAAATCTCCTTTACTGGGAAGTTCCATATCTACATCTGAAGTTCCACAAACTCTTTTCACTTTTTCAGAGACCTCAAACATGTTTCCTAGCTCTGTACTGTGTGTACTATGTTTGTCGTCTTCTAGGCGAGAGCTCTTTTACTAAGTTACCTTTATCATGTGAAGCCCGGAGCTATTGTAGGCTGGAAAATTGCAATTGATATCGCTATTGTGTTACAGCCGATGAAACGCTCTTTACCTGCTTTGCCGCTCTTTTGGTGGCCTGTCTATTCCTGTTTTTCACACATTTCAATACTTATGATCGTCTCTCTCTCTCTCTCTCTCTCTCTCTCTCTCTCTCATAGCCATAGGTATTGAGTTACAGCGGTGTTGATCTGTCTATTCCTGTTTTCCACACAGACACGTACAAGGCACCCGAACATTTCAACATATATGATTCTCTCTCTCTCTCTCTCTCTCTCTCCACGCGCGCGCACACACATCTATAACATGAAATTGATGAACTGACGTGCATGCTTCCAAAGGCAGTGCAATTGTCGAAATCAGAGGTTCAACACGAAAATCCTCACTGTTCTATGCAGAGAGATTTTATATTGCGATAGATATGAGCGATGTTTTATTTATTTTTTTAAGAGGAAATTTGGCCAAAGCTTAATCTACCTTGCTTGAATTAAATTGAAAAATTCAATTGAAACAACATCTGTACAACTGAAGGGCATAGTATCCATGAAACCCCTCATATTCCACAAACCAATCGTTAAGATTGTTGGAACCAACACTCAGGAAAGAGGTGTTCAAAAGAATCTGGTTTTTAATAACCAACACTCAGGAAAGAGGTGTTCAAAGGCATCTGGTTTTTAATAACCAACACTCAAGAAAGAGGTGTTCAAAGGCATCTGGTTTTTAATAACCAACATCAGGAAAGAGGTGTTCAAAAGCATCTGGTTTTTAATAACCAACATTAGGAAAGAAGTCCCAGAAGCGTGGCTTGATGGTTGAATCCCTCGCCTCTTGAGGCGGGGGCGTGGGTTCAACCCCCCTGCGCGGCGGGACATCTGAGCCTTCGGGCGTGTATGAAGTGAAGCTGCCTTCGGGCGTGGAAACTTTGCAAGTGCCTTCGGGCCGTCTACCCTGTGTTGTAAGTCCTTCCCGGTCCGAGTCTAACCCCTGTTCTTGTGGGATATGGGGGGTCCCATGGGTACTATGCCCTTCCCTGTACAGTTGTAATTTCAAAGTTAAAGTCAAGGGGGAGTAGGCCTCGGCCGAACCTCCATTTAAAAAAAAAACATTAGGAAAGAAGTGTTCAAAGGCATCTGGTTTTTAATAACCTGAAAATGATACAACTAAGATATAGACTAGCCCACAGCCCATACATGTCCAACAACCAGAAAGAAGGATCGAACCCAGAACCTCCGCCTCAAGAGGTGAATCATAATCCTGCAGATCGAAATTTGTATTTAAAGCTCTTTCAAGCATTATTCATGCATTCTCACAAACAAATTGGTGGCACTCAACTCACCATATATCCTTCATATTTCAACATTTATTTGTTTCTATATTTACCTGTCGCATAGCTAGAACATGGGTAGCAATGCCTTTTCATGTAAAAAACTTTCAGAATGTCTTCTTTTCTTTTTCAGAAAATGCACTTTAAATATTAATAATAGAGAAGTTGAAATATTAATAATAGATAAGTTACATGAAACTAGCGAAAGATACAAAGGAGGCTTATAAGCCTTTCGTACCATTCATTAGAGATCCATCTCCTTTGAATCTTGTTGTGTACAAAAGCAAAGATTTTCTTGTATAAAAAAGGGGTTTAGTCCTATGATTTCGGATTTTTATATCTAGACAAATTAAGGATTTCTTGATTGACCATTCCTTGAGTTGCCTGTTGAGATTCACCACACCTCTTTTCTTCCATATTCTAGATTCCGTTCTCTATACTCACGTTTGAGAGGGCATGAGCCAAGCATCCGATAGTCTTCTTGAGAAGAGCATCCTTCCTATTGATCAAATAATTAATACAATGAAATTTTCAAACACCATTCCACACTTTGATGATGTAATGGCAAGAGAAGAAAAAGTGGCCAATGTTCTCTTGAGAATTGCATCGCTTACACCAAAGGGGAATGGTTGCAAATCTTGTGAGCTTAGGCATTGGTTTGTAGTCCCTTATGAACGATTTTCCATGGAAGAAAATCATTTGTTCTCTGCATCAAAGGGTGCGAGAGTTCTTGAAACTTGAATTTCTGAATAATCGATCATCAACATTGTCACCACTTTTATCTAACCATAGGTGAAACAACCTTACTTTCCATCCTAGGGACGCCTTTAACTCTATTCTTGTTGTGTCTTTTAAACGATTTCAGGTGAGGGGCACAAGAAAAGTGAAGTTGATGAGTATCATGTCATTCCCACGCCCTTATTCTATTGCAGACGCGTCGATTGCTATATTCTAGTCTTAGACTAGTATTGATATCTTCGTGTCTAAAATAATCTCTTCTATTGTCGTTCTAGGGGTGTTTCTAGTGGTGAAACCTCTTGTTCACAATCTCTTGGCTATCTTAAAATCTACATGGTCAATTGTTGGAATGCCCAAAATGGGGAACCGAATGGAAACTAGTTGTCTAATTCTTCTAAGCCTAGAGATCCTTCTAAATTGTTTCTGTCTTCTTTCGGTTCTTATTTATTGGATCTCCTCATGGGTGTCGTGTAAAATTAGATGTGCTTTCTTAGTTGCTACAATCCAGCAACATGATGTGGAGGAGTGAGCCTAAAGAGCTTCATGACAAGTGTTCTCAATTTCCTTGAGCAGTAAGGGAAGAGCATAAATCATTAGCTCTACATTGAACTTGGGAGCTCTAGTGTTTCTAATAGCTATCATGAAGGTGAAATTAAAAGGGTTGTGGTTCTCGATGATGGCATATGTGAAGATGGAAATTTTGGAAGATCAAAGAGTACCGATAAGCCTTTGAGACACATACCATTAGTCAAGTAGGGCTTTGAGGAGATTATCAGCCATCTCACAATGAGACCAAGAGAAAAGGTATCGTTGTTTTAGCTCAGTAAGTGAAGGTGGTGCAGCTTAAGGGATTACCACGTTATCTTCTTTACCCCATCCATGGATTTATGGAAGAAACCGAGGATAACTACTTCCACAAACGTAGTCAGGCTAGATTGAGCATTACAGATTTCCATGACTTCAAAGTTTTCCATGATAAAACTAGACAGTACTAGTATTTCAAATGAGATATATTTTGCCCAATGTGACTATGAAGTCGCGTGAAACTAGACTCACTTGGACATGTTAGCTTCAACTCTCTTGGACATGTAAGCTTCGACTCACGTGAAATAAGGTTAGACTACAGACTCGTTATCTTAGAGTTAAAATCATATAGTCAACACATTAATGACTCAAAGACATATCACATAATCTTCATAACTGGATCATGATCATCTTTAACATATACATACAAGAAACTTTTCACCGTAGCCTTTAGAAGAAAAATTAACTTCTCATATGTAACATGTACATATAAAGACTTTTCACCGTAGCCCTTAGAAGAAAAAATGACTTCTCATGAGTTTCTTCAAATATGTAAATAGCATCCCTGGAAAACAGTTCACATGTTCTTTAATTCTTTCTTCTATGCAAAATTGCATAGAACATGAAACCTTCAAATAATGTCACTCATGTCCTTAAAATAGATTTCCATTCCTTTCTCTTATCGTACCCACCTATTGGTGCGTCCTATTCCAAACTAGCGGATCCATGTTTCCGTAGTACTCCCACCAATAGCGAATGTATGTTTCCATAATACTCCCATCAATGGCGAATCAGACAAACAGAGAAGTCCGGAATCATGTCCTCTGAAGCTCTTCACTTCTGCGCATAAAGACGGAGAGTACTAGCACGCTGGTGAAGTCCCAATGAGAAACTTCCCTTGCCTATTGGCTGCTGCCATATAAGCTAAAGCTCACAAGAACCACTTCACTACAGAAAGCTTGTCTCCCAATCAATAATGCATCCATTTGTTTGAGGCTGCAGAAGGACATTTACTCTCAGCCGAAGGAAGATGAACAAAAGAGATCTCGTACATCCTCGTGACGGATGCTTCCGTCCTCCATCAGCCCGCATATTTGTTTTCCAAAAGAGATCTCCTACATCCTCCTCACGGATGCTTGCGTCCTCCATCGCCTGCATATTTCGCTGTATTGCACATCTCAGCTTTGAATGATAAGATGTTAGCTTGCACTTTCATCCCACGGTTTACTTCTACTGAATCCTTATGCAGCCCAAGTAAGCGAAGCCAAACGAGACTATATTCCAGATTAGAGCTGCTACATAATTTCAATTCATTCAAGCATTCAGGGACAGTAAGCTTCGGCTGAACTTCTTCGTTATATATATGTATATATCTATATATATATATATATATATATATATATATATATATATATATATATATATATATATATATATATATATATATATATGCGCGAAGATGGAAATTTGATAAGATCAAAGAGTACCGGTAAGCCTTTGGGACGCATTGCATTTGTCAAGTAGGGCTTTGCAGAGATTATCAACCATCTCACAGTGAGACCAAGAGAAAAGGTATCGTTGTTTTAACTCAGTTAAGTAAAGGTGGTGCAGCTTAAGGGATTACCACATTATATTTTTTACCCCATCCATGGATTTATGGAAGAAACCGAGCATCACTACTTACACAAACGTAGTCAGGCTGGATTGAGCATTACAGATAGCTATGACTTCGAAGATTTCCATGATAAAACTAGAGTATACTAGTTTTCAAATGAGATATCTTTTGCCTAATGTGCATATGATGCATGAAACTAGACTCACTTGGAGATGTAAGCTTCAACTCACGCGGATAGGGAAATAAGCTCAGAATACAGAATCTTAATCTTGAAGTTGAAATCATATTGTCAACACATCAAGGACTCAAAGACATATCACATATTCCTCGTAGCTAGAATCATGATGATCTTTAGCATGTAGATGCATAAATAGGTGGAGAATTGAATAGCCTTTGAAGACTCACCAATAGAGACCATGACATGTAACTATATGCTATAAAAGCTTTTGACCGTAGCCTTTAGAAGAGAAATTGACTTCTCATAAGTTTCACATATTTTCAAATAATAGCAGCTTCAAATTTGTAAATAGCATTCCTGGAAAACAGCTCACTTGTTCTTCAATTGCAAAATTGCATAGAACATGAAACCTTCAAATAACGTCACTGGTGTGCTTCTTAAAATACATGCCAAGGAAAACAGGCAGAACATTTCTGTAATGGTAAACATTTTGGCATTCCATACCTTTCTCTTATCGCACCCACCTATTGGTAAATCCTATTCCAAACTAGCGGATCCATGTGAGCCTAAAAAGCCGCATCATTAGTGTTCTCAATTTCATTGAGCAGTTACTGTGAGGGAAGAGCATAAATCAACAGCTTTACATGGAACTTGGGAGCTCTAGTGTTTCTAATTGCTATCATGAGATCATTACTTACACAAACGTAGTCAGGCTGGATTGAGCATTACAGATAGCTATGACTTCGTAGATTTCCATGATAAAACTGGACACTACTAGTTTTCAAAATGAGATATCTTTTGCCTAATGTGCATATGATGCATGAAACTAGACTCACTTGGAGATGTAAGCTTCAACTCACACGGATAGGGAAATAAGCTCAGAATACAGAATCGTTATCTTGAAGTTGAAATCACATATTCTTCATAACTGAATCATGATGATCTTTAGCATGTTCATGCATAAATGGGTGGAGCATTGAATAGCCTTTGAAGACTCACCAATAGAGACCATGACATGTAACTATATGCTATAAAAGCTTTTGACCGTAGCCTTTAGAAGAGAAATTGACTTCTCATAAGTTTCACATATTTTTAAATAATAGCAACTTCAAATTTGTAAATAGCATCCCTGGAAAACAGCTCACATGTTCTTCAATTGCAAAATTGCATAGAACATGAAACCTTCAAATAACGTCACTGGTGTGCTTCTTAAAATACATGCCAAGGAAAACAGCCAAAACATTTCTGTAATGGTAAACATTTTGACATTCCATACCTTTCTCTTATCGCACCCACCTATTGGTACATCCTATTCCAAACTAGCGGATCCATGTTTCCGTAGTACTCCCACCAAATAGCGAATGCATGTGTCTAGAGTACTCCCATCAATAGCAAATGCTGACAAAAAGAAGTCCGGAATCATGTCCTCTGAAGCTCTTCACTTGTGCGCATAAGGTTGAGAGTAGT
Source organism: Ceratopteris richardii (assembly GCA_020310875.1). Classification (NCBI taxonomy): domain Eukaryota; kingdom Viridiplantae; phylum Streptophyta; class Polypodiopsida; order Polypodiales; family Pteridaceae; genus Ceratopteris; species Ceratopteris richardii. Next base: position 147,089,618 of record CM035432.1, read on the forward strand.
AGCTGTTAACGTTCTTCAATCGCATGTTTCCAACCAGTGCGATTGTCGATGTTAGACGTTCGGCAGTTTTGCAGTAAAATCCTCATTTTCTATCCAGAGCGATATTTCCATGAACGATGTTCTTCGCTGATCATAATCCTGTAGATTTGTGTTTGTAGCTTTTGGAGCACTATCCATGCGTTGTCAAAAAAAAGCTGCTAGTATTCATCTGGACCTATTTCCTTTATATCTCAGACTTTATCTACCTATGGCACTGCTAGAATATTGATAAGAGTGGTTCTTCATGTCCGAAACTTTCAGAATGCCATTTGTTTTCAGAAAATGCACTTGGAATATTAATGATAGAGGGGTTATATGAAATCAGTCAGAGATACAAAGGAGGCCTACAAGCTTTTCGTCCTCTTCATGGGAGATACATTTGCTCTCGAACTTATTGTATATAGGAACAAAGAATTTCCTCTCTATGTAAGGGCGCCTCAAGGAAGTTCACCATGCATCCTTCCATGTTTTCCAAAGGGCGTCCTTTCTAATCACATTCCATGGGGCAACAAAAGTCCCAATAGCCTTTAAAGAAGAGCATGCTTCCACTTAATCCAACGATTGAAGTTGAGATTTTATTGAACATCTTTCAACACTTGGAGGTTCTTCGGGTAGGAGAAGGAAAGAAGGGCAATATCTTGTTGAGACTTGTGACATTGTTTACACCAAGGGGAAACATTGCAAGTCTTGTGAGCTTGACATTGGTACATATACCATTATGAAGGATTCACTATAAAATAGAAGTTTTGCATCTTCCTTATCTATTTATCCGACAACATTGGTCAAGATTCTATAAATACCTTTCACCTTATCAAGTCCCTCCTCCCATGATAGCACAAGAGGAGACTTTTCTTTGGATCCACGCTTATTTTAAGCAAACGAATCAAAGATGGTAGAGCCAATTATGGAACGTTCACTCTCTAGGATTTCTTGCTTTCTTGTTGAGTAGTGGACTTGAGAGCTAACATCATCATTCAATAGTTATGTTGTTTGTCTACATACATCCGCCAAGGAATTCCAAGGGTTTGATTTCTTTCTCTATAGTGTGGTATCCTTTCCTTATTCCTATCTTTGATCTATGAGATTATCTTTATTTGTTTTCTTTTTTCTCCTTTGAACAATAGTGAATCCCCTTTTTCAGTAGGTGGATCCTCAAACAAGGAGTTTTGCACTGACAAGTGTCTTGAAGAAACATACTTGAGGGCATCGACAGAGGAACATGCTTCAAGGCCACAATTTGAATATGCTCCAAAGAATGCTAAGCCCTAAGGGCAGCTCATTGCCCACCCTTCCCGAATCAACAATCTTTGACCATATGATCTTGATGAGAAGAGAAGCTGCTGAGTATTATCACATCCTAAGGCCCTTATTCTATTGTGGAGAATTAAACAGTCATTATATTCTAGTGTTAGGCTAATATGGATATGTTTTCATCTATTATGATCTCTTCTATTCTCACTCTATACGTGTTTCCAATTGCAGAATCCCTTGTCCCATAACCTCTTGGTTATATGGAAAACCACACAATCAATCTTGCAAATCATGCCCAAAATGGGGAACAGGATGGAATCGAGTTGCACAATTTCATCGAGCCTAGAGATCCTATTGAACTTTCTCTCTTTTTCATTTCTTATTTTTTGGATCTCCTTATGCGTTTTGTGTAAAATTTTGCATTTTCTTTGCTAGGAGAATAAAATATTAGGCGGAGGAGTGAGAAAAAGATTCATGAAAAGTGTTCTCAATTTAATTGCTTATTGAGGGGTCATGGAACCATGGAGCTCTAATGCTTCTAATAGCTATCAAAAAGCTAAAAATAATAGATCAGTGGCCCAAATTGATGACATTTGTGTACAGGGTAATTTGGGGAGATCCAAGAGTGTCCACAAGGCCTTAGGACACTTAGCACTTGTCAAGTAGGACTTTGTGGAGGTCATCACATTTCTTATAGTTCAATGAGGAGAAAATATGTTCCTTTAGCTCTATTAGGTCATGATGAAACTTAAGGAAATCCAATGCTGTCTTTTTTAATTGAGTAATGGATCTCCCCTTTTGAGCCCATACATCCCAAATGGAATCCATCATGTTGAATTCATTGATAAGGATCAAGGGGGAAGGAAGTAGGTCCAATGAAGTCCAAGTCTCATTTCTCTCTTGTTTGACATTGGGACCATAAGCTAACATGATGGCAAAAAGATGGAAACCATCAAAGGAAGCTAGCACCCACTTGGGTAAGGCTCAATGAGATAGTGACATAGTAAAGAGGACCGATTCTAATTGACATCTAAGGCACTGCCAACATTACTGTAAGGGTGATTTGCACTAGCCATAATCTTTTCAAAATTTCTTCTTAGTTTTTCTTCACCTCTTGGAGGAAAAATAAATTTTTTAATGCTTTTTTGTTTAAACCATTCCTTTATAATCCTAGCTCTAGATGGATTAGAAAGACTCCCAAGAATGAATGAGCGGATAATCATTCATGTTTTCAATTCTTATCCAATCCTTCTTGCTTTGTTAGCATATTACTTCTCTTTTTGTCTAACATCATTGGTCATGACTCCATAAATACCTTTAACCTTAACAAGGCCCTCCTCCCATGTTAGCATACGAGGAGGATTTCCTTTGGATCCACACTTCTTTTTAACAAAAAAATGAGGATGGTAGAGATAATTATGGAACTTCCACTCTCTAGGATTTCTTTTTTGCTTTTTCAACATTCCACTTGAGAGCTACCATCATCACCATCTAATAATTTTGTATTGTTGGTCTAGATATATCCACCAAGGATTTCCAAAAGGGTTGAGTTCTTTCTCTAACATGTGGTATCCTTTCCTTATTCCTATGTATGATCTATTGAGGATATCTTTTTTGTTTTCATTTTTCACCTTTGAACAATAATGAACCTTTCTTTTTTGAGGAGTTGGATCCTAAAAAAAAAAGGAGTTTTCTAAAGATATATTTTTGCAATGATGTGTGTGAATAGACTAAGAACCATCAGGGAACTTTTTTCCCTCTTTAGGGGTTTTTTTCTCCCGTGGCTTGTATATATATCTAGAACCATAATGGATTACTTATCTTTTGTACATTCACTTGATAATTCATTCAGTTGATATTTCATTCAATGTTGTGTTGTTCTCTGAGCTTCTTCTTCTTCTTCTTCCTTGTGGTGTTCATGTGCTTCTACAAACCTCAAACTCCAACAATTGGTATAAGAGCAAGTCTTTGACTCATCTAGGGCATCATCAAGGCCCCTCTGATCACAATCTTAGAATCACAGGAAAATTGGTATGCATATTTTGGGTGATTAGGAGTTCAAAAGAGTTTCGTTATGTGGCATTAAAATTCTGATCTGAGCTCATTTTAGCCTCCGACCACATTATCATAGTTTGTGTGTAGGAAATGTTTTCCTTTCGTCCCAAAGATATATACAAGTTTTAGTTTGAAAGTAGAAGCATCTCAAACACTACAACATATGAGGGGCATACCGATGCTGCATATACGGACGGTCATAGTCGGCGTCGGTATAGCCCTCGGAAAATCTCACTAAGAGATACCGACGGTCAAGTGACCGTCGGTATGACCGTTTTAAACGGATCGTCGGTGTGGCCCGCAGCTGCCGGTATAAGCATCGGTATAGGCATCGGTATATGCGTCGGTATGAGCGTCGGTAAATTACTGGCAACTACCGACGCGTATACCAACATCCATACCGGCTCCTATACCGGCGGCGAAGTTTTAAACATACCGCGAACCCCAGAGCAAAACTTCACATTTCTGGGCGTTTTTGAGTACTGTCGGTCTACTGTCGAACTTGCACGCGCGAACCTCCATTGTCTTGTGCACACACACACACGGATCTCTCTCTCTACACACACACACTCTCTCTCAGCTTAGCTCTCACATCTTGGTAAGTGCTGCGCGTACTGTTAGCATTTGTGTTTCTCTATGCTTTAGGGTTTCTAATTTCTCTTTTCGTTGATTTTGCAGAAGTTTGTTGGCGTCGATTGTTTGGAATTGGACGAGAGACGACCTACATTACGCTTGGATGACAACGATTCAAAAAGAGATATACTTGTAAGTGATTCTTTTATTCGCTATTGATAGAGAGAGAAGGAGAGAGAGAGAGAGAGAGAGAGAGAGAGAGAGAGAGAGAGAGAGAGAGAGAGAGAGAGAGAGAGAGAGAGAGAGAGAGAGAGAGAGAGAGAGAGAGAGAGAGAGAGAGAGAGAGAGAGAGAGAGAGAGAGAGAGAGAGAGAGAGAGAGAGAGAGAGAGAGAGAGAGAGAGAGAGAGAGAGAGAGAGAGAGAGAGAGAGAGAGAGAGAGAGAGAGAGAGAGAGAGAGAGAGAGAGAGAGGGAGGGAGGGAGGGAGGGAGGGAGGGAGGGAGGGAGGGAGGGAGGGAGGGAGGGAGAGAGAGAGAGAGAGAGAGAGAGAGAGAGAGAGAGAGAGAGAGAGAGAGAGAGAGAGAGAGAGAGAGAGAGAGAGAGAGAGAGAGAAAGAGAGAGAGAAGAGAAAGGAAGATAGACATTAATTTACACATGCATACATACACACATACATGTACACACATGCATGCTTACATACACACACCTATACACACATGCATGCTTACATACACACACCTATACACACATGCATGCTTACATACACACACACATATACACATATGCATGCATACACACACACATAAATTTACACACATGCATACATACACACACATGCATACACACATACATACACACACATATATACACACATGCATGCCTACATACACACACATACACATACACACACATGTATACACATGTATACATACACACACACATGTACACATGCATACATACACACACATATATACACACATGCATACATACACACATATAATCCTATTTTTATTTTGAAGTTTTTGTTTTACATCAAACATATAAAAATAGGCTTAGGGTTTTAGGGTTAAATATTTAAGATTAGAGTTTTAGGGTTTTAAATAGGATTAGGGTTTTAGGGTTAAATATTTAAGATTAGGGTTTTAGGGTTTTAGGTCTAGATATTTAAGATTAAGGTTTTAGGGTTTAGTATTTCAGATTTAAGTCTAAGTCTTTCTGATTAGGGTTTTAGGATTTTAATACGTAGATAACATATATACACAAGCACACATATACATATAATACATACATACATGTAGATACACATGCATGCAAAAATATACATATTTTAGATTTAAATCTTTAAGATTAGGGTTTTATGGTTATAACACCTAGATAAGATATATGCACACATACACATGCACATGTAATACATATATACATGTATATACACATGTATACAAAAATATACATATTTTAGGTCTACATATTTAAGATTAGGGTTTTAGGGTTTAGTATTTCAGATTTAAGTCTAAGTCTTTCTAATTAGGGTTTTAGGATTTTAATACGTAGATTACATATATACACAAACACACATATACATATAATACATACATACATGTAGATACACATGCATACAAAAATATACATATTTTAGATTTAAATCTTTAAGATTAGGATTTTAGGTTTAGAACACCTACATAAGATATATGCACACATACACATGCACATGTAATACATATATACATGTATATACACATGTATACAAAAATATACATATTTTAGGTCTACATATTTAAGATTAGGGTTATAGGCTTTAGTATTTCAGATCTAGAATTTTAAGATTAGGGTTTTAATTAAATATATATAATTAAATATATAAAAATAGGATTACATAAGGAAAAGAAATCTGAATATATGAATAAATATATATATATAAAATAAGATAATTATATACATAAATAAATATAAAAAGAACTAGCGTTTTAAATAATTTAATTAAATATTTAATTAAATATATAAAATTAAATATATAAAAATAGGATTACGTAAGGAAGAAAAATCTGAATATATGAATAAATATATATATATAAAATAAGATAATTATATACATAAATAAATATAAAAAGAACTAGCGTTTTAAATAATTTAATTAAATATTTATAATTAAAGATATAAAATTAAATATATAAAAATAGGATTACGTAAAGAAAAAAAGTCTGAATATATAAATAAATATATATATAAAATAAGATAGTTATATACATAAATAAATATACAAAGAACTAGTGTTTTAAATATTAAAAATATATAATTAAATATAATTAAGTAAAGAAAAATTTTGAATATATAAATAAATATATAAATACACAAACACACATACTTATATACCTATCTATATTCACATATATATACATATACACATATATATACACATGCATACATATATATACATGTTTTAGTTCTAGGTCATTTGGATTAGGATTTTAGGGTTTTAACATGTACATAACATATATACACACATACACATACACATATAATACATATATACATGTATATACACATGTGTATAGAAATATACATAATTCAGGTCTAGATCTTTAAAATTAGGGTTTTAGGGTCAATCAAGAAAAAATCTGAATAAATAAATAAATATATATATAAAATAGGATCAATCAAGAAAAAATCCAAATATATAGATAAAATAGGATAGCTATATAGATTAGGGTTTTAAAACTAGGATTTTAAGTTTTTTTAGGTATTTAAATATTTAGGTCTTTAAGAGTTAGATTTTTAGGTTTAATAAAAAAACAAATGTTCTAAAATGTTCTAAAATGTCCATATTGTAGCAGATGGCTTCTTTGGATCCTGAAGAGAGAATGGCATGTCCTTGCACACAGTGCAAGTATCAAATTTATCGAAAACGACGGATTTGTACTGCACATGTTAGAGAGTATGGATCATTTGATAGGAGTTGACTGGAAAACTTACGCTATCATTCGCATGGTCCCCCAGGTGAGCAGATGGACCCAAACGACATTGCACCGGTAACCTCTCGTGGACAAAAGAGAGCAAAAAAGGACTTAGACGTAGAAGCAAGCACTAATAATATTACACAGAATGAACATATGGAAGAGATGCATGAAGCATTTTATGAGATGGACCAAGATCATGATGGTGAAGAAGGTGTCGACGAGAGTTTCATGGACACAATAGAAATTCCATGATCAGAAGTTGATGAAGAATATGAAAACATGCAAAGATTAGCTCGTTTACCACTTTACAATGGAGCAAAGATATCTGTACTACGTGCTTCACTCGCGATGCTCAATCTGCAATCCATTTATGGATGGTCAGATAGTAGTGTCACTGAATTGTTCAGGTAAGTGGAGAACAAATTGGCTTTCATTGTTGTATCACAATAACTTCATTTACTAATATCATTTTAATTGCTTATTGCAGGCTTCTTAAAGATCAAATTTTGCCAGAGGGCAATGACATGCCTCCAATACGTGGAGATGCGAAAAAACTTTTACAGTCCATTGGAATGGATTATACGAAAATTCATGCTTGTCCGAATGATTGCATTCTCTTTCGGAATGAGTATGAGCATCTCCACGTATGTCCAAAGTGTGGAGCAAATAGATTTAGAGAAGACGTTATAGGCGAAGCAATCCCCACAAAGGTTCTTCGCCACTTTCCTATCATTCCACGAATTAAGAACATGTTTAGATACAAATCTATAGCTGAGTTAATGTCATGGCATACAAAGAGCAGGTCTACAGATAATGTAATGCGAGTGCCAGCTGACTCTGATGCTTGGAAGCACATAGATAGTAAGTGGCCAGAGTTTGCTAGTGAGCCTCGGTCCATACGTCTAGGCCTAGCTATGGATGGAGTGAATCCATTTGGATTACGCAGTTCTTCATGGAGCACATGGCCTGTATGTTTGGTCAATTATAATATTCCACCATGGTTGGCCACAAGGAAAGGTCATTTATTATTAGCTCTTATTGTACCAGGTAAGTATAAGGTAAAAAACATGTATGTATATCTTGCACCACTTGTGGAAGAAGTACACATTTTATGGGATGGGATCACTGTGTGTGACATGTAAGTACCATTTCATTTATTGAATTTATTTGTGTTAAATTTTTCATATATATTTCTCTAATCTTTTTATATTTGTTTCAGGAGCTGGCAATGGGTCATCCTCCAACACGAACGGAGGAGTCTTATGGATATAGTCATGGGTTGACTGCACCATTGCAAGACTTGGAGGGATGCGGTGCGGTAGTTTCATGGGAGCATTTGCGATGAGGTAATTAATTTATAAACTTGGTTTTTACTTGTTTGTAATTTTCATGTGAATTTATCTCATTCCATTAATGTTCTTTGTTGCAGGATTGTTGATATGACGTTCTTTGCATGTGTATGGCAGTGGAAGACCAATATTTTGTATTTGATTTCCATATGGCAATACATTGCTTTGCCACATTTTGTAAAAGCGTCATATATGATAGTGGTTTGCCACACTCTTGTACATGCTTCATTATTGAAATATATAGCTTCTTTTGTACATGCTTCATTGTTCATTCTGATTATCGATCTCGTTTGTGTACAATAATACTCTGTTTCATGAAATCACATTTCGTTTGTCATTAGAGTACACATCACATGTACTCGGTTTTTTTTGGGCAGAGTGTATTGTCTTTTGTTCAGCAACATCATGGTAATGTTGCTGTAGTAAAAAACAAAACATTCTGCCCAAAAAAAATTTTGCAGGTATGGTCGTCGGTATAAGCGACGGTACTCCCAGTAGTGTCATCGGAATAACCGTCGGTACACCCAGGAGGTGATGCAGCAGAAGCCAATTACCGATGCATATACCGACGTTTATACCGATGCATATACCGATGCTTATACCGATGCATATACCGACGTTTACACCGACGCCTATACTGACTCTTTGGTACCGACGCGGAAACCGACCTTTACACCGGCGTCGCGGCAAATAAAGCCGCGTTCATTTTCCTCGGTAAAAACCTCGGTATACCATCGATCTGTTGTAGTGATAGGACACTTTTTAGTAGGCTTGAGTAGGCTTTTTTTAAGGCTTACTAGGCTCCTCTCTCTCTTCTATTAGAGAGAGAGAGAAAGGGAATCTACTTTCCACATCATCAAACTCGAGCATGTATGGGAATAAAAAAATGATTTTTTTTTTCAAAGCTCAATTTTAGTGTTTATTTACTTGAAAGGGCTCATTTTTTAATATATATGTCAGAAGTGACTTTTTTTAAGTTTAGTTTTTAATTTTTCTTTTGGAAAAATAAATTTTTTAAAATCCCTCCAAAAGTAGAGTGCCACATAATCAAATCCGTAACTTCTCTTCACCCAAAAAATGACTTTTTCAAAATTTCATCATTTTTGGCTATTCTCAGTGGAAAAACACACTGTGACCCATCCACATCCAAGAAAACAAAATTTTCCTGAGAAAATCATGCTCTAGCATCTCTTTCTAGACTCTTTCTCAGTATTGTTTAATTATTGGAAAAGATGGTGTTGACACCTATTACAATCCTCACATTAGGACGTCCTCATGCCCCAGCATCAACAAGTATCCATGTTCGTGAGCCTGGAGAGTTTGCTCCAAATACACAGTGCAACAATGATGTGAACTCTCAAAATGAGCGTCGTGAAGCTGGAGAAAAGAATATTGATCTTTGGACTCATGGTTGATTATACCCTCCTGATCCAATGTCTTCTTACCATCCAACATTCCATAACCTCTCAACTTTACTTCAGTTCATCGGCGTCGGTAAAGCTGGGATCTTAGGTTATTGTCAACGATTATCTACACATTCAACTGTCATTACTAAGTATTGGATTCAACAATATCAACTAAATCATACAAGGTTGGTCACTTTTGAAAGCACAATCATATCTTTACAAGAAAAGCTTGCAGAGCTTGAAAAGCATATGGAAGAAAAGGAGAGAACACTTGAGAAATTAAAAAACAATGTCCAACACTTGAGAGAGACTCCACTTGGGATGCGACATAGGAGACGATCATTAACATCCTTTGACTCTCTTTCAATTGGTGGTGGAGCACGCAAACGACGAGTTTTTGCGATAAGGTTTGGCTTGTATTTGTTTCTCTTTTTGGAAGACTTTATATATATATATATATATATATATATATATATATATATATATATATATATATATATATATATATATATATATATATATATATATATATGTATGTATATATATATATATATATGTATATATATATATATATATGTATATATATATATATATATATATATATATATATATATATATATATATATATATATATATATATATATATATATATATATATATATATATATATATATATATATATATATTCTTGTTATGTAGGTCATTCGTTGAAGATGTTAGTGCGTCATCAACAACAGAGGATCAATTCAAGTTATTAAATTCTTGTTTGACCAACAAGCAGGTGGTTAGTATTTTGGAGTCACGGATATGAAACCTTATCAAGAAGCAAGTGATTAAAGATTTCACAAAAAAGTTACAAGATATTATCACTCCTAGAGATGTGCAGATGGTATGTGATGAAGAAGGAATTAGTACTAAAGGATATAGTGCATTGTACAACCTTTTGAAGCATTCATTACAAAGAGAAGGTATTTTGCAGAATATGTTTCCATCTCCTTACAAGGTATCGCTAAAGAAGTCAATGTCCAATGAAGATATAACTAGTATTCTTGGAAACTACTTATATATAGAGGATATTATGCCTATGTCTATTTATCATTTATCTACATCCAAAAAAGAGTTGAAAAGCGCAGCTGGAAATGGATTTCCTTACACAAAGTACAACAACATATTCGTGGATTTGGAGAGGCTTCAACAGGCAATGGTTCGATTTTACAAATCTACTATACCAGGTATGTGCACTATTGTTACCTTGATATACATTGTATTTTGATGTTATAAAAATTTTGCTAATTTTAGCAGATTGTAATACCAAATTACAGTTTATATTGAAGTAAGATGAATGCCAGATCATAAAGGGATGACGAATGGAGAGATTTGAGTTTGACACTCATGAATGAAGCTATGACAAATGCCATAGCTGATGAAAGTAGTAACTCTAGCTCTAACTCTACGTATAGTGTTCCAATCCGAGAAAGAAATATGGTGGTTAGGTGCTATTGAATTACCTAAAGAATCCAATGATGTTCTTTCATGGATTTTTAGTAGGACCCCATGGATCACTAAAGTAATAGTTTCTCAAATTCATGGTGCAAAGCTCCACATAGAAAACTTTGGTGATTTTGAGATAGATTGGCACTTGGGTGGGGATTTAAAAACTATCAAATGCATGTTAGGTTGCAAGCAAGGTGCATCTACTCGTTAGCCATGTCCATTTTGTACTCGAGGCTACGAAAGTAACAAAGGGACAACAAAAAGTACTATCTAGCTTAGATGAATACATAGATGCACCTACTTCCATGGAATGGGATAGACCTTTGTTAAGGTGTCCAATGTTAGAAATACCTAACCGTGACACATTAGATAAAGATTGGAATCCCATTATTCCATTTCCATTAGTTAATGTTCACTTTTGCACATTGCATGCTTTCATGAAAATATTTGATAGATTATTGAAGCTCCACATAGAATATGCATTTTCCATGAAGCCAATTGATAAATCTGTACAAGCAATCAAAAAATTGGAAGAGTTGCTTAATTTGATTGGTTGTCATGGTGGTAATGTAACTCTAGTTGTCAAAAAACCTGGTGAATCGCAAAATAGTTTGCAACAAGTGTCAATGACAGGGAAGAAGGCAAGAAGATTTTTCAGAAGAGATGTAAGCCCTAAGAAAAATGAATGCAGGGAGCTATGGAAATTCTTGTGCATGATCACCACTGATAACGATTCTCAAATTGACCTTAGTAATAGGCGAAAGAAGGTTTGGTCATGCTTAGATAAGTTGGTAGGCTTAATGAGTCTTAATAGCTCCAACAAAAATGACCGTGAGTTGTTTCAAGATACATTAATGGAGTTTGCAAAGTGTTTCATCCTATCTTGGGGAGAGAGCAATATTACACATTACATTGTAAGTTTTCTTATTTTTTCAATTTTCTTGTTGATAAGATTGTGTTATATGTACTTATATCATTTCAGCATATTTTATTTGCACATGGAGCATTTTTTATGCATTGATATGGTTGATTGGAGATTTTTAGTACACAAGGAATGGAGAAGTCAGATTACAAGGCTAGAGGTGTTTACGAACACACGACATGGTGGTGGTGCAATGCAATCAAACTATATGGAAGAAATGTTTAATTGGTTTTCAAGGACATATGCAATGGAACAAGCCAAGGAGTCGAAAGTTGCAAAACTTGCAAGATTTAATCAACACAACTTAGCTGGTGAAAAATGGAAGTCATCATTGGGACCTTTACGTCATGCTCAATGGCGGGCTACAAGAACACGACAGGGTTCATCATGGAAGTGAAGTCATTTAATACATTCATGGCATTTTTTGAATAATCAATAAGGTTTGCTACACACTAATCTCTTGTTTGCAATTTTTTAAGGTAATTTTTAATTTTTAAACTATTTTTTGTCCATTTTGATGTGAACAGAACCTTTTTAAGTGAAACATTATAAAAGGAGACTCATTGTCTCATTTCAACATTCTAGCACTATAGAGGATGGCACGAACAAAGCAAACTGCAAGGAAGGATCCCATTAACTTTGCTACCTATGTGCAAGACACTCAGAAGCCACCATGGATGAATCACCACAAATGGCGACGTAGTGTCTCGCGCTCTGCATCCCATCGCGAAACAGGTGGTGGTCATACCTCTGGGAGTGAACAGTTGCATGAACAAGTGGAACATGGGCAATCCAAGGAAGAGGCCGTAAATCAACCCCAATCACCACCATCATCATATGATGAGCCTCCATCACCAAAGAGACCAACAAAGACAAGGGTGAAGGAGGAGGCTCACAGACAAGTAGTTTCTGATGATGATTTTGATGAATCGCATGAGGATGTGTCTCAACAACGTTCACAATCAAGTGAGGAGAGTCAAACATTGCCACCATGGGGTAACGAAGAAATACCTACAAATCATAGGGTTACTGTAGCGGGAAAGACACTACCAACAAATCACGGGGCCATACCCAATGATCAAGCGAGGGATCAAAGCCAACAACAACATCCTGTACAAGGAGAAAGCTCAAGACGCGTGCAACGGAAGAAGAAAGTCTTTCAACCCCATCGTAGACCACCCCAACCAAGACCACAAGAAAATGTCCAACGAAGACCACCACCACCACAAGCTAGAGCACCACAACGAAGAAGAAGATATACGAAGGCATTTGCAGAGATAAGGCACTATCAAAAGATAGCTTAGCTTTTGATACCTAGAAGACCCTTTGCAAGGATGGTCAAAGAAGAGTTACAAAGGTATTGTGCAGGGTTAAGGATCCAAGCTCTAGCTTTAAAAGCTTTACAAGAGGCAGTTGAAGCATTTTTGATATCAATGCTAGAGGATTCCAACGTGTGCGCCATCCATGCTAAGCGAGTCACTATACAACCGAAGGACATACAGTTAGCTAGGAGAATTAGGGGTGATCATAACTAAGTTTTGTAACTGATCTCTACAGACAAGAGATTTTTTGTAAATATTGCCATTTTCAATGAAACATTAGCACTTGTCCTCTATTCCCTTTATAATCTCATTATTTAGAATGAAACATGAGCAGTCATTTTACATTTCCATGTGTTTTCTTGTGATAATATCTCATATATCAGTGATTGTTTTCTTATCTTGTCATTTTGATCTAGTGATAATATCCATCTAGTGAAATTTCTTTCTCATTTAAGGTCATGTAGGGCATGTAGGGCATTGGGAGGCCAAATAAAGCCTTGCCACACAAACGCGGGAGAAGGCCCTGCAAAACGTTTGCAGGGCCTTCTCCCGCGTTTTTGTGGCAGGGCTTTATTTGGCCTCCCAATGCCCTACAAGACCTTAAATGTGACTAAGAAGTTCCAAAAGAATGAGAGTAAAGAAGGATCATGAGGAGTAAAGCTAATTCATGAGGAGTGAACATGAACAAATTTTGACCTCTCTACACCTTTGAAACATATGAGCAGAGCATTCTGAAACTTAGAACATTTGCATTCTTGAAAATATCCATCTAGTGAAGTTTCACTCTCATGTAAGGTCACCTAGGGCATTTGCATTCTTGATAATATCCATCTAGTGAAATTTCTCTCATTTAAGGTCATGTAGGGCATTGGGAGGCCAAATAAATCCCTGCCACAGAAACGCAGGAGAAGGCCCTGCAGTCGTTTTGCAGGGCCTTCTCCTGTGTTTTTGTGGCAGGGCTTTATTTGGCCTCCCAATGCCCTACAAGACCTTAAATGAGAGAAAGAAGGTTCAAAAGAATGGAAGTAAAGAACCTCCCAATGCCTCCCAATGCCCTAGATGACCTCAATACATCACATGGAGGTCCAAAAGAGTTTTAGATAATATACTCAAAAAGAGAGACTCGAGAGATTGTAAATAAAGCAAAGTGAATATTTGATATTAATTCAATTGTTTACATCAATTGGCTTTGAGTTTCTCAATGACTCTCTTTCGACGCTCCAAAGCCATGGGTAGGGTGTAAGTCAAAATTGAGGTTGCTATTTCATCAACATTTCTATCTCCTAGACCTAGAGATATACCTATTTGACCTAAGACCTTTCCACGGAAGTTGGAACCTAAGGTTGTAGTTACAAGGGATTTCTTAACTAAAAAGATACAATTACTCCCCTGTGTAATGGTTGATAAACAAAGCAATTTACTTAAGGCCTTTAGACACCATGTCATGAAGTGGCCCTGCGGACTGAACTCTTTATGGATAATTACAAAATGTTCTTTGGGAAGTTTCCCAATGTAGTTTGCAAGGGATGAGCCACCTCCACGAGCCACTCGATCACCTCCACTCCTTGCTGCAAACTTGTCGACTTCAATCACCTCCTTCACAAAGTTTTATGATTAGTAAGTTTTATGATTAGTAGCTGCATGTGTTTGTAAAAATGAATGACATGAATTGAAGATACTTACATCTTGAACTCTATCTTCTTCTTCTCCTCTCTCTTGAAGATGTAAATTAATGTTGGAGTGGGACATCCCACTCTGCTCGATTACTGGTGAGGCGAGAACTTCTGATTCCAATATCCTTTCTTGTGCATTACTAAATTGTTCTTCTGTGATATGTTGATGCTCGCTTGTAAGTATGTCATTGCAAACCAATTTTATTGTGTCGGCCACTGAGTCACCAAATGGCAAACACTTTTTCTCCAACAAGTCAGAGGTACTATCCAAAGGACACTCTGACAAAGTACAAAACAAATTTAGGCATTCATCCAACCGTAGCCCAAATGCCTTCTCTACATCATGTAAAAACAAATATTCTTGTCCCTCGACAAGAACCACTAAAAAAGTTTCAATCTCCACCTCTGGAATAGTTGCTTCTAGCTCCAAAGAGGTGGATGGCTTAGGCACTTCTTTCAACTTATCATCCACACCAAGAGGATAAGTTTTCTCAATAGCTTCTCTCTCTAATAGGAGATTCAAGGGTTCTTGAGGGGGTTCCTTTTTATCCTCGACAAAACCACCTGTAAGAAGATGAGGGATCTCATGAGGAATTGGTTCTGGTTCCTCATTCACAAAGAAAATTGTGGCAACAATGAATGAAAGATATTTTGCACCCATCTTGTGTTTCCTATTCAATCTCCTTATAAGTGGCACAGTTTCATCAAGAAGTTGCAATTACCTGGGACCGTTTCAATTGTTTTGCAAATGTCTCATCACCTTTGTGAATGTAGGTGAGAAGGTCACATGGAACCCAGGTTCCATCATATGGTGGTATTTCGATGGAGAAACACAATATATGAACTTGCATATATTGAAGTAGCTCCTCCAAAGCATCGGCATTCATTTGCACGGTTCCATGGAGGTCAGGAACCTTGGAGAGAAGATCATATAGGTCATGTTGACCTTTATAATTTGAATCCTCCAAAAATTCTAGAAACTTGTGGCGTGCACTCTTAGTAGGTACAGAGGTGGAAGCCATAGCTTGCAAATGCAGACTGCTCTAACACTCAATGTAGTTGCAAAGGTGAGAAATGAGGAGAGAGGACTCCTATTTATAACTTTTCTAGAATTTTTAAGTGATGGGTCCCACTTTTTCATAGAAGTGACTTTTCCTTAAATTAAAACATAAGAGTCTTGGAAAGGAAAACTTTGAAATTTGAGATCACATCAAAGAAAATAAACAATAAGAATGCTCTTTCAAGGAAAACCTTGAGAATGTACAGATACAAGTAGAATGTGGCCAAAATATCCTTGAAGCAAATGTGAAAAATTTTTCATTGCAAAAATAGGTTTGTTTACAGGTTTCACAGTATCTTTACAAAAAAGAGTTATGACAGTGAAATTTCAGTTCCATCCATGCTCGAATCTGCAAGAACCTTGATTTTGTCTTCCAATCTCTAGTTTCCAATCTGTGGACAATTCATAAAAGAGTAAAACATTTTCAAATCATGAAGAATAGTGATAGAATAAGATATATATATATCTATATGTATATATGGAATACAACTTGTATTCGAAATTTGAAATCATGTAGATCATCATATAAGTAAGTGCTCTCTCAAGTTGGCCAATAAAACCACCTCCATATCATTGTTCAGTAACTTCACATTAATTTCAAATGAAGCTAAAGATCCCTCCGAGCTTTGCAAAGGTATCCACTCTCCTAGTTTACACATCCAACGATCATAATAAAATCTGATGTACAATGAGGTGCGATGTTTTAAATAGCTAAACCCTATACCTGTGTCACCAATTCTACAACGATATCTATCCCCTTTTGACAATCCTTCTACATAACCCCAGTTTTCCCCTAACAATCCTTCTACTGCTTCGTATGTAATATCTTTACATAGGAACATTATAGGAGTTTCTACAAAAGGAGTGCCTTGAAATATGAAAACAAAGCAATGGATTGGTAGAGTCCAATGAAGACCTATTGATCTAGACACTCGTGTGAATTTCAAAGAGTTATGTATGTCCATCACCATCTTACGCTTGAAAGATGATATGGACCAAAAATCAGGTTTTGGCCACTCTAAAATAAGAAGAGAGTCAACTTTGGTAATCTCCAACCTTCCATATTCACCATCTATGGAAGGAACAATGTACTTGTGAGTGTAAAAGAAGATCCTTTCATGAATAAGTTTAGCAGGAGGTACATCTGGAAACACTAATGCCCCAATGTCTGCATGTAATGCTTTGAAAGTTCCTGTAAGACTATGAAGTGGTTGCTCTTCCACTAAACTAGAAGGAAATATGACTGTAGCAATGGAAAACATATGAGATGAGTAATTCAGACATTTAACACCATGAAGCATTGAGAAAATAGAAATACTCACAATGGATTGGATATCTAATTCTATTGGAGTTTTCTAACTTCATGGTTGAAACTGTGAAGAAATGTTGTAGAATAGCAACCATCCCACCATGTGTTTGCTGCTTGAAGCCTAAGAGTTTACCTTTCCAATGAAGATCCAAATTTCCACGATCTCGAACACGATGAGGACCAAGTCCAGATGGCTGCATGTACACCCATGCACCTTTGCGAAACTCTTGTGGTAGCCAACTTCCTCCCATTGTTTTGATGTTGTGGCACGCCATTATGTGAACATCTTTTGGTCTCCTACGAGCTCTGGAGCTTTCCATGGGAGTAAGAGTTGTTGTCATTGCTGCAGAAGTTGGGAGAATTGTAGGAGGAGAAACAACGCTTCTGTTGTATGGTATGGAGGGAATAGAGGTGAAAAATATGAATTTTTGGGTTTTGGGTATGAAAATGGGAGTTTGAAGAGGGAAAATAAAGTTTTTTGAGTTATTTTGAAAAAAGTTACTTTTTTAGTTCAAAAACATGCATGGATTTTGAATTAGAAGTCAAAAATAGTGACCCTGAAAAGTGATACGGAGGTCATCTAATGGTATTATGATGAGTTTTACAACTTTCAAAATTTTTTGATTTTTGGGCCCAACCTAATTACGAGATTTCTTCTCTCTTTAGAAGACAACCCTGAACATAGAGGAATATTGTCCCTTCTTCCTCCTTCAGCCTATTATTTTATAGGGTATAGACTGTGGCCACCACCCTCTTCTGATTGGTCCATCACTAATCACTCCTTAAGCTAAAAGGCCCATCCAGGGTTCACCTTTTTTCCTAATGAAATTCTAAAGGGTCCCTTTGTAGTGTAAATGTTGTCTCTATGGTAAAGAGGACATTGTTCCCCTTTTCTTTTCCTACCCCCAAGAGCCACTTGGTGTGGGAAGCTCTTGCTAGGTTTTTGAAGCTACCAATTCAAATCAACTAGATGCAAGTGCTACTAGGCGAAGGGTTTGGTTGCTCCTCCACCTTGTGGAATAACATTAGAAGGGAGTCTCTTGGGAAGATCTCGAAAGAAAGATGTGTATCCAAGTTCGATGGCACTCCAAAACAATGATCAATTGAGAAATCCTTTGTTGTGCTGGAGAGAAGAATATGTTATTGTAAAAAGTCCCCTCACTTCAAAAACAATAGGTCTTCATCATGGAAAATAATAAGATCAAAAGTATATGGGTCGCGCATAAAGGCCATGAACAACACATTCATTTTCTTTGTAACTCTCTCTAAAATTTGAGTTTGCTTCTTCTCTTGACCGTTTCTAGTCTTACTGCGGCGTTCTAGGAGAGGGGGTCCTATTGGTACTATGCCCCTTCACTATATCAATATGTTTTTTATTAATTCAAGCAAGGGAGATTAAGCTTAGCAAAACTACTCTTTAGGAAAAGAAAATTAAAACAATGTGTATGGTATTTCCATCTTAAGACGTGCCATCCAAACATCAAGACTTTCTCACGTAGGGTAAATGGTACATCATATTAAAAATTGCTTTTTATCTTTAATATCCTATGGAAATGGGAAATAAATATTCTTCTTCGTAAATATTTTCATGTATGCATCGCTATAGGCTCCTTGTATTTCACTATTCATTTAAAAGGAGAAAAATTAAAACTAGGAATATGATTGTAAAATATGTGGTAATTAATTCTTTACGCACGAACCATAATAATGTGAGGAAGCATTAGAAACATAATGATAGAAAGAGAGTGGTTTGTATTTATTAACGTAAAAATGATCCTTCAATAACATCATATATATTGTGATTTCTTTAAATAGAAATCGGCTTGATATCTTTCTTAAAAAAAAAATAGGAAGTTCACTGCAAGTCTAATTTCCCTTTGCTTGAATTCATTGAAAGAACAATTGTATAAGTGAATTTGGTTTCATACTATTGAAACACATTTGGTTTAATATTGCTTGAAGACATTACACTAACCTTAAGCTCACATAAATCTTGCCATATAGGGGGGATGAACCCTCATCCCTCCTGAACATGCAAACATGCAGAAGGCCCAACCACCCTCACTAATGTGTGCAGACAAGTTCGAGTTGATATCTAATCTCCTCTGATTAGCTTGAATTACTTGACACTACAAGCGAAAACAGCTTTAGTACCCGTGAGGCCTGAGCCATTCCCTTGTAGAAAGGATTGGAGAATGACAAGTTAGTGCCTCTATGATCACCGTTGTTTCCAAATGCATCATGCTAAAAGTCTTCCGGACTATTTGAACGTCTCGCTCTTAAACTCTGCACGTTGGAGTCCATCCGCTCATGATACCATTCTTCTCTTTACTACTCTGGAAAGTAATTTCTGCGTGTGAAACATCATATCTACGGCATAGAACGCGCTCCTATGCGAATATTCCTCATGTTAATGATTATGATAGAAAAAGTATGTTTTGTTTTTAAATGTCCGTTGTGATGTACGGTTACCGAAACGGGAGTGAAAAAAAAAATATTCTGTATTCCTGACGGCTTGGCTTGTTTTTGAATGGAACAAGTGATCGCTGATGGGTGTCGCACATCACGGGGCAGAGAGAGAGAGTTTTTTTTTTTTTTTTCATAAAGGAAGTTCGGCCTTAGCCTAATCTCCCGGACTTTAATTATATTAAAGAGAAAAAGTTACAAGTGAACGGGACTAGTGCCCATGGGACCCCCCGAATCCCACAACGCAGGGGATGAGTCAAGCAAGCTACAAGGCATTACAAATGAGGTGGATAACATTATCATCGCCCTCATGAGGGACCCATTTGGGTTTCAACTTGTTGTTTTCCAGGAGATAAATACAGTGATGTCTAAACGGTGGTGAACTCTTGGCGCGGGAGATTCTTTTACCAAGTAGAAACAAGGATTTCTCAATCGACCATTCCTTAGGAGTTTGGTCGAAATTGACGGCACATCGCTCTCTCCAAATCTTCCACAGAGCCTCGCCTCTGATGGCATTCCATAGCCTCGAAGAGCAACCAATCGCCTCAACCAATCGCAGAGAGAGAGAGTTAGAGAGAGAGAATACGGGAAAAAGAACGAACGGTGTACTTGAGAAACAGCGACTAGTCTTTTACCCAGTTAAGTTAATGTAAATATCTATTCCATGATAGAATTGCGCAGCTATGGCGCATTGTAAGATATGCAAAGATGAAGACGACGATGATAGATAGAGTTCAGAAAAATTGCATGCTCAGCGATAGCGGTGGTGAATTCTATTTTTTAGTTTATATCTTGTTTTTTTTTTGTACATCATGATATGCTATGCCATGTCATCAAATCTCCCCCTCAAGCTTAGATTAGAATGAGCTTGAATACAAAATGGAAGAAAAAACATATGTCCATACAAGATGAAATAACATGAAATGAAATCTAATTACAAACTAAAGCTTTTTAACTCCTACAGCTTCTCCGAAGTAGATGAACTTGTCTTTGGTAAGAGCTTTGGTGAAGATATCCGTCACTTGTTCTCCAGTGCTGATGTGAATTGACTCCACTTCTCCTTCGATGACCTTCTCATGAACAAAGTGATAATGAACTTCAATGTGCTTTGATCTTGCATGATAAACTGGATTCTTTGATAACATTATGCTGCTCACATTGTCACAATAGATGACCACCTTTCGGTCGATGTAGACTCCAATGTCCTCAAGCAGGTACTTTATCCATGTTGCTTCACAAACGGCTTGTGTAATGCCTCTATATTCAGCTTCGGTACTTGACAAAGCAACAATTGGTTGCTTCTTGCTACTCCATGAAATGATTGCACTTCCAAGTGAAAATTAAAATCCACTCGTTGACCTTCGATCCATGACATTTCCTGCCCAATCCGCATCTGTGTATGCATATATAGATGGCTGAAATTTTCTCTCATTAAACAAGCCAAAATTGCATGTTCCTTTCACATATCACAATATGCATCTCACTGCATCCAAGTGCACAGTACATGGTTTATGCATAAACTGAGATACCAAACCAACTACAAAACTCAAATCCGGTCTTGTCTTTGATACATAAATCAAACTTCCAACCATTTTCCTATACATATTGGCATCATGCAAGTACTTTTCATCATCCATAAGCTTAACATTAGCATCAAGTGGTGTATCAACAGGTTTGCAAGCACTCGTACCAAATCTCCCAAGCATTTCCAACATATAATTGTGTTGTATCATCCGAATTCCCTCTTTCATTGAAATTACTTCAATTCCAAAAAAGTATTTTAGCTCTCCGACATCCGACATCAAAAATTCAGATTTCAGTTGCCTTTTCAAATCATCAATCCTCTTCTCATCATTGCCAGTAATGATCAAATGATGGAAATAAATCACTAATAGAATCGTTTCACTTCCTCGATTCCATACAAACAGTGAACTGCACATAACCTTCTGGTTGCTACATTTCGACTTCCTCATGCAATTTACCATTCAAAAATGCATTCTTAACATCCATTTGATACAATTTCCAATTGCTTTTCAACCATATTTTTGAATCTCACAAAGCACTCAAAAACTTTACTCTTATGCCTCAGGAAGTAAATCCATGTATATCGGCTATAATCGTCAACGAATATAAAAAAATATCATGAGCATGCTTCACATATTCTTTCAAAGTTTAAATGACCAAATCTTGGTAATCCACTCACTAACATTTGCTTTTCCATGGAATTCAATTTTCTCAAATTGATATGACCAATTCATTTATGCCATAATTCAGCCATATCTGAGTATTCACTACTCTTGGCATACATGTTCTCATAAAGAGGTGTACCCATATAAAACGTGAACAATCTACCCATCTTCTTTCCATGACCAAGCAATACTTGAAATCATGTATAAAACACCCATGTTTATTGAAAATTACTTCCATGTCTTGATCTGCAAGTTGACCAACCGAAATTAGATTCTTTGTAATGCTAGACACATGTAAGACATCACTTAATGTGTTTTGAACACCATTTCTTTGTACTAGCGATACATTTCCAACATCGTTAATCACGTGTAAGGTATGATCACCAATTGCGACATATTCTTTAGTCTTCAAAGCCTCTTTTGACGCAAACCAATTTCCTATGCTCGTCATGTGATTTGTGCAACTAGGTATTTTAAAAAGCATATGTTAAGGATCGGCAAAACTGTAGCAACATTGTCTTCATAAGTGACTCGTGAGTATTAGATTAACCATCTACTCGTGGCAATCGTGGCCAAGGAGCTATAGTAAGGAGCTATGGTAAAGGAGGAGACACTGCTGATTACTCATCATGAATGGATCATGGGAGTGAAGGAGACATTGTGAGAGTGATCACTCTGAACCCCGAAGACTTCATGCATCTATTTCATTCCAGTGGCGCTCAACGGTAGCGGTGGTGAATTCTGTCTGTCTTCGTCGTCTTCATCTCTGTGTAACTTACAACACGCCATAGCTGTGCAATTCTATCAAAATGGTATCAGAGCTCCTATGCCATCTATGATGGGTTGTAAGATATGCAGAGATGAAGATGATGATGACAAATAGAGTTCAGAAAAATCGTGCGGTCAGTGGCAGCGGTGGTGAATTCTGTTTTTCAGTTTATGTTTTGTTTTTTTTTACATCGTGATATGCTATGCCACATCATCACTCCATGACTTTATTAGACATGGCTGCTCCATGACTTCTCTTCTCTTTGTTATTGCAAACGAAGCTCTTAGTTGGCTGGTTAACCATCAAGCCCATCTTGGGCAGATCTATGAGTTGTTGTTTCCCTATAGCATGACCCTGCTGATAATGAGACTCTTTGCACTATGTCTTGATATGTTCACTAGATTTCAGCTACATGCATCGACTTTATAAAAGGATCAAACATGCTTGACGATGGTGAGACATGGTGTTTGCAGATTTACGATAATTGGGAAACAGTTTCTTAGATTTTACTTGTGATTATAAGCTGTTTCCATCATTTTGGCATGTTTGAATTCAAATATGTAAAAACTATTATCAAATCTGAATTCAATGAAAAATAAGAAGCTTATAGTTGAGATTTTCACTAGTTTGGGCATAATCATATTTGAATTAAAAGAGAATCATTATTTGAAGAAACCATTCCGCAGTTTATTGATTTCTTGGAAATGGTTTGGGTTTCTCTTATATGGAAGTGCATTCAGAATAGTAGCAAAAACGTAAAATAAATCTAACTCTATTGCCCAAAAGTAGTTATACTGAGATGAGAATTACTCCTCAAAAATGGAAATCCGGATTTTTCTTGATGTTTTATGTTTATCTATCTACAAGATACATGTAAGAAATAGAGTGAAGCTATTGATCTGCGCAAGGTTGTTGCCCAATCTCACAAAGGATATAAAGAATTGGAGTGTAGGTAACACTCCTTACTTTTTTTAATTTTTATTTTCTTTTTTGCCACATGGGAGGGATTATGAGAAGGAAGTACACCAAATGGTGGGAGTGGCTCATACAATTCAAAAAAAATAAAAGTGAATGGAGGAACTTTTGGCGCCCATTTTGTAACACCCTTTCTTGATTTTAACAGTAGAACAAAGAAAACCTAGTGGGAAAGGATGATGTAAGGTGGAACAAAGAAGTAACATTGGCCCGATGGGATGCTATATGCATGTCAAAAGATCACCTAACTCATGAAAACATGAGTCATGGAGACAAACCCAAAAGGCTTCATTGGAAGTGAGACAAAGAAGGAAAAGAAGTCCTAACGATAATATTGATCCACAAAGAGTCTCGTGATCATCTCACCTTGATTAAAAGGCCTTGAATAAGGCTTAAGCTTGATTAATGTTCAACAAGGCAAATAAATCCATTGGCAGTAATTGCAAAGAGAAGAGGATCCAAGGGGCATCCTTGTCCCATAGAACATTTAAAAAAAATAGCTTGAGAAAGATTTTCAGTGATGTTTAACTTAGTTGAGGTATTTCCTCACAATGTTGACATCATCTTAACAAATCTTTGGCCGTAGCCAAAATATTTCAAAGATTCGAGAATGAAGTACCACTCAAGTTTGTAGCACAAAGAGCTAAAGAGAACCTCTCTTATCGCTCAGTTATTTGCTTTTAAACCTCCTCTTGAGTCCTTACAACAATGGTTCCATAAGGAGTCATTCCCTTGTGGTCTGATTATCAGCAAGTGTCAGTTCTTTCCAAGTAATCACGTGTCAGTTCTTAAACTCTGCTAGTTGGAATCCATGTGCTTACGATACCATTCTTCTTTTTATTACTTGAGAAAGTAAGTTCTGCGTGTGAAACATCATATCTACCACATAGAAGAAGGCGATCCTATGCCGATATTCCTCATGTTAATGATTATGATAGGAAAAGTATGTCTTTTTTATGTCTATTGTGATGTACGGTTACCAAAACGGGAGTGAATTGAAGAAAAAATATTTTGTAATCCTGATGGCTTGTTGTTTGAATGGAAGAAGTGATCGGTGTCGCACATCGTTATATTTCATCATGAGAGAAAGAGTACGGAAAAAAAAAAGGAAGCGGTGTACTTGAGACACAACCACTAGTGTTTCACTTGGTGAAATATTGGATACAACAGCTACACTTTTACGCATTTTTCTTTTAAGGAAGTTCGACAGAGCCTACTCTTCCAAATTTTAATGAATAGAAAAAAATAGTTCTACAAATGAATTTCAATGAATAGAAAAAATAGTTCTACAAATGAATGGGCCCTAACACCTTAGTTATATTTTCATGCAGTTGAATGTTATTCTGCTGTAATCTTTAAAATATAAGATCTGATGGCTAGAAGTTTTGGCTTTTAGATTCATCAAGATAAATGATTTTTTTTCGAAGAATTCACAATAGCCTACTCTCGCAAACATTAATTAATAGAAAGAATAACTCTTCAACTGAAGAGATTGTTTTATGGAAAAAGGTTGCAATTTTTATGGGAAACATCTCTCCTCGCACTTATTTCAACGACCAACTCTCTCAAATGATCTGATTAAAGCGCTTCGTTAGAGAGGGCTGCCCTTAGCTTCCCTTCTCTTTGTTATTGCCATCAAAGGTCTGAGTAGGATGGTTCAACATCAAGCCCATCTTGGGTAGATCTATGGGCTGCTGCTTCCCCATAGCATGACCCTAATCATAATGAGACTCTTTGCACTATGTCTTGATATGTTTTGACTAGATTTCATATACATGCCTTGACTTTATAAAACGATCAAACATGATTGACGATGCTAAGACATAGTGCTTGCAGATCTACGATAGTTGGAAAAAGCTTTCTTAGATTTTACTTGTGATTATAAGTTGTTTCCATCATTTTGGTATGCTTGAATTCAAATATGTCAAGTCTATTATGAAATCTGAATTTAATGAAAAATAAGACGCTATAGTTGAGATGTTTACTAGTTTGGCCCTAGTTATATTTTTACTAGTTTGGACCTAGTTATATTTGAGATCTTTAAGCCTTGCCTAATTCTAAGACATGGTCAACAGCAGATTGAAGAGTTAAGATGAGCAATTGACACAAATTGGATAAGGTGATGAACGTCAAGAAACACATGGATGTACATAATGCCCTTAATAGCACATGTTGTCTCAACTGGCCAAGAATCATATGGCAATTTAAGTCCATGGACTTGTGGCACCCCTAATCAAGAACAAAAAGGTAGTTCTTATCTGGAGCAAAGTCAAAGCTAATAAATTCTATAGGGTCCCTTAGTAGAGTAAATGTTTTCTCTGTGTTAAAGAGGACATCGTTCCCCTTTTCTTTTCCTACCCCCAAGAGCCACTTGGTTTAGGAAGCTCTTGCTAGGTTTTTGAAGCTACCAATTCAAATCAGCTAGATGCAAGTGTTACTAGGCGAAGGGTTTGGTTGCTCCTCCACCTTGAGGAATAACATTAGAAGGGAGTCTCTTGGGAAAATCTCGAAAGAAATATGTGCATCCAAGTTCAATGGCACTCCAAAACAATGATCGATTGAGAAATCCCTTGTTGTGATGGGGAGAAGAATATATTATTGTAAAAAGTCCCCTCACTTCAGAAATAATAGGATCTTCATCATGGAAAATAATAATTATTTTTTAATTAAAAAAAACATTTCTTAAAAAAAACCATTCCACAGTCCTCATGAATGTCTTTAGGTTTATTGATTTCTTGGAAAAAGTTTGGGGTTTCTCGTATATGGAAGTGCATTCTGAATAGTAGCAAAAATGTAAAATAAATCCAACTCCATTGCCCAAAAGTAGTTATACCACTACAACATATGAGGGGCATACCGACACTGTCCATATCGACGGTCCACCCTCAGCATCGGTATGATCCATGGCAATGCTTAGAAGGATCATTTTAGGCATGCAGACGGTCACTAGAGCATCGCTATGACCGTTTGAAATTGACTCTTGGTATATGTTTCCATCGTTGGTATAGGTGTCTGTATATGCATTGGAATGCACATCGGTAATTTCTAGGAATCTACTAACGCTTATACTGACACCTGTATTGGTGCCATGTTTAAAACATAAAGGGACCTGAGAGCAA
Source organism: Ceratopteris richardii (assembly GCA_020310875.1). Lineage (NCBI taxonomy): Eukaryota > Viridiplantae > Streptophyta > Polypodiopsida > Polypodiales > Pteridaceae > Ceratopteris > Ceratopteris richardii. Next base: position 147,116,542 of record CM035432.1, read on the forward strand.
AAACACGACATTTTGTGCATGTTTTGAACTGAGTAGTGCTTCTATTGAACTTGTGCACACGAACTGAATTGTGACCTGCATTGTCTTGTGCACACACAGACATACATGTAGAGATCTCTTTCTCTACACACACACACACACACACCCTTTCTCTCTCTCATGATCTCACATCTTGGTAAGTGATGCACGTAGTCATTCACCCTTTCTCTTTCTTTATGTTTTTTTGTTGTCTAATTTCTATTCTCTTTGGTTTTGCAAGAGTTTTTTGGCATTTATTCTTTGAAATTTGATGAGAGACTACATTCATTAGGCTTTGATGACAACGATCCAAAAGACTACACCAATGTAAGTGATTGTTTTGTTCTCTATTGAGAGAGAGAGAGAGAGATGAAAGAGAGAGAGAAAGAGAAAGAAAGAGATCTAGAGAAAAAAAATTAGAGAGAGACATAGATAAAGAGAGAGGGATGAAAGAGAGATAGAGAGAGAGGGATGAAAGAGAGAGAGAGATGGAGAGATGAGAGAGAGATGAAAGAGAGAGAGAAAGAGAGAGATGAAGAGAGAGAAAAAGAGAGAGATAGAGAGATACATACACACACATACGCATGTATATGCATGCATGCACACACATACACATATACACACATGCATTCATACACACACATATACACATGCATACATACATTCACACACACAGATACACACACATACATACACATATACATACACAAACATATGCATACATACATACAGACACATACATACACACACATACATATACATACACAAACATATGCATACATATACTCAAACACATACATACACACACATAAGTACACACACATACATACACACACATACATACACACACATACGTACACACACATTCACAAAGATGCACACACATTCATACACATACACACACATTCAGACACATACATACACACACATACATACACATACAATATTACATACACAAATGCATGTATTTCATACACACATGCATATAATATACGCACATACATATTGCCTAAACAGATGCATATTCATGCATATGCATGCATGCAAACACACATATACATACACACTTACACACATATACACACACACACTCACATATATACATACACACTCACACCTATACACAAACACACTCACATACATATTACATACACACATGCATATACATACACACACATATGCATACACACATGCATATGCATACATACATACACACACATGCATACACACATATATATACATACATGTACATACACACATACACACTTATACACAGATACACATATACAAACATAATCCATAAACAAACATACATTCACACACATACAAACACACATACATACACATATACATACACAAAAATACGCATACATACACATATACATACACAAACATATGCATACATACATTCACACACATACACACACACATACATACACATATAGATACACATACAATGTTACATACTGATGCATATATTACATGCACACATGCATATGACAAACTCATCGACACATTACATACATAGATGCATATTCATGCATATGCATGCATGCATACACCTATATACATACACACTTACATACATATACACACACACACACACACACTCACATATATACATACACACTCACACCTATACACACAAACTCATATACATATACACACTCACATATATACATACACACTCACACGTATACACACACTCACATTCATGCATTTAGGTTTTTTACATATATATAATTGAATATATAAAAAATAGGGATTTAGGGTTTTTTATTAAATTAAATATATATGAGAAAAAAATTAAGAAAAAAATTTGAATATATAAATATTAAAAAAATAGGATTTTAGTATAGATAAATAGATATCAAAAGAGCTATTTTTTTAAATATATATATTTAATATATAAAAATAGGATTTTTTTGGCTTTTATTGAATTAAATATATATAATTAAATATATAAAAAATAGACTTTTATGTTTAATATTAACATTTATAATCATATTTTATGAAAATTTGGAAAAATTAGGCTGTTTACACATGCGTAGACACATATACACATAGGATTAGGATTTAGGTCTTTAGGATTAAGGTTTTTGGGTTGTTTACACATGCATACATACATATACACACATAGTACATATACAAATACACATATATATACACATGCATATAGACATATACATGTTTTTGGTCTACGTAGCTAGGATTAGGGTTTTATGGTATTTACACATCTATATATATATATACACATATACACATATAATACATCTACACATACACACATATACATGTTTTAGGTGTAAGTCTTTAGGATTAGGCTTTTTGGTTTTCTACATACACACACACACACACACATATATATATATATATATATATATATATATATATATATATATATATATATATATATATATATATATATATATATATATATATATATATATATATATATATATATATATATATATATATAATAAAATATATAAAAAATATAGTTTTAGGGTTTTTTAATTAAATTAAATATATATTAGAAAAAAATTGAGAAAAAATTTAGGAAAAAAATTTATGATTCTAGTATAGATAAATCAATATGAAAAGGGCTAGTGTTTAAAATATATAAATTAAATATATATAATAAAATATATAGAAATAGGATCTTAGGGTTTTTTTATTGAATAAAATAGATATAATTAAATATATTAAAAATAGAGTTTCAGGTTTAATAATAGCATATATAATCATATATTTATAAAAATTAGGAAAAATTAGGCTATTTATACATGCATACAAACATGGTGCACATATACACATAGAATTAGGGTTTAGGTATTTAAGATTAGGGTTTTTAGGCTATTTACACATGTCTACATACATATACACATATAATACATATACACATACACACATATATATATACACATGCATATAGACATATACATGTTTCGGTCTAGGTCGTTACAATTAGGGTTTTAGGGTTTTACACATCTATACATCTATACATATATATACACATATACACATATAATACATATACACATACACACATATACATATTTTAGGTCTAGGTCTTTAGGATTAGGGCTATATATATATATATATATATATATATATATATATATATATATATATATATATATATATATATATATATATATAACCAAACATATAAAAAATAGAATTTTAGGGTCTTTTAATTAAATTAAATATTTATTAAAAAATAGGAAAAAAATTATGATTTTAGTATAGGTAAACAAATATGAAAAGAGCTAGTGTTTAATATATATATATATATATATATATATATATATATATATATATATATATATATATATATATATATATATATATATATATATATATATATATATATATATATATATATATATATAGGATTTTAGGGTTTTTTGTTGAATTAAATATATATAATTAAATATATAAAAAATAGAGTTTCAAGTTTAATATTAACATATACAATCATATATTTATAATAACTAGAAAAAATTAGGTTGTTTACACATGCGTACACACATATGCACATATACACATAGGATTAGGGTTTAGGTCTTTAAGACTAGGGTTTTTAGGCTGTTTACACATGCCTACATACATATACACACATAATACATATACACATACACATATATATACACATGCATACGGACATAGACATGTTTAAGGTCTAGGTCATTAGGAATAGGGTTTTTGGGTTTTTACACATGCATACACATATATACACATATATACACATATACACATAGGATTAGGGTTTTAGTTTGTTTACACATGCATACATACATATACAGAGATACACACATAATAAATATACACATACACATGTATATACACATGCATACATACATATACATGTTTTAGGTCTACATTGTTCGGATTAGGATTTTAGGGTTTTTATACATGCATACATATATATACACATATACCAATATAATATACACATACACATGTATATATACATGCATACACACATATACATGTTTTAGGTCTAGGTCATTAGGATTAGGCTTTTAGGTTTTTTACATATACATAATCAAATATATAAAAAATAGAGTTTAAGAGTTTTTTAATTAAATCAAATGTATATAAGAAAAAAATTCTCATTTTAGTATAGATAAATAAATATGAAAAGAGCTAGTGTATTGAATATATACATCTAAATATATAGAAATAGGATTTTAGGGTTTTTATGAACATATATACTCATATATTTATAAAAATTAGGAAAAAACGTACAATATATAATCAAATATTTATGAAAAATAGGATTAGGATTTTAGGCTTTTTACATATGCATACACACATATACACACATAATACATATACATATGCACATGTATATACACATATATACATATTTTAGGTCTAGGTCTTTAGGATTAGGCTTTTAGGTTTTTACATAAATACAATAAAAATAAATATATATAATTAGATATATAAAAACTACCTCTTTGGGACTTTTAGGTCATTTACATATATATAATCAAATATATAAAAAATAGGGTTTTAGGGTGTTTAATTAAATTAAATATATATAAGAAAAAAATTAAGAAAATAAGAAATAAATTATACATATAAGTAGAATTTTAAAGTTTTTTATTCAATTAAATATATATAATTAGATATATAAAAAATTTTAGGTTCGATAAGAAAAAATTAGGTTTCTCGAATTAAATGTTCTAATATGTCTACATGATATCAGATGGCATCTTTAGATCTAGAGGAGAGAATGGCATGTCCTTGAACTCAGTGCAAGTATCAAATTTATAAAAAATGATGGATTGGTATTGAACATATTAGAGAATATGGATCCTTTGATAAAAAGCAACTACAAAACCTTTGCTACCATGTGCATGATCCCCCTGGTGAGCACGTAGACCCAATGACATTGCACCGATAACCTCTTGTGGAGAGAAGAGAACAAAGAGGGAGGTAGAAGTGCAAGGTATTGGTAGCATTACACAGAATGAACACATGGAAGAAATGCTTGAAGCATTTTATGAGATGGATGAAGATCACGATGGTGGAGAAGATGTCGTGGGTTCCACTGGCATGGTGAAATTTCCAAGATCAAAAGCCAACGAAGAATACGAGAACATGCAAAGACTAGCTCATTTATCACTGTACATTGGGGCAAAGATATCTATACTATGTGTGTCACTCGCGATGTTCAATCTTCAATCCATTTATGGATGGTGAGATACTAGTGTCTTTGAGTTTTTCAGGTAAATGGATTTGAACTAAAATTTCATTGCTCTATCAAAATAACTTTATTTTCTAATATCGCTCTAATTTCTTATTGTAGGCTTTTTAAAGATTAGTTTTTGCGAGATGGCAATGACATGCCTCCACTGAACACGTGGAGATTCAAATTTTTTTTTTACAATCCATTGGAATGGACTACACCAAGATTCATGTTTATCCAAATGATTGCAATCTCTTTCGGAACGAGTATGAGCATCTGCATCTATGTCAAAAGTGTGGAGTGAACAGGTTTAGAGAAGACCTTATGGGTGAAGCAGTCCCCACAAAGGTTCTTTGCCACTTTCCTATCCTTCCAAGAATTAAGAGTATGTTCAGATGTAAATCCATAGCTGAGTTAATGTCATGGCATGTAAAGAGTATGTGTAGTAATAGTGTAATGTGAGTGCCTACTGACTTTGATGCGTGGAAACATATAGATAGTAAGTGGCTAAAGATTGCTACTAAGCCTTTCCGAAGTGTCATCTAGGCCTAGCTATGGATGGAGTAAATCCATTTGGTTTACATAGCTCTTCATGGAGCACATGACCTGTATGTTTGGTCAACTATAACATCCCACCATGGCTAGCCACAAAAAAAGATCATTTATTATTAACTCTTATTGTGCCATGTAAGTATAAGGTAAAAAACATGGATGTATACCTTGCACCACTTGTGGAAGAGCTGCACATTGTATGGGATGGGATTAATATTTGCGACATGTCTCAACCTATAGGAAGATGAGATGTGCGAGTGCAAGACATACTTTTGTAGACGATGCATGATTGGCCCGCTTATGGTGAATGTTCAAGTTTATTGATTTAAGGTTACCATGTTTGTCCCCAATGCAGACCATGAATCGAAGCATGCTACTCCAAAGCATTCGGAAAACTATCTATGAATAACATCATAGATATTTGCTTGATGGACATGTTTTACATGAAGGGCAAATTGGCTGACAAGCACAATGCCAAATAAAAGCAAGCAATTTGAAGCAGTTGTGGGATTCTGAAATACCAATTGCTCACATGAAATGGTTGTTGATCTTTCACGAGCTCCCTTATTGGAGTGACGTATTGATCAATCATTTGGTAGATTTGATGCATATTTTCAACAATGTGGGAGAGATTTATTGGAAGACTTTGATCAGAAAGAAAGAAAGCAAAGCACAAAGGGAGGACTTGGAAGAGCGAGGTGAGCCCAATGGAACAATGTTGCTACCAAGATCTCCTTGGATGCTTTGCAAGATGGAAAAGCCACAAGTTAAGAAGGTGATTTCAAAGTTTTGGACACCTACTTGATGCATGAGGTATCTAAAGACTATCTTCACATGAAACCATGATCTCAGAGGGCTCAAGTCTCATGACTGGCAGGCGTTTTTATAGTTTGTGCTCCCTATAGCTTTAAAAGATTCCCTTTTGGAGGATGTGCAAACAACCATCTATAAAATCAATTCCTTGGTATGGTGGATCTCTTCTAAAGAGGTAAAGAGAGATAGCATAGAGAGTGCAAAACTCAATGCTATAGAGGCTATTTGTATGGTAGAAAAATACTTTCCCACAAGTATTATCATAATCCAACTTCATCTACTAGTTCATGTGGTTGATGAAGTTGCAATAGTAAGAACTTTCCATAGTTGATGGATGTTCTTCTTAGAGCACTTCATTAAGACATTAAAAGGGTTTGTTCAACATAGAGCATGTCTAGAGGGCAACATGGTAGAGGGATGGCTCATACAAGAGTCTCTTGTATTCATAATAGAACTTCTACGCATGTTGGACCCAGAAATGCCTTGCTAATGGAGGGATGATGAAGATGTTTGTCTCATAGGCAATGAACCTCAAGGTAAAGGGATGAAAAGAGAAAGGGATGCAGCTTTCAAAGAAAAGGCAATGAAGTTTTGCATCATTAACTCTAAGCCTATGCAGAAGTGTTTAGAGAGGTATGAGCTTACCAAGGAGACAAACACAAAGGAAAGAGATCAATTTCAAAAGAATTGGTCACTCGATTTTTGCCTCTTCTGGAAAATCTTCGACCTCTCCCACCCTTTCCAACAAGTTGATGGCTGGATACAATGGTTTCACATGCAAAGGTAGCGGGTGAAGATATCTCTGAAGAAGAGGAGGAACTTGCAAATGGGTGTGATTGGGAGTATTCTAAATGCGAGTCACTATCGTCTCATGGATTACACTTTTGGATTGCACGAGTCAATGAAAATAGGTCTAGTTTCAATAGTGGGATGATGGTGAATGTTTTCCAAAAAAGTACAGCTAGTGCAAGAGATGGCAATGCTCAAGAAGGCTAGCTCGATTATTGTGGAGTGATCTAAGATATATTGAAGCTATCCATTAGAAAGTTTGATTACTTTTTTTTTTAATGTGGAATGGTTCAAAGTAGACACCTTTGGAAGAAACACAATAGTGAGGTAGGATAAGAGTGGTCTGCTTCAAGTAGATTCCACAAAGCTATGGACAGATGAAAGAGATGCATTCGTAGTTCCTAAACATTGTTAGCAAGTTGTTTTTATGCTAGATTCAAAAGAGCTAGAGTGGCTATTTGTTTTAGAAGTCTCCCCATGGAGCAGAAAAAATTGTGAGAACATATTTGTAGAAGAAATTCCATCTTTAGTGGACTCTCATATTCATTTGATAGTTGAAGAGGAAGAGATCATTGTCCAAGATGAAGAGATCTTTGAAGAAAACGAGATAGATGATGAAGTAACAAACAACATGTTGTACGACAATGATGATCAAGAAGGAGCTAGCATACCAAGAGAACTAAAAAGTCACCAATGTAGAGATACATATCTTTTGTGCATCAAATCTCCAAGAGGATGCTAGAAAAGGGGATTTCTTAAGAAAATATTTATATGTACTAATTTGTGTTTATTTTGTTTGCTATGTTGTTTTGTACACTACCATTTTTGTATATTACAATTATTATTGTATGCTAATTATTTGTGTTTTTTGGTGCAAAGCATGATGGGAGATAGTCCTCTGATCACTCCGCATTCCATGACAGAGGAGCAGTTCTTCGTGCTCATGTCTTAGGCACCTCCTATGTATATGGCCAGCGGTTTGCAGTACTGAATCGCTCGCGATAGCACTTCCCCAGGACTCACTCCTACCGGCCTCAGTCCTGCTATCCTCACTCTCGCCAGTCTCACTTCCGTCAGCATCACTCATATCGGTGTCACTGTTGTAGGTCAGGCTACTCCTGTTGGAGGTGCGTCTCCTAGCTTTATGACTCCATGACAACCACCTTTTCAGCCATCTCCTAGTGGCTTTAGTAGTTCACGTATGCATTCAACACCTTAGCATGATACTGATGCTTACCCATCTTGTGTGTCAATATCACGCTCTAGAGGAGGAGGTTCAAGGAGTGGATCTAAAGGTGGCTCTGGAGGAGGCCGATGTTGTGAAGGTAGTGTGATGGACATTATCTGACCCACTTCTGTTCCTAGAGCGGGTACCTTAGAGGCTTTCAGAGCAAGTTAGATGTTGAGGAGTGGGATATGATTCATGGTGAGCAATAGCAGAATCTTGACCAATATCACTAGCAATAAGATGCGGTAGTCACATGTCTAGATACGATCAGACCATCACATTTGGATATCAGCAGATATGACACTGCATCATGAGTTTGTAAGTATCATTTTGATTATTCTATTTTTTTGTGTTAAGCACATTATGTATGTTCATCTAATGTTTTGCATATTTGTTGCAGAAGTTGACACTCGGTCATCCTCTGTCATGAATCGAGAAGGCTTATGGATATCTTCATGAATTGGTTGCACTCTTGGAGGACTTGAAGGGATGCGATGCGGTCGTTTCATGGGAGCATCTATGATGAGGTGAGCTTATAAACTTGGTTTGGTGTTTTTAGTTGCTGTTTGTAAATATCATGTCAATTTATCTCATTTCATGAATGTTCTTTGTTGGAGGACTGCAGAGATAGATGTTTTGATCCCTCTGGGTATGTGTATGGCAGTGGTGTGCCACAATTTCGTAGTTGGTTCCTATTGGCAGTGCTTTGCGCTTATAAATGGCAGTGGTTTGCCACACTTTTGTACATTCTTGATTTATGGAATATATATCTCTTTTGCACATGGTTCATGGTTCATGGTTCATTCTGTTCATCTGTTTTGTGTCCAATAGTGTTTTGCTTTATCAAATCATGTTTTTGTTGCCACTAGAGTACATGTCACATGTACTCGATTTTTTTTGGGTAGAGTGTATTGTCTTTTGCTACACAACAGCATGGTAACATTGTTGTAGTAAGACACAACACACTCTGCCCAAAAAAAATTTCGTAGATATGGTCGCTAGTATAGGCACTGGTTGGCGTGTGAGTATGCCTAGCCACATACTAGCATCAATACTGCGGCTTATGCCCAAGGGATTACTGGTGCATATATTGACCCTTATATTGATGCTTATACCGACGCTAATACCGAAGTTCATATTGATGCATATATCGGCGATTATACCAGCGGTTTGGTACTAATACGTATGCCAAAGCTAACACCAGTATCAAAAGAAAATAACACCCGTGCATTTCTCCCTATAGAAGCCTCAATATAGCCTTGATATGTTATAGTGTACTGAGATGAGAATTACTCCTCAAAAGTGGAAAGTCGGATTTTTTTTGGTGTTTTATGTTTATCTATCTATTGGATACATGTAAGAAATACAATGAGGCTATTGACGCGCAAGGTTGTTGCCTAATCTAAGAAAGGATATAAAGCATTGGAGTGTAGGTAACATTCCTTACTTTTTTCAATATTTATTTTCTGTTTTGCAACAGGGGAAGGATTATGAGAAGGAAGTACACCAAATGGTGGAGTAGCTCATACAATTCAAAAAGAAAAAAAGTGAGTGGAGGAATTTGTGGTGCGCGCCCCTTTTGGAGCGCCCTTTCCAAATTTTTACAGTAGAACAAAGAAAACCATATGAATTCTAGGCTTTACTTTCTTACTTTAATATGTTTGACATAATCTAACAAAACTAAAAATAAACCTTGCACAATGCTTCTTAAGATATGCTGATGCATCATATGTGCAAAGATATTTTATTTCTCATCATACATATTTATATTAATCATTGAAAGAAGTGAATATCAATTGAAATAGTGTGTATGGGTATTTCCATCTTAAGGCGCGTCACCCAAATATCAAGATTTTCTGAGCCTGGGGTAGACGGTACATCATATTAAGAATTATTTTTATATTCCATATCCCATGGAAATTTCGAAATAAATATTAATCGTCTTGAATACTTTCATATATGCATCGCATTACGCCCCTTGTTTTTCACTATATATATATATATATATATATATATATATATATATATATATATATATATATATATATATATATTTGAAAAATATGCAATGATTAATTCTTGAAGCACAAATCGGAATTATGTGAGCAAGTAGTAGAAATATAAAGATCAGAAGCACACTTGGTCTCTAATTATTGAGACAAAAATGATCTTTTCTCATACATATTGTCTTTTTTCTTTTAAAGATGAAGTTCCGCTTGAGGTCTAATCTCCCTAGATTAGTTTGAATTAAGTCGAAATATAAGTGAAAGAAGGCTTAGTGTCATGGAACCCCAATATCTCACAAAACAAGGGTTAAGTAACTTGCAAGGCTAGGATTACAAAGCTGAAAGGTCGACTAGGGTATAGCTTTGGAAGGAACGACCCTGAAGATAAATCCTAAAACTAGTTTGAAAGGAACTTTCTCGAAGCCCGCAAAAGAATGGTATTCGAAAGCCGGAATTGAATATAGGCCTTAGTTCATCCTTTCATTAAGGAGATAACATGTGTCATGTACAACTGAAGAAAGGCTTAGAATCCATGGTGTTATCAATGTCCCATAATACAAGGGTTAAATGCCTCCCACGACAAGAATTAAAAATCCCAAAAGTCTACTAATGTATACCTTGGAAATGAATGGCCCTAAGGCACAATCGATAAACTAGTCTTAAATGAAATCCATTGCCTCCCTGGCCACAGATAAATGGTGTCCAAAAGCCAAAATGCATAGACCTTAGTCCATGGGACTCTCAATAACCCAAAAACATATGGGTAAAATTCCTCCCACGACAAGAATTTCAAAGCCTTAAAGTCCACTAATGTATACCTTGGGAAGAAACAGACCTAAGGCACAACCAAGAAACTCGTTTCAAAAGGAAATCCAATGGTTGGGAGGTCATAGACAAAGGTGTGCAAAAGCTGAAATGCATGGTCCTTAGATCATGGGGCTCTCAATATCCCACAAAACAAGAGTTGAATGCCTCCCACGACAAGAACTACAAAGCCTAGAATTCACTAATGTATACCTTGGGAAGGAACATCTATAAGGCACAATCGAGAAAGTGGTTTCAAATGAAATCTAGTGGCTCGGAGGCCACAGATAAAGGTTGTGTGAAATCCAAAATCCATAGGCCTTGCTCCATGGGACTATCAATATCCCTCAAAACAAGTGTTAAATGCCGCCCACAAAAAGAGTTACAAACACTACAACATATGATGGGCATATTAACATTGTCCATACTGACGGTCATGCCGTGGTGTCATTATGATCATTGGAAATGCCTGGAAAGATCACGTTAGCCATACCGATGCTCACTTGATCATGGTTATAACCACTTAAAATTGATCGTTGTTATACGCACCAATCATCGGTATAGGCACCTGTATAGAGGTCGATATATCCATTGGTATAAGCGTCGATATAAGCATCGGTAATTTTCTAAAAATTATTGATGCTCATACCAATCCTTATACAAAAACCTATATCGGCATTGTATTTTAACATAACAGGACCCAATGCTAAAATTCAACATTTTGCGCATGTTTTGAACTAAGTAGTGCTTCTGTCGCATTTGCGGATGCGACCTCCATCGTCTTGTGCACACACACACATAGAGATCTCTCTCTGTACACACACACACACACACACACTCTAGATCTTGAATCTTGGTAAGTGATGCACGTACTCTTTCACCCTTTCTCTTTCTCTATGTTTTCTATTTTTCGATTTCTCTTATCTTTGGTTTTGCAAGAGCTTTTTGCAATAGATTCTTTCGAATTCAATGAGAGATGACATTGATTGGGCTTTCATGACACTAATCTAAAAAATTACATCAATGTAAGTGATTTTTTTCTTCTCTATTGATAGAGAGAGATGAAAGAGAGAGATATGAAAGAGAGAGAGAGAGAGAAAGAGAGATAGATAGATAGATAGATAGATAGAGAGAGATAGATACACACACATAGTCATGTATAGAGATAGAGATATAGAGAGAATAGAAGGAGAGAGAGAGAGAGAGAGAGAGAGAGAGAGAGAGAGAGAGAGAGAGAGAGAGAGAGAGAGAGAGAGAGAGAGAGAGAGAGAGAGAGAGAGAGAGAGAGAGAGAGAGAGAGAGAGAGAGAGAGAGAGAGAGAGAGAGAGAGAGAGAGAGAGAGAGAGATGAAAGAGAGGGATATAAATAGAAAGAGAGAGAGGGATCTAGAGAGAGAGATGAAAGAGAGAGAGAGAGATAAAAGGGAGAGAAAGAGAGAGAAAGAAAAAGATGGAAGAGAGAGAGAATGATAGAGAGATAAAGATAGAGAGATAGATAGATAGATAGAGAGATACATACACACACATATAGTCATGTATAAGCATGCATACATACACACATATATACACACATGCATATGCATACATACATACACACACATAAACACATGCATATGTATACATACATACACATATGCATATACACATGCATACACATACATATGCATACATACATTCACACACATATGTACACACACATAGATACACATATACATAGAGATACATATGCATACATACATTCACACACACATACATACACATATATATGCATATGCTACATACACACATGCATATTACATACTCACATACATTTTACATACACACAAGCATATTCATGCATATGCATGCATGCATACACACATATACATACACACTCACATAAATACACACTCACACACACTCATATATATACATTCACACTCACACCCATACACACACACACACCCACATACATATTACATACACACATGCATATACATACACACACATATATGCAACATACACACACATATAAATAAATAAATAAATAAATAAATAAATAAATAAATAAATAAATAAATAAATAAATAAATAAATATATATATGTGTGTGTGTGTGTGTACACACACACATGTACATACTTATACACATATACACACATATAACATATACACATACACTTGTATATACACATGCATACACACATATACATGTTTTAGGTCTAGGTCTTTAGGATTAGGGTTTTAGGTTGTTTACACATGTATACACACATATACACACATGATACACACACACACACACACCCATATATATATACATATATATATATATATATATATATATATATATATACATATATATATATATATATATATATATATATATATATATATATATATATATATATATATATATATATATATATATATATATATATATATATATATATATATACACACACACACACACACACACACACACACACACACACACACACACACACATATATATATATATATATATATATATATATATATATATATATGCAAACACACATATACATGTTTTTGGTCTACCTTTTTAGGATTAGGGTTCTAGGCTTTTTAGACATGCATACACATACACATATACACATATACACATAATAGATATACACATACACATGTATATACACATGCATACACACATATACACATGTAATACATATACTCTTAGACATATATATATACACGTGCATACACACATATACATGTTTTAGGTCTAGGTCTTTGGGATTAGGGTTTTAGATTTTCCACACATGCATACACACATATACACATACATGCAGATAATACATATACACATACACATTTATATACACATACATGCACAAATATACATGTTTTGGGGTCTAGGTCTTTAGGATTAGGGTTTTAGGCTTTTTACACATGCATACACACATATACACATATAATACACATATAATACGTATACACATACACATGTATACACATACATACAGACACATACGTATTTTAGGTTTAGGTCTTAAGGATTAGGGTTTTAGGCTTCTTACACATGCATACACACATATACACACCTAATACATATATACATACACATGTATATACACATGCATACACACATATACATGTTTTAGGTCTAGGTCTTAAAGATTATGATTTTTAGGTTGTTTACACCTACATACACACATATACACATGTACAAATATACACACATAATGCATATACACATACACATATATATACACATGCATACACACATATACATGTTCTAGGTCTAGTTCTTTAAGAATAGGGTTTTTGGGTTTTAACACATGCATACACATATATACACATATACACATATATTACATATACACATACACATGTATATACACATGCTTACACACATATACATGTTTTAGTTCTAGGTCTTTAGGATTAGGCTTTTAGGTTTTTTACATACATACAATAAAAATAAATGTATATAATTAAATATATAGAAAATAGGTTTTTAGGATCTTTAGGTTTTCTACATATCTATAATCAAATATATAAAAAATAGAGTTTAAGGGTTTTTAATTGATTTAAAAATATATAAATAATTAAGAAAAAAATTTAAAAAAAAATTAAGAAAGAAAATTAGAATATATAATTAAATATATATAAAAAATAGGATTTTACTATAGATAAATAAATAGGAAAAGATCTAGGATTTTAAATCTATAAATTAAATATATATAATTAAATATATAGAAATAAGATTTTAGGGTTTTTTATTCAATTAAATATATAAAAAATATAGTTTTAGGTTTAAATGGAGTTGAATAGGATAAAATCATAAAAATTATATCATAGAGATGATCTATCAGAGTACGGACTAGCAGCTAGGCATCCTATTATCATTTCAGAGTGGATTCATTACACGACACGTGAGGTGACACCCCATCGATTATGTGAGGCTCCTGATGCTTTTAGAGGAGGCTTACCGAAGCTTGTATGGTTAGATGTTGAGGATTGGGATATGATTCACAATGAGCAATAACACACTCCTGATTGATATCATCAATAGCGAGATGCAATGGCCACACATCTAGATATGGTCGGACCATCACATTTGGGTAGCGGTGGATATGACACTATGCATCATGAGTTTGTACACATCATTTTAATTCTTGAATTTGTTTGTGTTAAGCACATCATGTATGTTCATCTAATGTTTTGGATATTTGTTGCAGGAGTTGGTAGTGGATTGTCCTCTGACACGAATTGAGGAGGCTTATGGATATCATCATGGATTGGTTGCACTCTTGGAGAGCTTGGAGAGATGGGGTGGGGTCATTTCATGGAAGCATCTATGATGAGGTGAGCTTATAAACTTGGTTTGATGGTTTTAGTTATTGTTTGTAAATATCATGTCAATTTGTCTCTTTTCGTAAATATGCTTTGTTGCAGGACTCTAGATTTTGATGTTTTGGTTCCTTTGGGCATGTGTATGGCAATGGTATACCAGAATTTTGTATTTGGCTCATATATGGTAGTGGTGCACCAAAATTGTTTATTTGCTTCCTATATGGTAGTGCTTTGCCACATTTTGTATTTGGCTCATATATGGTAGTGCTTTGCCACACGTTTGCACATGGTTCATTTATGGAATATATATCTCTTTTGTACATGGTTCATGGCTCATTCTACTCATCTCTTTTGTGTTCGATAGTGTTTTGCTTTATCAAGTTATATTTTGGTTGCCGGTCATTTAAACACTAGATCGGCAACCACTGGAGTACATGTCACATGTACTCCATTTTTCTTTTGGGCAGAGTGTATTGTCTTTTGCTACACAACAACATGGTAATGTTGCAACTTGCTGCAGCAAGAGACACCACACTTTGCCCAAAAAAAGAATTTGTAGATATGATCACGGATATGAGCGTCAGTATGCCCAACTATATTTTTATGCGTATATCGATGCTTTTTCCTTGGAGATTACTGATGCTTATATCGATGCTTATGCCGATGCTCATAGCAATGCTTTTATAGGCGCTTTGGTACCTACACCTATGCCGAAGCTTATAGGGGTGTCAGGACAAAATGGCATTGGTGCATTTGCACTGATAGAAGCCTCACTATACAGCTGATATGTTGTAGTGAAAGTTCAAAAGTCCACTAATGTAGACCTTGGGAAGGAATGGCCCCAAGCTAGAATCAAGAAACTCATTTCAAATGAAATCCAATAGCTTAGAGGCCGCTGAGAACGGTTGTGTGAAAGCCTAAATGCATAGGCTTTAGGTCATGGGACTCTCAATATCCCACATAACAAGGATTAAATGCCTCCCACAACAAGAATTACAAAAATGTATACCTTGAGAAGGAATGGAACTATGACACAACTAAGAAATTGGTCTTACATGAAATCTGCTCACTTGGAGGCCACTGATAAAGGATGTTCAAAAGCCGAAGTGCATAGGCCTTATTAATTGGGACTCGTAAGGCACAAAAGACAAACTCGTTTCAAATGAAATCCATTGGCTTAGAGCTCACATATAAAGGGTATGCGAAGTCCAAAAGTCCCTTAATGTATACCTTGAGCAAGAATGGCCCTAAGGCACAACCGAGAAACTGATTTCAAATGAAGTGCACTCGCTGCGAGGCCAGAGATAAAGGGTGTCGAGAAGCTGAAATGCATATGCCTTTGTCCATGGGACTCTAAATATCCCACAAAACAAGGGTTTAATGCCTCTGATTACAAGAATTACAAAGCTCAAAAGTCCACTAATGTATACCTTGCAAGGAATGGACTTCGCGCAACAAAGAAACTAATTTCAAACGAAATCCATTGACTTGGAGGCCACAAATATAGAGTGTGCGAAAGTCAAAATGCATGGGCGTTTAGTTCATAGGACTCTCAATATCTCACCAAACAAGGGTTAAGTGCCTCCAAGTACAAGAAATACGAAGCCCAAAAGTTCACTAATGTATACCTTGAGAAGGAACTGCCATAAGGCACAATTGAGAAACTCGTTTTAAAAGAGATCCATCGCTCATACATAAAGAGTGCCCAAAAGTCGAAATGGAGAGGGTTTAGTCCATCCTACAATCGCCATTGAGGAGGTAAGACGTGTCGTGCAGCATGCGGGAATAAAGCCCGGTGGTGAAGGGCTTGTGTGCGTAGGAATGTGATCTTTGATAAGATGAACAGGGTGGCGGAAACTTTGCAAGGGTACGTACGAGGTACTCAAAGAATCTGCACAAGACGATCACATTTGTCTTGTAATATCTTTTATGAACCATTCCTTTGTAGAAAGGATGCGCGTCAATGATACAAAGGATGAGCCTGAATGATAGGTTAGTCCATCTGTGATCACCTTTATTCCGCAATGCATCATCATCATCACCTTTTTGGACGTCTGGTTCTTAAACACTGCTCGTTGGCGTCCATCAACTCACGACACAATTCTCCTCTTTACTCTGGAAAGTAATTTCTGCGTATAAAACATGATATCTATGGCATAGAAGAAGGCCAATCTTCCTCATGTGAATGATTATGATATATAGGCTATCAGAACGGGACTGAAAAGAGAGATATTATTCTGTATATCTTGACGGTTTGTTGTTCGATGGAAGAAGTGATCGGTTTGACGGTGTCGCACATTGTTCCATGTATTTCATGGGGCAGAGAGAGATAGAGAGACAACGGGAAAAAGGGACAAACGGCATACTTGAGACACAGTAAGTCGTCTTTACTCTCATGACGTAAGTAAAATACAACAATACAACAGGTGCCTCCCTGGTGCAAGTACTGCTACCGGTCTATCGAAGATGTTTCTTTACTTGTCTCAACTTTAATTGGCTCTTGCAGATTGTCGAAAGAAACTTAGACTTTAGAAACATATCAGTCGGAAACAAGCTTTGCTGAGAGATGCAATCGAATGCTCTCTGACTCTCTGGAATGCCATCAGAGGGGAGGTCCTATGGAAGATCTAGCGAGAAAGATGTGCTTATAACTTTGGTGACTCCCCCAAAGAGCAATCGTTTGAGAAATCATTGTTCCTCTTCGGTAAAAGAATTGCTAACTACAAGAAATCACACACACACACACACACACACACACACACACACATATATATATATATATATATATATATATATATATATATATATATATATATATATATATATACACACACACACACACACACACACATAGAGACACACACACACATACACATATGCACACACATATGCTCACATGCATACATAGACACACATAAGAGAGACACACATGAATTCACATACACACATACAGACACACACACATACGTATATATATTGATACACACACATATATACATACACACATACACATACACTCCCATGCATACACACACATACATACACACACATACTCATATACACGCATACATACACACACATACACACATACATACACATGCATACATACACATATAGATACACACACATATACATTCACACACATAGACACACACACATACACATATACACACACACACACTCACATGCATGTATACACACACATGCATACATACATACACATGGATATGCATACATACATGCACACATGCATATGCATACACACACATATATGTACAAACACATGAATACACACACATACATACACACAGACACACATACACATACATGCATACATACAGATACACATACATAACACACACATACACTCACATACACACATATAAATACACATGTATAGACACACATACACATACACACACATATAATTGCTCACACATCCACACAGACATACACACATACACATACAAATACATATGCATAGACACACATAGAGACACATACACAGACACACACAAATACATACACACATAGAGAGACACACACACACATACACATATACACACACATATACAATCACATGCATACATAATGCATGTATACACATGCATATGCACACATATATACATAGGCATACACACATATACACATACACACATGTATGCATACACACATACACATACACACATGTATGCATACACACATACACATACACATACACACATGTATGCATACACACATACACATACACACACACATGTATAATCACATACACACATATACATACACATGAACATGTTACCGTTTGTGTCCATGTAAAAGGTCAAATGTCCACCAGACACTTCTGTGTATATGTTCTTAAATAAAACATACATTGGCCTAGTCAGCTACATACTCTAACTTTGGCTGCATTTGTAACACCTAAGAAGTCTCTATTCATGCTCCCTGTGTACTATGTTTTCTCTATGTATTCTGTAGCCTCTGTGTAGAGTACCGTGTGTGGCGCTTGGATCTCAGTTTTATACTTCAATGACATCTTCATGGAGCTCTCAAGAAGGAGAGTGCATTGTGGTGCATTGCCACCAAAATATTTCATTGATATTAGAGCATTTTGATGCAAAAGCTTTGTTCCTTAGGATTTCTCTAAGGCTTACAACTAAGGCGGCGACCAAGGCATAGACCTTGGCATACCTTGTGATCTTAGTCAACGAAGTGACCATGGTGCAGTTGGTTGAGCGCGATGGAGGGCCTCAACGATCAAGGAAGATAGAGGTTCTCGATAATTCCTAGGAGGTCACTCATCCTAGTACTATTCCCCCCAAAGCTCGCTTAGCTATGGAAATATCTTGGCGCTAAACTACACTCTAGAGAATCTCAGAGAAGCTTGTTGACATGGATGGGATGAGTTAGATGAAATGGCTAGGTCTATCATTCGATTGCACCTGGCAAATAATTTTTACTTTACAGTATTAGATTGTGAAAGTGCACAAGATTGTGAGTTACTGTAAAACGCTAGGTCTACCTTTATTTGCACGTGGCAAATAATGTTTACTTTACAATATTAGATTGTGAAATTGCACTCTAGAGAATCTCAAAGAAGCCCCTTGACATGGATGAAGATGATTGGTATGAGTTACATGAAATGGGTAGGTCTACCATTCAATTGCACCTTGAAAAATAATGTTTACTTTACAGTATTAGATTGTGAAAGAAGCTTATTGACATGGATGAAGGTGATTGGGATGAGTTACATGAAATGGCTAGTTCAATTCGAATGAGGTACACATGGACTATCTAGATCCTTTCTAGTAGTTAGTGGGTATACTACACATGAATTACAAGCATAATCATGATTGCATTTACGTCAAATGTGGTCATGAATAAGGCTCAGGAAACAAAATAAAATAGCTTCTCAAGGTATAGGAACTGCTTGCCTTGATCATGAACATTGCTTTAGTTTCTCTTGAATAGTATGTAGGAAATAGTCTTCTAGCACAATAGTATACAGGAAAAACACACTTTTGCTAATTAATATACAAAATCTTTCATTAACTTTATTAAATAAATATTTTATTTCTCATCTTTTTTTGAATTATTTAATTCCTTTTTTCATATTCAATCTACTTTCTAATCAATTTTCTTTATTATTTTTCTTTTATTTTACTATGTAAATAATATTTATTTTATTTTATTTTATGCTTTATACTATTCTTTTATTTTTCTTATCTTTAGGTTTTTTCTTTTTCTATTTTCGTGTAGTTATTTTTCTTTTTCTATTTTAAAATTTCTTTTTACTATTTTTCCTTTTATAATTTCTAATTTCATTTTCCTTTTTTCTAGTTTCCATTTTCTTGATTTCTAATGTCCTTGTTATAATTCCCTCCTAACTAGTCCATATTACATTGTAAACTAAAACAACAATATTAAAATAAAAATGGAAAACATTTTCTAAATTTGAAATTAAATAATAAATAAAACAGTAAACATAAACAAGAAAAGCATACACATCTCTCTCTCTCTCTCTTGCATAATCATCTCTCTCTTGCTCTCTCTTTGGGATCTCTCTCTCTAAACACATGCTCGATTGTCTTATTTACACCATTTATCCATTTGTTCTCCTTCCCTCTCTCTCTCTCTCTCTTTCTCTTCTCTAATCACTCCCCCCCCTCTCTCTCTCTCTCCTTGTCTATGTCCATCCATCTTCCCTCTTTTCTCTCTCCTCTCTAACTCTCTCTCTCTCTCTCTCTCCCTATGAATTTTCTATGCACATATGTCTTCCTTGCTCTCTTCCTCTCTCTCTCTCTCTCACACACACACACACTAACTTTCAACTCTACTTATTTCCATTCCTCATTTGAAAATATATGCCCTTCCAACATTAAAATCACTATCCAATCTCAATTATTCCATCATAAATAGCTTTATATCCACTCAAATCCAATTTCACAAGTCATACATAGCCCAATGTGTGTGAATGGAGATCGATAAAAATCAATTACAAACCCAACATGTTGGGCAATGTGTAGATTCTCAAATGTTGAGATAGCATGTAGAAATTCATCACTGCATTGATGAAGCTAAAATTGTTGGAGGGTATGACAATAATTAGCAAGACCATAGCTAAACACATCATATCCATGAACTAAAGTAACGTTCACATGTTTCAAACCATCATTGCTCTCATGCTCTTCAATCATGCCTCCTGTAAGAGCACCCAATGCTAAAATTCAACATTTTGCATGTGTTTTGAACTTAGTAGTGCTTCTATCGCATTTGCGGATGCGACCTGCATTGTCTTGTGCACACACACATAGAGATCTCTCTTTGTACACACACACTCTCTCTCTCTCTCTAGATCTTGCATCTTGGTAATTTATTCACGTACTATTTCACCCTTTCTCTTTCTCTATGTTTTCTATTTTTCAATTTCTCTTATCTTTGGTTTTGCAAGAGCTTTTTGAAATCGATTCTTTGGAATCGATGACATTGATTGGACTTTCATGATAGTGATCTGAAAAACTACATCAATGTAAGTGATTGTTTTCTTCTCTATTGATAGAGAGAGATGAAAGAGAGAGAGAACGAGAGAGAGATAAATAGAGAGAGAGAGAGAGAGAGAGAGAGAGAGAGAGAGAGAGAGAGAGAGAGAGAGAGAGAGAGAGAGAGAGAGAGAGAGAGAGAGAGAGAGAGAGAGAGAGAGAGAGAGAGAGAGAGAGAGAGAGAGAGAGAGAGAGAGAGAGAGAGAGAGAGAGAGAGAGAGAGAGAGAGAGAGAGAGAGAGAGAGAGAGAGAGAGAGAGAGAGAGAGAGAGAGAGAGAGAGAGAGAGAGAGAGAGAGAGAGAGAGAGAGAGAGAGAGAGATACATACACACACACATACTCATGTATAGAGATGGAGATATAGAGCGAACAGAAGAAGGGGAGAGAGAGAGAGAGAGAGATAGATAGAGAGAGAGAGAGAGAGAGAGAGAGAGAGAGAGAGAGAGAGAGAGAGAGAGAGAGAGAGAGAGAGAGAGAGAGAGAGAGAGAGAGAGAGAGAGAGATGAAAGAGAGGGATATAAATAGAGAGAGAGAGAGAGGGATCTAGAGAGAGAGATGAAAGAGAGAGAGATAAGAGAGAGAGAGAGAGAGAGCGAAAAAGATGGAAGAGAGAGAGAGAATATTAGAGAGATAAAGATAGAGAGAGAGATACATACACACACATATAGTCATGTATATGCATGCATACATACACACATATATACACACATGCATATGCATACATACATACACACACATAAACACATGCATATGTATACATACATACACATATGCATATACACATGCATACACATACATATGCATACATACATTCACACACAAATGTACACATACATAGATACACATATACATACAGATACATATGCATACATACATTCACACACACATACATACACATGAATATGCATATGTTACATACACACATCCATATTACATACTCACATACATTCTACATACACACATGCATAGTCATGCATATGCATGCATGCATACACACATATACATACACACTCACATAAATACACACACACATTCATATATATACATTCACACTCACACCTATACACACATACACACCCACATACATGCTTGTGTGCGTAGGAATGTGATCTTTGATAAGATGAATAGGGTGGCGAAAACTTTGCAAGGGTACGTAAGACGTACTCTTAGAACCTGCACAAGACGATCACATTTGTCTTCTGATATGTTTTATGAACCATTCCTTTGTAGAGAGGATGAGCGTCAATGATACAAAGGATGAGCCTGAATGATAAGTTAGTCCATCTGTGATCACCTTTATTCCGAAAAGCATCATCATCATCACCTTATTGGACGTCCGGTTCTTAAACTCTGCTCGTTGGCGTCCATCAACTCACGACACAATTCTCCTCTTTACTCTGGAAACTAAATTGTGCGTATAAAACATGATATCTATGGCATAGAAGAAGGCCAATCTTCCTCATGTGAATGATTATGATAGGCTATCAGAACGGGACTGAAAAGAGAGATATTATTCTGTATATCTTGACGGTTTGTTGTTCGATGGATGAGCATACTTCTTCAATTGCTACCCATATTTCTAGCTCTGTGTTGTTTACCAACCCTTTGTTGCTCCAAGATGATTTCACGATCCCATTTTGTTCAACAAATCAATTCTTGATGGCATGGCCTTTCTTTTCACAATAGAAGCAACTTCCTATGAAGTTTGGATTCTTCTTTAATCCATCAAAAGAGCCCTTGCCTTTTGTATTGCCTAAGAAGACAGCATTGCTTGTACCTTGTTGATTGTTCAACTACATCTCCTCTTCTAAGAGCACAACATAGAAATCTTCAAATGTAAGTGGAGTTGGTCTTACTTGAGTATTAAGGGCTATTACTAATCCATCATACTTTGCTGGAAGAATACCAAAATATCTTCAAGCAAGCTCTTTCGGTGCTATAAGAACACCAACTACAACCAAATGATCTTGTAGATGTTTCATCTGTTTGATAAAATCTTCAATCTCTTTGAAATTAGAATGCTTTTCATTTGCCAACTGGTTTTTGAGATTGTGTATCTTGGTGTGGTTCTTGATCTCATAGTGACGAGCCAATATTCCCCAAGCCTCATGTGCTTTAGTAGTGTGTTTAACTAAAGTAAGCACATAATCACTTACACTGGTGACAATTGCACATAATGCATCAACATTCTACCTTTCAAAAAATTTCTACTAGTAGCAATTAAAAATATGATGGCATTTTCCACCCTGCACTCTCAAGGTGGATTTTAAATGGTGATCTAGACAACATTAGATAGAGAGTCACAAGGTAGAGTTATTTAGGCATAATTTGATATTTGGGGATGTGCAAAGGTCATGCATATATAGGCTAAGGGAGATATGTGGCCTTCCCAGATGGATATACATGGGTGGTGGAACATGGGCGGCCAACCCCCAACTAATCCCCATACATGGTTTACGTCGACTCAATCGACCTAACAAATATTAATGTGTTTTTTAATTGGATAGGGAATATTCAATGGAATATTCCCCATACCATCACATGGGGGGCACTACCCTTGGACCCCACTAGGGGTCTACTACCACCTACAACCCCCCATCTAGGGGGGCCACTTGCCTGGACCCCTAGGCCAAGGCTACTCCTCACTACCCAAGCCCCTACAATTGGGGACCCTAGTAACTCCCTTTACTTGTAATATCTTACATGGTCCAACTTGACCTCCATCAAACATGCAAGTTGGTATTCCCATCAATTGGGTAATGCATGCTTAGTTTCTCCTCATAGTGTGGGTCTTGCAAAATGGGCATTAGTACAAACAATGATGAGGGGTAGACATTATTCATGTATTAACAATTTTTTATAGGGGTTGATGGATCCTACAAAGTCCATACCCCATTTGGAGAATGCACATCCTTGAATTATTGGGCTTAGTGGCATCTCATATCTTCATGTAGGATATTCAACTCTTTGGCACGTGTCACAACATTTGACTTAGGTATTGTGCATCCATGTGAAGCGTAGGCCACCACAAACCTAAAAATAGAATGTCTTTCATCACCTGCTTAGGTATGAAGTGTCAATGTGCAACACAATTGTGTGCATTTGTGAGAATTCTCAAATTCTCACTTTCATGTATACATAATATCTATCCTTTTCTTTTGTGTTTGTTCAAACTCTTGCCAATTAAGTTGTAGTCTTGCACTTCCTTTTTCAACATTCTTTTTCAAACTAGTGTCATATCTTTCGAGAAAGTCTTCATTTTGAAGAAGTTAACTAATGGCCCACTCCAATATGGTATTAGAAAAACTTGGTATAGTGTAACGCCTTCAACTAGGGACATGCTAATACAAGATGGACATTGCTTCATTAATTTATGCACATCGGGTTCCATCATTGGCTAGTATACTCCCAATCATCTCATTTTCTACACGGTTCATTGTTTATGGTAGTGTTGACCTAAGGTGCCTACATGTGATCATTTCAACCACTTATTATGCTCCCTTTTTTCCAAATAAAAAGTTAATATTCCTTATTTATGTTGTTTACAAATGCTTCCTACTAGTATATGATACTTTTGAGATCATGTTACTTGCTTCTCTTGTGTTGATACTCTGAGGTTCTTTGGTCCATATGTCAAGATTGACAAGTCTTTTTTCCTAGTTTGAAACTACTTCTAGATTGAACAAATTTGAACCAAAAAAAATCATCTAACACACCTTGCAGGAACTCTCCTGAAGTAATTCATCAAAGAGATCTACCCTAAGGTGGGTCGTACCTTTCCTAAGAACTACTTCAAAATCATATTCCATCACTAAAAGAAACCATCTTACTAATCTTCTAGTATTTAAAAAGGTTTGTTAACTAAGTAGAGCAAAGCTTGATGGTACATAAAGAATTTACACTTATTGGCCAACAAATAATGTCCAAATTTGACTCGAAAGACCATACCTAATCCTTCACGTTCAATTGCGGTGTGACTTCTCTCTGCAAAATTCAATTCTCTACTAGCATATGCTATGGGTAGATCTATATTTCCCTCATTAGTAGGTTTTGCTAGCACATATCCAATAGATAAATTGGAGGCATCAAATGGACATGGAATGGCTAGTTCTAGTTAGGCATTGTCAGAATTAGGGTTGAGCACAAAAGTCATTTTAGATCTATGAATGACATTTCACACTCATCGTTCCATTCAAAATTCATTAGGAGGTTGTACAAGGGTTTAGCAATGATTGCATACATATGGATGAATCATAGATAATATCTACAATGGCCCATGAATGCTTGTACTTCCTTCATCCTCCTAGGTCATCATAACTATGGCTCTCACTTTATCCTCTTCCTTTGATATTCCTTTCTTTGACACAGTGTGATGTAAGATTTTCCCCTATGGAACCATGAATATGCACTTTTCTAGGTTTAACAAAACCTAGTATTCTCGACATTTATCGAATATTTATCTGAGTTTTTTAATGTGATTTTGTTGTGTATGAGAATCTGTAGATAGATCATCCACATTGACTTCTAGATTCTTATGCAAGAACTCTTCAAAGACATGAGACATGAGCCTTTGAAAAGTGGCAAGGTGCATTAATGAGCCCAAGTGACATCACACAAAATGAAAAGATACCCCATTCAATGGAAAAAGCCACCTTATGTGGGTCTTTTGGGGTGATGGCTACTTAGACGTAGCCCAAAAATCCATCAAAAAAGCTACAAAGTTCATTGCCCACTACACGCTCTAGTATGTGGTCCGTAATAGGAAGTAGATGACTATCTCTTATAGTGAAAAATTAGATTTCATCTAGTTAATACACACATGCAATTTGCGATTCTTCTTGGGCACTACCACAATGAAGGATACCCATTTGGTGTGCTCAATTTCATAGATAAATCCAACCTCTATTAAGCTTTCAATTTCCTCCTTCATATTTGTTGCATTCATGTGATTATAATTATATGTTCTTTGTTTCGTGGGCTTGGCTTTTAAATTCATGGGAATCCTATGTGAAAAATTTTCCCAACCAACTCCTTTTGAAACTTTATATATCCAAGCAAATACATCTCAGTATTCTCGTAAGAAATCCTGCTAGTCCTTGACATTAAGGTCCTTTCTTGTATAGGTGCTTTGTTCTTCATTGAATACAATGGTTACTACTATTTTCTCGGTCATTTCCTTATTGTGGTAAGATTCTCCCATGAGAGCCTCTCATTTTGGCATTCTTACAATAATCTTTGTGTCTTGAATCGCATCCTTCTTAAAGTTCTCAAGTACTTTGAACAATGATTCCTCCTCTTCCTATGTTGATGGGTTCTTTTTACGTTTCTTTTTCTTCCTTTCTCGCTCAACTTGAATGGTTAGCATGTCACATTCTTACATTTTCTAGATTCATGGATCTTTGCATCTACTAAGTTCAAGTACTTCTCATCTGAATCACAAAGAGGATCTACTATGATGGATTCTAGGTCCTCATCAATCTCCTCTTCACGTGTGACCACAAGATTCTCACTCTTACACAATTGGATCTCACATGCACAATGATATGTCATACCCATTCTCATCACAATGAGGGATCCATTGTTCTTCATTAACAACTATATTCATTGTTGTTACGATTTCTTCCCAACCATAAGGTTTAAACTCTTTGTATAGGATAATCGTAGGTGCATATGTTGGTTCTTGGACTCATTTAGTGTTTTTGAATGCTCCTATGTTCTTGGCTTCTAGTGGATTCTATTCTTCTTCAACAATCTTACACATGCACAAGTGGGTGTCCTCATGCAGCAATGAATGATCCAAAAAACCTTTGGAGTGTACTAACTCCGTGTCCTCTTGAGTCTTATTCACCAGGCTCTTCTATAATTGTGGGACAACTCCATGGGTGTAAACTTTAATATTAACTTTAGTATGTACCCTAGCTTTTGTAAGTACATAGAATGGGTCCCCTAATCTTTCACATTCTATTGTCTCATCAAGGGTCTACCTAAAATAATTTTGTACCCGTGATTTTTCCCAAACTCGCCTATCTCAAAAGTGTGTTCAAACTCTATATCACAAGTGGTGAGAGTGATCCCTTTCAACAATCCAAATGGTTTTTGTATATTTCCATATTCCATATGAAGCTCCATTCTTGTGATTCATAAAGTTGTCTTACCCATTAGCATGTGGTGGTAATGGGAAAACCTACTCGTAAATCTAGAATTGCCTTAGTAGTGTGACCTTGATACATTTAAGAAGGAGATAAGTGTTTCCTTCCTTGCCTCTTCTAATATCTCTTATCTTCAAAATTGGTATTTGCGGGACTTTGTTGTTGGATTCTATGTTCGAGTGAGAACTAGAAAGCTCTAGAACTTGGTTTCCTACATGTTTGCACAACTTTTAGTTTACTTGTCAAAGCTCTTCAAAAGTGAGATGACACTACACTTTACTATTTCTTAGATCTTCTTTTTTTAGGTCTGCGAGATCTTCATTCCTTATCAATATAATAGGTTCTCACACTTTAATGGAATTCAATTCCCAATGAGATTTTGAATTATGCCAATTCTTATAAAGAATTGGATTCAAAGTCCAACCTTTTGCTTGATTGAATGCCTTTTTTATCTCCGTATATAAATGGAAGATCTTTTAGGAATGGAAATCTTCTAGCTCATCTATTTTTTGAATTCGTAGGGAAGTCATTGAGTCCATACCCACTTCTCTTCTCAGATTTCTCTCAAGAATTCCTCGGAATACTTGGTAATGGAAGGAGGAATTCCAAATTCTGTTAATTTTGGATTAGAAGAATTTTGTGGAAAGAAATCTTCTTTCTCACTTCTAACAAAATGAGCCTTTTGAGGCACCAAATCATTCCATTTGAATGCCATTTGCTCTAATCATTTTAAGAGTCCTTGGAAGTGCAACTATCACTTGAATATGTTATTGTGGTCAAAACATTCACTAGATTTGAACATAGCATGGACTAGTTCTACAATATTTGTGCACAATTTTGCCATCTCTATCTCTAAATCTTCTATAGGGTAGCTGTTATCTAGTTCTCTGCTCTGTTTAGTCCTTCTTTGAGTCGTGATTGATGACTTTCCTTGATCTAGATCCTTACCTTTGACGTGATTTCTTCTTCTATTCTATTGGTGATGGTTAAGGTGGAACAATTGGTTGTTTGCCTTTCTTTCTATACCTGCTTCATGCCTAGAATACCTTGATTTCTTCATTGGTTGGTGAGTAAGTTTGTAGGTGAGCTTTGTTTCTTATGGTTATTCTAAATTTGTTTCTTCATTTCATGTGGTTTTTTCCTCACACTTTACTTTAGAATAGATGGGCCCCCCAACACTTGCGTGACTTGTCCATCTAAATGTGAGGCATTTTGAGTAATAGAATTAGGCTTACATGCACAATGAATAGACTTAAAATGAAAGGACCCAAGAGTCTAGCTTTACTATGAAGCATTGCTTATTAACCAAAACATGAAGATGCTTTCTTCAAATTTTTAAGATGATTGCATGTTCCTAGATCTAATCTCGGCCCAATATCAAAGGTTTTGTGAGATCTTCATCATTGCAAACTAAGACCTTTACTATCAAGCGGATTTCTTGGAAGAGGATAAGAAATTTTGCCTCACGAACGCAAAGAGTTTCCACACCTCCTAATTATATGAGGTTAGCCTTAATTGGACTCGTATTTGCATGTCTTGATAGCACTAGTACCTAATAGCATTGGTGGGAGCTCTTGCATCAAATAGTCCTCTGATCATCTTAATTGTAGTGCCCTTTCCTAGATCCATGAAGATGAATGATCTTCTATCTACTATACTAGGGAGGCATTCATTTTGTTTTGGCACATTGCCGTTCGATAACTTGGGGCATTTGATTCCAATTTGATTATTATGAGGTGGAGCTCTTTGATATTAATGTCCTAAAGTGGCCTATGCCCTCTCATCTCAATTGCATGCATTTAATATGTTCTAGGGCCTCAACTTGTGCATGATATCTTATTCTTTGTTATGGTCACAAAAGTCCCAAAACTCCTCAAACTACATCATATGTAGTTTTCTTTAATTCTTCATAAAAGAATGGCATGGGTAGAGTGGTTAAATAAGAGACCTCTCTTCAAAGCAACTTGGGTTTGATTCCCATGGGCAACAAAAGTAGGTGAGAAAATATTTTTTGACCACTTTTTCTTTTGTCAATCGCAGAAGTTGGCCCAGATCCCATTTAGTTTTAGTGATCTTAGATTTTCCCACCAATCATAAAGATTCTTTCTTTCCAAGGTGTGCTTTTCAATGGGTTTCAAATACTATATAAGGAGAGGTTGGCCTCACTTCATAATCATCACTTAATGAGCAATCTTCTCAAGCTACTCTTGGAGAAGATCTTGGAGGTGATCAAGGAGGAGTTCCTCTACGTGAGGAAGAGTTCATGCACACTTGGAGGAGGTGTGCTCTACATGTGGAGAGATCTTGGTGGAGTTCGTATCAACCAACATACTGTTAGTAACAAGTCTACATCTATCCCCACTTATTCATCACTAGTTTTTTATTTAGATAATCAAAATTTAGGCTTGCTATGAAATAGTTATAAACTATTCATATTCTCCATATACTCACACAAACACACACACACTCTTCATACCTCTTAGGCACACAATCTCTTGCATCTTGTTCCTATTTCTACCTAGATTTAGTTATTGTCAGTTTGTATCATATACACGTATTGTAATTCAAAATTTGAATATAAGTTAGTGTAGGTGATCATCCTAGCTTATGATTACACTTTGAAAACCTATCTACTCTCTCTCTATCTCTCACTCATGTCTTTTTGAGTAATAAGGTGTGTATGTTAAGGTCCATGTGTTGGAAGATTTTGTAAACATATGATTTAATGTTATTGAGGTCCACCCCACTTTCGAAATTGAGTATCAGCATAGTTCACATACACCCTTAATAAGATGAGTGACTATAGACTTAAGAATGAACACAAGCTTGAGGGAATGTTTAACTATCCAATGTGGAATTTTATCTTGAAGAATATGTTAGTATCAAAGGACTTATGGAATATTGTCAGTGGAACTTATCTAAGGCGAACACAAGTTAGAGGAGAGGCCACTTCATCTTCTAGAAGAACCCCTACTTCTATTTCTTCTCAATAGGAGGTTAGTGAAGAAGAAGTAACCACTTCATCATGAGTAGTGAGTGGTACTACTATCAGATTACTTCCTAAAAAAGAGCAATCCATATGGGATTCAAGGGATGCACTAGCACTTTCACATATTGATATTGTTGGAGCAAATGCCAAGCCTTCACACTTGGCTAGAGATTGAAGAAGCTATGTGCAATTGTTTCAAGAACCACATGAACCATTGTTTATGGTTTTCACCATTAACCTTTGTAATAGTCACTTGACTTAGAAATTGAAAGGCCACTAAACTCGTGCAGTTAGGAGAGCTTTATGGTATGAGTTTTCTCATGAGAGAATATCTCCTCATTTAGAGGAACAACTTTTAGGTGAAAGATCATTTGAATTTCAAATTTAAATTTGAAGAATCTCTCTATAAAAGAGACTTGTAAACTCACGGTCAAATGTGCCCCCATTACTGAGCATATTTTTGACCATTTGATGTATTGGAGAGGCTTACCCTGTAGCCTACTCCTATCACCATCATTGGGTGTCATATTCATGCCAATGATCATGTATAAAATTGTTAGATAATACATTACATTGTTGATTACATGTATCTTCATCTTTGCTTTGTTCACTCAAAACAGTATATTTTGAATGCTCATATCGCATTCGTTTCTCCATAATTTTCAAAGATCTATATCTTGTTGGAACCAAATCAAAGGGCATATTGGTGAGAGAACCTTAAAGCAAATATGTAGTGATCAATGTGTGCTTGGGATACCTAATGTATCCAAGCAACACATGATCTATAAATGTGGTTCATGTGAGTTTGGTAAATCTCACAGGTTACCCTTCTCAAAGAAAGGTTATATGCATGAGGATTACTTGGAGCTTGTTCACATAGATGTGTGGGGACCAAGCAAGGACCCTTCAATTTTTGACTCAAGGTACTATGTGTCATTCATTGATGATTTCAGTAGGTGGACTATCTTGTATTTTATGAAGCACAAAGATGAATGTTCGGTTGCTTTAAGAAGTATCTTGCACTTGTGGAAAACCAAACAAGAAGAAGCCTAAAAAGACTAAGGTCAGATGGAGGAGGTGAGTAATTCTCGAATGAATTTGATGCATTCTTGCAAGATAGAGGTATCAAAATGGAAATTACAACAAGGTGTACCCCTCAGCAAAATGGTGTAGCAGAGGGGAGAAATAGGTTGATTGTTGAAACACCTAGGTCAATGCTAAATGAGAAACCATTACCTAATTATTTTTGGGTAGAGAGTGTGTCAAACTTATCTTATTAAATTTTTTCCATCAAAATCACTTGATGGGATGACCCCATATGAAGCATGGCATGGTAGGAGGCCATCACTTGATCATTGCAGGATCTTTCGATGTGTTGCTAACTTGCAAATCAGAGGTAAGCTGGACCCTAAGGGAAATAAGTGCATGCTCATAGGGTATGATTTAAATTAGAAAGGGTAGAGGTTCTATAATCCATCCAACAAAGGTTTTATGGTCAGTAGAGTTCTTGTTTTTTATGAGAATGATTCTTGGTTTGAAAGTGAATGCAAGAAAGTTAAGTTGCCAGATGACTTGAAAGAGGACTTTCCAGGCCTCACCAAGGAGAAGCCAAGCCAAATTGAAGACATCAAATCAAATGATGAGGACATGATCAACCTAGAAGAGTTCAAAGCATGGAAATCAAAGGGAAAGGTCAAGATGAAGAGATTGGAAGACATACCTGAATCATCCATCCAAGCAATTAGAAGATCACAAAGGGAGAGCAAGAAGCCAATGAGATATGGGTATGACACTTCTTTAGTAACTAAGCATTCTGTTTATCTTGCTAAAGATTTATCATGTGAGGAACGAAACTCATATGAAGAAGCAAAGACCAAGGCAGAATGGAAGGAAGCTCTGGATGAAGAAATAGAAGCACTCAAGGAGAATGATACTTGGGAGCTAGTGCCAAAGAAGGAATCAATGAAGGTAATTGGTTCTAGATGGATTTAGAAATTCAAGAGAAACTTAGATGGATCCATAAACAAGTATAAAGCTAGACTTGTGGCTAAGGGTTTTGCACAAACCCAAGGAATTGATTATGAAGAGACCTTCTCACTTGCCAAAATTCCAACCATCAGAGTATTGGTAAGTGTGATTGCATCAAGGAATTGGAATATGTACCAATTGGATGTGGAAAATGCTTTTCTTAATGGCTGGATTTCAGAGGATTTTTACATGGCTCAACCTCTTGGTTATGAATACCCAAGCAAGGTAAATTATGTGTGCAAACTAAACAAAGCTCTCTATGGATTGAAGCAGGCACTTAGGGCATGGAACCATAGGTTGACTACATACCTTCAAGATCAAGGACTCATAATGAGCAAAGAAAATACTTCTCTATTTGTCAAGAGAAGTAATTCAGAGGTGATATACCTATGTGTGTATGTTGATGATATCATACTTATAGGTAGTGATGCTAATGGCATCAAACCAATCAAGCACCTAATGATGTAGGAGTTCAAAATGAGTGATCTAGGATCACTAAAATATTTTCTTGGACTTGAATTAGTCTATACAAATTCTGGAGTTTATATTAGTCAAAGAAAGTATGTGTAGGATATGTTGAAGAAGTTCAAATTGGAGAATGCCAAGATAGCTAGCATTCCTATGGAGGTAAACCAAAAGTTAAGTGCTCATGAAGGTGATTTGCATGAAGACATTATAGGATGCCAAAGCATAATAGGAAGCCTAAACTATGCTACATTGACAAAGATTGATATTGCTTATGGAGCAAGTGTTTTAAGTCAATTCATGCACAAACCTAGAGCACCTCACTTGGAAGCTTCCAAGAGGATTTTGAAGTAGCTTAAGGGTACTCAAAATCAAGGTTTATACTTCCATATACTTCAGATTTGGATATCAAACTATAATCAGATGTAGATTGGGTAGGTTGTAAGGATGAAAGGAGGAGTACCTCAGGTTATCTCTCTTTTGCAGGTGATAAGCCCATTTCATGGTCTTTGAAGAAGCAACCTACTGTTGTTTTATCTTCCATAGAGGCTGAATACAGAGGATTAGCCAATGCTACTCAAGAAGCCATATGGATCAGATTGCTATATTTAGATTTGGAACTACATTCTAAATCACCAATGATTTTTGGTGACAATACTAGTTCTTTGCATCTTGCAACAAATCCTATCTATCATGCAAGAACCAAGCATATAGAGGTTCACTATCATTATGTGATAGAGAAGCTATTGAGCAAGGAGATTCAACTTGCATATGTATCAACTAATATGCAATGTGCAGACTTATTGACCAAAGCACTTGATGGTACTAAACTTTCTAGATTTAAAGCTATGACTGGATTGCATGACATTCAAGAGGATTGATGAAGAAGACCAAGCCAAGATGTTTGGCTTGAGGGGGAGCTCTTGGAGAAAATGCCAAGCCTTCATACTTGGCTAGAGATTGAAGAAGCGATGTGCAACTGTTTGAAGAACCACATGAACCATTGCTTATGGTTTTCACCATTTACCTTTGTAAAAGTCACTTGACTTAGAAGAATCTTGAAGGGCCACTAAACTCGTGGAGCTAGGAGAGATTTATGGTACGAGTTTTGTCATGAGAGAATATCTGCTCATTTAGAGGAAGCACTTTTAGGTGAAAGATCATTTGAATTCAAATATGAAGAATCTCTCTATAAAAGAGACTTGTAAACTCGTGGCCAAATATGCCCCCATTACTGAGCATATTTTACATAATACATTACATTGTTGATTACATCTATCTTCATCTCTGTTATGTTAACTCAAATCAATATATTTTGAATGCTCATATCACATTTATTTATTGATCATTTCAGACATCTATAGCTTGTTGGAACCAACTCAAAATCTACTACACGCTATCAAGGTTTGAAGAATTCTCATTCAACCAATTGTGAGAAAATCGTCTTGAAGTGGTCAATGATCATTCTCTTTAGAGCTCCTAAGAAGTTAGAGGTAAGCTTCCACTTGCTAAAGACATTGCTCAGTGTGTAGTCTATTATTTTTAGTTATTCTACTTGGAATCATTAGCTCTCTAAGCTAATTAGATACAATCAGAAGGAAGTTTTCTAATTGCTACTGTATTGGGAGTACTGAGCAAAACATCCAACAGGTATCAAGAGCAAAATAACAACTTTTTGGTCACTAGCTTGTTGCAAACTTATCTATTTTGATCAGATTGTTTGAAGCATCATCTCCAAAGCACAAGGCACTTATTTAGTGTCATTTGAAAGAAAGATGGTTATAAAGTTGCTTTAAAGAAAGATGAATGTTAGATCCTCGCACTTGATGAGGAGCATTGTCAAATTCATGCTAATGTTGGTAGGTCTACTACACCTAAGCAAAACATGAAGTTATGGCATGCTAGATTTGGTCAATATGAGTTACACAGGTCTCAAGCATATCAAAGATCAAGTGGTGGTGGAGATTTTGCCTTCTTTTGCTTTAATAGATGATCTGAAATCATGTGGAGGATGTCTTTAAGGAAAGCTTCACAAACGACCTTTCAAGAAGCATGGATATATCACGACCATAAGGAAGTTGCATATCATACATTGAGATGTGAATGGTCCGGTGAGAACAAATTCTATTCAAGATTTTGGGTACTTTGTTATGTTCATTGATGATTTCTCAAGATATTCATGGATTTATGTTTGTAAAGAGAAATCAAAGGTTCTTCCTACTTTTAAGAAGTTCTTAGCTATGGTTGAAAATGAAATTTATTTAAAAATCTAGACTTTGACAAGTGATGGAGGAGGAGAGTACATGTCTAAAGACTTTAATTTTTTTTCTGAAGACAAAGGTATCTCTCATCAACTCACTATTGCTTACATGCCTGAACATAATGGTGTTGTAGAGAGAAAGAATAGGATACTTGTTGAGATGATGCATAGTATGATATCATCAAAAAGTTTTTTCACAAGTTTTGGTTTGATGCAATACATACAGCTAATCCCATTCTGAATAGGTCTTCCAGAAAAGCTTTAAAGGTTGTTACACCTTATGAATCTTATTATGGGAAGAATCCCAATGTGAGTTATTTCAAAGTTTTTGGTTCTCTAGCTTATGTTTACATTGAGAAGAAGGATCATGGTAAGCTTGATGTAAAAGCCATTAAAGCCATCTTTATTTCTAATGCAATTGAAAACAAAGGATATTGATTCCATGTTCTAGATACAGGTGATATCCTACTTGCACACAATGCATGTATTGCAACAAGTCAAATTTATGATAAGAAGGAAGAGATTATGGAATTCAAAGCATTGAGTATGCATTTTTTAGAAGGAATTTGGATTCTTACATTCAACCATACAAGGGGGTGATGAACCTTCTCAAGCCCTAAGACATGCACTTGATAAAGGTGAAGAAGGAGTTACATTATTTACATCGGTACCTAGTCCATCATCAATACCTCTTGAAGTTCCAACTTATGAAGTTGGAGAAAGTTCAAGAGTTCTAGAAGAAAGAGATACTGAAGAATCAGAGAGGATTCCACCACTTTTCAAGGATACACGAAAGTGGTTATATCAAACTGGGAAGGATAGTGGTATAAAGGAATACAATGGAAGAACCAGAATTCCAAAAAGGAGACAACAAGACAATTAGGTAAATTATGCAAAACATTTTGAGATTCATAATATTTT
Source organism: Ceratopteris richardii (assembly GCA_020310875.1). Lineage (NCBI taxonomy): Eukaryota > Viridiplantae > Streptophyta > Polypodiopsida > Polypodiales > Pteridaceae > Ceratopteris > Ceratopteris richardii. The sequence continues at coordinate 147,153,617 of CM035432.1, forward strand.
AGCTCTTACTTCAAATGAGAATGAACGAGCTAGTGTTTAAGATACACTATATGGAAGCGCATTTTAGAATGACTGGTGGTCATTGAGGCATAGAATCAATGATAAAAGAGGTTCTTCAAAGTGGATTATGGTGGTTGACCATTCACAAGGATGTTTGACAACATGTGCAATTTTGTGATCCTTGTCAACCAATAAGAGAACACTAAATGCTCATCAATTTCCATTACAACCGATACTACCTTTGAAACCATTTAAAAAATGGGGTTTGGATTTTATTGGCCCGATTCGTCCTCTAACCAATTCTTGTAAAACTTTCATTCTTACTTGTACTGATTATTGTACTCCATGGGCTAAAACTTGGAGTTTGCCACATTCTACGTTAGGAAGTGTTGCTACAAGTTTAATGATGGAATTATTTCCACATTTTTGAATTCTATTGGAATTAGTTTTAGATTGCGGTACTCACTTTTTGAACCATCCAATCAACTCCATTACAGATTATTATAGAATTGAGTAGAGGTTTCACTCTCCATATTATCCTAGGGAAAAATGGATTAGCAAAAAATACAAACAAAGTATTACTTATGATGCTACGAAAATTTCTTCCTGAATACCCTATGAAATGGGAAGAATATCTATCTTTGGTTTTATGGGCTATTCATACTTCTTATAAAGTTTCAATGAGATTTAAACCATTTACATTAGCATACGATATGGAGGCTATTGCACCTATGGAATTTACAATACCTAGTTTATGAATTGATGTCCAGAATCGGTTGTTACCAAAAAAATCAACGCTATTTGGGATTGATACATTACAAAGTTGGAAGAAAACTAGTACCAAAGCTTTTTCCTCGTGTAAGAAGTTCAACAACGATAGTGGTGCTAGCATGATCATCATTTATGGAGATGATATTTTGGATTGGTGATTTAGTATTATTTTTTAATTCCAAAACGAAAAGGCAAGTAGGAAAATTTAAGCTATGGTGGATAGGCCCATTTTCGATTCATGTAGAAATAGGCCCAAGTACTTTATGGTTAGCCAAAGTGGGTGGATAAATTATACAAACTTGATTCAATAGGTCCAAACTCCAACCCTACCAGATGTTGTTAAGTGGAAATCATTGTACCATAATGTATACATTTGTATTTTATTTTATATTTATTTAATAATAAGAAGTGCAGTCATGCAATCTAACAAAGATTCGATCTCAATTGAATGAGTACTGAGTTATGATGAGTGGTAGCTAAAGACTTGATATGGTATATTTGTCTTTATTACCAAGATTTTACACCATTCAAGAACATGCATACTTGCTTTACACATTACTTCCATTCCTTGCTATTTAAAGGGCAAGAAGTGCGGATTATTCATTTTCTTCACCTTCATGCTCTTGTTTTCTATTGCTAGAGCAACCTTTCTGTGCGAACGTTCTTATCAAACTATCTGCAGAATGACGAGAATAGTTTAACTTAACCTTGTGAAACTTAGTGATATGAGCGCTTTTCAAATCCCATTATAGTTACCACAATTGTATGCCAAATCACCCAATGACACATTCCTTCATTAGCCAATGCAAGAAACAGTTGGAAGCGCATGGTGACCACTATAATATATTCGAACTTTGCATTGGTGGTGATGTTCATCTGGTTATTGAGCTAGCATATATAATGACCCAACGACATTTAAGTAAGGAAGGTATTACTGCACCCTTCACTTTGTTCCGTATTGTAAGAAATGGAGAATTTATTTGGCAGACCTTCCTCTGGAAACTATAAATATGCTCAATTGGTAAATGCTAACCCATGGAAGTTGAGTCTATATCTTGGGACATTAGTAGTAAATATTCAAACTAAGAACTATGGAGTCTCACAGACTCTACATTCATTAATGATGGATGCTGTAGCGACAAGTGGCCAAGTCAATCGGGATGAAACTATATTTTTCTGAATAGAAAAAGAAATTCACCAACTTTTTCAAGTATCCTGAAAGGTGTAGCAACTAGAAACCAAGCTAGGTATCCTTTTTTCACTTGTGATTCCACCGGTTTGCTACTTGTTGTTTGACAGTTGGAACTGTTGGAGGAAGTGGTGTTCCTTGTGAAATTGAAGAAAGAGGGAAAGAGAGTCCCTGTTGAGGACACAAAAATTCATCAAGCATAGAAGCAGACAAGAGCACATATTGTGTAGGAGGGTCTTTAATGTGCAGAAGAAGAACCCCTTCAACACATATAGGAGAAGACTTTGGAAGTGGAACAAGCTAGAAGACAACAAGAAGAAATGGAAGCAGCAGAAACAACTAAGCAAAGGTGGATCGCTGCAGAATAAGAAGTCATGAGGCATCAAGCAACACTAATGGACCAAAATCAAGAGAAACACTATAGCAATTGCATCAAGAGAAACCTTCTACTTCACGAAACACTATAGCAATTCCAAAAGAAAGAGTTTCCCATACTAGTAAATCTAGTAGAGGTTCTCATTTTCCAATGTTTAATAATAAGTTTAAGGATCCATGGGGAATGGATTTTTGAGGAGTCTAGCTTCCATCCTTAAATTATTCTTCATACATTTATCCATCCTTTCTGAAAGAACATTCAATCGAGTTGCTAAATCTAGTGGATGCAGCCATATTATTAACTTTATGATCTATTTAGATGGAAAAAGATTTATAAATCAGTCGATATGAAGTAGTTGAAATAGAAAAATTACAAAGCAAAGTTACTGCTCTCACATAGAAAAATACTGAGTTACAAGATAGTTTGACTGGCAAAGCCAATATTTTCATATGAGGAAGATGAATATAATCATTAACATAGAAAAATACTGAGTTACAATATAGTTTGACTGGCAAAGCCAATATTTTCATATGAGAAAGATGAATATAATCATGTTAATGCTACTAAAGTTTTGAATGAGAATTTTAAAAATAAGAGATTTAGTAGTGATGAATATGGAAATGAGTGGTGTGATTATTGGAGAATACTCGAGCACATTCACATCTAATCCGAAATGTTCAAGAAATGAGTTTACAGACACATGGAAACATTCCTATAATTTTTTTTTTGAGACATTTGGAAATATACAATTGAGAATCTTCACAAACCTCAATGAGTGGTGGGTAAGAAAGAGCTCAAACTAAGGTAAAGATGTAAATGCATGATTCATTATGCGCAGGTCATAAAAGATTTTTTGGCACATATGAAAAGATAAGGGAAAAATATTGGTGGCCAAAAATATATGTTCTTGTGAGGTGAAGTATTTCGATGGCGATGCACCGCACTGCACTCTCCTTTTCGAGAGCTCCCCGACGATATGCTCGGAGTAGAAAACCGAGCTCCTGACGCCACACACGGTACTCCGCACAGAGGCTGTAGAATACGCAGAAAACACAGTACACAGGGAGCACGACGACAGACTTCTTAGGTCTTACAAATGCGGTCGAACTTACAGTCAGTGACTGACCAGGCCACTATATGTTTTATTAAAGAACATATACAAAGAAGTGTCCGGTGGCCATTTGGCCTTTCACATGGACACTACCGGTAACAATCTCCCACTAAAGGCCAATATGGCCAGAGTAACTATGGGAGAAAAAAGAAAGAATGATAAAGAATACCTGAGTGTAAGTATACAAACTATACCTCCCACCTGATGGGCATGTTACACAGTATACAAGTGACTGCGTAAGATCAAGAATCAAGTAACCCCCATCAAGTGACAACAGTGTCGAAAGCTATCCTGTGGTAGAGCTTTAGTCAAAGCATCTGCAGCATTATCTCGAGTGTGAACCTTCTCAAGAATAATGCTCTCAGTGGCTAAGCAATCTCTAATGAAGTGATACCTCACCTCAATGTGCTTGGTCTTTGCATGATAGACCGGATTCTTAGCCAAAGCAATGGCACTCTGACTATCACTGAGCAAGTGAGGTACATGCTGAGGCAAACCCATATCACAAGCAAGACGAGAAAGCCACAATGCTTCCTTACATGCCTCACTTGCTGCAACATACTCTGCTTCTGTGGTGGAAACAGCTGTACATTCTTGAAGACGAGATCTCCAAGAGATAGCACCTCCAGCAAAATGAAAAATGTACCCTGATGTAGACTTACGATTGTCTACACAACCAGCATAGTCAGAATCTGTGTAACCAATAATAGATGCTTTCCCTCTACCTAAGCATAGACGCTTGTCCTTAGTGCCACTCATATATCTCAAAATCATTTTGACCGCTTCCCAATGTTTCTTGCCAGGATTAGACATATATCTGCTCACAACTCCCACTGCAAATGCAATGTCTGGTCTCGTAGCTACCATAGCATACATGAGACTACCAACAGCAGACTGATAGGGAATTTTGGTCATGAATTCCTTTTCCTCATCTGATTTGGGGCAGTCATCCTTGCTCAATTTCACATATGTGGGTAAAGGTGTACTCAATGCCTTTCCACCCTGCATATTGAATCGGTGAAGTACTTTGGATATGTACTCACTTTGAGACAAGTATATGCATCTTTTACTCCTATCACGAGTAATGCACATGCCAAGAATATGTTTGGCATCCCCCAAATCCTTCATATCAAATGTCTGACTCAACTTCTTTTTGAGAATTGACAAATCATAAAAGGACTTCCCAGCAATCAACATATCATCGACGTAAAGTATCAAGCATATCAAGCTGCCATCAGAACATCTCTTTGTGTAGAGACAATGATCCTCATTGCTCCGAGAATAGCCTTGGGACTTCATAAAAGCATCAAACTTTTGGTACCATTGTCTAGGAGACTGTTTAAGTCCATACAAGCTCTTCTTGAGCTTACAAACTAGACTTTCCTTGCCAGGAACTACATAACCCTCTGGTTGTTCCATATAGATCTCATCTGTAAGATCTCCATGCAAGAAAGCTGTTTTCACATCCATTTGGACTAGCTCTAAGTCCTCCATTGCAACGAATCCAAGCAACATGCGCAAAGTAGTCATCTTGACCACTAGAGAGAAGATTTCCTCAAAATCAACACCATGTTGTTGCTTAAAACCCTTTGCAACAAGTCGTGCTTTATATTTTGGAGAAGCACTATCTGATGTGAATTTCAGCTTATACACCCATTTACATGGTAAAGCTTTCTTGCCCTTTGGCAAAGGTACTAAGTCCCAAGTACCATTCTTGTGAATAGAATCCAACTCACTCTTCATGGCACGCTCCCACTTGACATGATCCTCTGTCTGCATAGCCTCTTTGTAGCAAGAGGGCTCACCCGCATCTGTTAGCATAACAAAATCTAAACCTGGAACATATCTATCAGGTGGATATGAGACACGTGCAGAACGTCTCAATGGTTGCTGAACATGAACATGTGCAGACTGATCTGAATGGACATTCTCTTGAACATCCCTATGTGCAGCATTTTTATGCATGCTAACCGGAGGACTAGTATCCTCAAACACCACTCTTCTCACTTCAACCTCCTTAATCGGTTGTTTATGCATCTTAGACTCATTAAAAATGACATCACTACTTCTGATCACTGACCGTGTTTCAGGATCCCATAAGCGATATCCAAATTGTCCTTCTCGACCATATCCAAGAAAAATGCATTTCTTTGACTTATGGTCCAACTTCTGTCTAAGATTCTTGGGTGTATGAACATATGCTTCACACCCAAAAACTCGAAGATGATCATAATATGGTGGTTTCCCTGTCCATAACTCTTGTGCCACTTTCAGACCTTTGGCAGTACTAGGTGAAAGGTTAATCACATGAACTGCAGTCAATACTGCTTCTGCCCAAAAACCTTGTGAGAGGTTTGCATGATGCAACATAGAGACTACTCTATCTTGAATAGTTCTATTCATCCTCTCAGCTACACCATTCTGTACTGGGGTATAAGGAGCTGTAAACTCTCTACGAATCCCTCTACACTGACAGAAAAGGCTAAATTCATGTGAGGTATACTCACCCCCATTATCTGAACGTAAAGTCTTAAGCTTAGTTCCTTTTTCAGTCTCAACTGAAGCAAGCCATTTTCTGAAAGTAGGGAATACATCATCCTTCGATTTGATAGGATATACCCAGACCTTTCTAGTAGCATCATCTATGAAAGTGACAAAGTAAAGAGAACCACCTAAGGACCTAGTGGGCATAGGACCACACACATCTGTATGAACAAGATCTAAAGGCTGAATTGAAGAGTCAATGTGCATTCTATGCACATTTTTGGTTTGCTTTCCATATTGACAATGCTCACAAAATGAAAAATCAGAGAAAGATAACATAGGTAAGTAGCCAGAACAAGAAAGATTTTCCATTCCACTACGAGATATATGGCCCAAACGACCATGACAAATACAAGCCATAGGCTGTTCAGTAACAGCTAACAAGTGTTCTTTCTGTGATACAAATAAAGGATAAAGTGAGCCAACTTTGCTTCCTTTTGCAATAACCATATTGCCCTTTGATATACGAAAAGACTGAGCATAGAAGACCACCTTGTAACCAAGGTCATCAAGTTGACCAACTAACATCAAACTGCGTGATAACTGAGGTACATGGCGTACATTATGCATGGTAAATTTTGAACCGTCAATGAACTGCACAACCACATCTCCAATCCCCACAACATCACACTGGTAAGAGTCACCAAGTCTCACGGTACCAAGAGACTTTGCTGCATAATTAGAGAACCATTCTCTATGTGGTGTCACATGGAAAGAAGCACCAGAATCTAGCAGCCAGGTGTGGGAAAGAGAATCAGCCATAAGTGCCTCAGATGGCACAATACTATCAAGTGTCAACACATCAGCATCATCAGAAATAGCATTAATTTCTTCAATCTTCACAGTCGAAGTAGATGGTGCAGGTAACTGTTTAACATGCCCATCAACATTCTGTCTTTTACCTTTAGCATTCTTTAATGCATAACATTCTTTCTTCATGTGTCCTTTCTTATGACAATAATGGCATTCAATATCCCTCTTCCTTGATTTACTTCTGCTCTTATTCCGTTGACCATTCTTTTCCTTGTTCTTGCTCCTGCCACGTTGTTGATTCTTTCCTTCGTAAGAATCACGAACATTATATGCATCTCCACTCTGAGTGCCAACCATAGATTTTCTACGAATCTCCTCACTCAAGAGTGCTCCACATATGTCATCATAGACGAGTTTACCACCTGGTGCACTATTGCTAATCGCTGTGCAAAATGTATCCCATGATGATGGCAGGGTGCATAACAGCAATACTGCTTTCATTTCATTGTCCATATCCATTTTCTGAGCCTGTAACTGGGAGAATATGGCATCAAACTCATTTAGATGAGTAGCAACACTATCTGTGTCCTTCATACGAAGGTCGTATAATTTTCTCATCAGATATACTTTATTTAATGCCGTCTCTTTTTCATATGTATTGCATAACTTCTTCCAAAGCTCCTCTGCACTTTCACAGTCTAATACTGTAAAGTAAACATTATCTGCCAGGTGCAAGCGAATGGTAGACCTGGCCATTTCATCTAACTCATCCCAATCATCTTCATCCATGTCAGCAGGCTTCTTTGAAATCCCATTTACTGGCTTCCATTGCCTTCTTTGAATCAGCACATCTTTAATCTGATTCTTCCATAGAGCAAAGTTTGTGCCATCAAATTTTCGGATCTCAAAATGGTCTGTGCCCTGCAAGTTATAGCTCCTCCTCGGAACGCTAGCACTAGACCCTGATCCACCGGATGTGCCTGAGACCTCTAATGCCATGATCGTAAAGAACTGAATAGAATGATAATGGAGCTAGAAGAGTCCAAACACCAACAAATAAGTGTATCAAGGAGTAAATCGACCACTATATAGTTGACTAAACCAGAAATCTGGAAAAATTTTGCCAGAGTATCCTCTGCAAAATTAGCATATGACCAGTGTCAAAGTATCATAAAACTGCAAGTACTAACATGTCTACCTGCATAGTGAATCACTGACTCCACTGCATATAATCAGTTACCCAATAGAAGCCAACTAGGCTTATCGAGCACCTATGAACAACTATCATACATCTCCTATGGCGAGGCTGGGTAAGTCTTCCACCTGCATCACCGAAGAGATCCCGACATCTGGGTGTCTCCCAGTTAAGAAAACCTCACCACGACCCTCTTTATCAAACGTAAAAGGCTTTATGCAAAGAACGTAACTGCTATATCAATGCCCACATGGACGTACATAAGCGGTATCCACAGAAGCGTACATGGTGTGTATGTGCTCAATATATGCAGTAAAATGACACTAAAAGGCTGAATACACAGCCCAAAAACTAGCCAATAACACCTACAAGTGTCTGTCAACTCTGATGTTTTAGGCCCCAAAGGTTGATATTTATTGTCTGAGAAGTACAAGGAACACTCTTGTTGATGTTCTTGGACCTGTGTGAAGAGAACTACGTGCGAAGGTACTCCGAAATGGCTCCAAAAACACCCCAAAATTGCTTCAGAAATAGGCTTTAAAAGCAAAAATGAAGCTTTGAGGGACCAAAATTTGTTCAAGGTAATGTCAACCTTAGTCTTTCCCCTTCTTCAAACACCACAAGAGTGTAGCTTAGTGGCAAGAGATTGCCACGGTTAAGCGAGCTCTGGGGGGAATAGTACTGGGATGGGTGACCTCCCGGGAAATACCGGGAACCTCTATATTCCTTGATCGTTGAGGTCCTCCCTCGCGCACAGCCAATGGCGCCAACGGTGACTTCGGTGACTCGGATGACAAGGTATGCCAAGGTCTATGCCTTGGTCGCCGCCTTAGTCATAAGCCTTGGAGAAAGCCTGGGGGGGGGTCGCTTCGCTCCCACAAAAGGAACAAAGCTTTTTGCCTCGAACTGCTCTGATACCAGTGAAGTATTTCGATGGTGATGCACCGCACTGCACTCTCCTTTTCGAGAGCTCCCCGACGATATGCTCGGAGTAGAAAACAGAGCTCCTGACGCCACACACGGTACTCCGCACAGAGGCTGTAGAATACGCAGAAAACACAGTACACAGGGAGCATGACGATAGACTTCTTAGGTCTTACAAATGCGGTCGAACTTACAGTCAGTGACTGACCAGGCCACTATATGTTTTATTAAAGAACATATACAAAGAAGTGTCCGGTGGCCATTTGGCCTTTCACATGAACACTAACGGTAACATGAGGGACTATGTTAACACTTGTAAGAAATGTCAAATGCACTCTCTTATGAAACATCATGAACCACTTCATCCTACTTATCTCTGAATATCCATTATAAGTGCATCATTGATTTAGTAACCATGCCTATTGGATTGCAACAAATGTGTTGCATAGTTCTTGAATGAGAGGACTTAAATAATCATGTATAAAAGAGAGCTTTACATATCAAAAGTACTCTACATGTTTGCAAGTTTCGTGTTGGATGTCTTGTGCAGATTTGGCTATGTGGAGAAAAGTTGTTGAAGACCATGGTCAACTTGATATGCAATATGCTAGATGTTTATCTGCAAGGTATTGAATTCATTTGTGTTTGATAGCCACTTACATTCCTGAGGTGAATAGTAATATATATAAGAGACATCCTCCTCTTTATTGTTGATATTACACTAATAAGGGTTCCGTGAATGGGGAGTACTGAAATAGAGCTCAATGCATTTCTATTCCCTAGTTATTCTTTTAATGAAAAAAGAAATACAGGAGTTACATACATAAGACATTCCAAACAGAGAATGACACACAAAGATAGATACTCATCTACTATAGTGCAAAATCATGCATTGGATATTAATGGTGATTACAATTTGTAGAACTTAGTATGCATCTCTACCTATCTGCACTATCTATGCATACACAATCTTGAATCTATCGGGCAACTATATGAGCCACAATTTCCTTGGTAGAAACATAAACAAAGTAGGGTAGATTTTGCACCTTGATCCAATGGTGATACGTGAGAGGTTTAGCCTTGTTTGATGCAAAATTTAGAAAACAATTAAAAAAGTTCATTGCAGTCTACAAGACTTTCCAAGTGCCAGCTTGGAGGGCCTTGAATGGCTCCTCAAATTTGGAAACAAGGAGGATATGGTTAGCTAGAAGGAATCCACAATTGAAAAACATGATCCCATGTAGAATGCTCTACAAAGCGAGGCTTTGAGTTTCTATGGAGGAGGGCAAGGGAGAAATAGCTGTTCCATTAGATAGTTATTTTAAAGTTCATTCTACTTCTTCATCACTTCACTCCTCAAAAGGGTAACCATCGAGGGTCTAAGATAAAAAAGGAATAGAGAGTCCCTAGTACCCTTAATTGTTTCTTGATGAGGGTTGCTTACAACCAAAGAAAGGGTCGACCACCAAAACATGGACTAAACCGATTCTTTAAGGATGTAGAGAACCTTGTTAGTCTCCCACTAGAGCAGAAACTCACCAAAGAAGAGCCAATACTCCTCAACTCACTTCAACAATTTCCACATCCTTTAAACTTAGCTCTTTTCCTCTTTCAATTAAAGATCTTTTACTTGCCACCTCCAAAACTCTTTTAACTAGCCTTCCAAATCTAAGCTACTTAAAGTTTAGAATAACTGCCACGAAGAAAAGATACTAAAAGTAAATACCTAAATTCAAACTCAACAACAAAGCAAAGACAAGCGCCTTAAAAAAAAGAAAAAAACAAACGTGAACAAACCAAAGTTAAAAAAAAAAAGAACTTAGCTTTAAAAAAATTCTGGAAACCTAAACTGATCCTAAAAAAAAGAAGCAAAATACAAGACTCAGCAAAACCATTAAATTCTTCTATGGGACTAGAAAAGAGGCAACGCAAAGAGAAGAAATTAGAAAAAATAAAGAAAGCTAAACACGTTTAAAAGAAAGAAGCAAAGACAAAGAAAATTGAAAAGAATAAGAAAAAAACATAAAAGGCAAGAAAAATGAACCTGGAAAGGGTGCCACTTGATGTCGGTTAGAATAAATCTTTGCCCCATCGAGCCCCGCAAAGAGAAATTATGGCCAAAGTATGTGCTACTAAGGCAGATTTGGAAGCCAAGTCAAAGGTGATCCAAAACCTAGAACCAAGTTCCTTGTGTGAGAAACAAGGTTGATAAACAAACATGCATCCTAGGCAAAAAATACTGATGTCTTAGTCCCAAGAAATGATGTCTCATGCAAAAAATGTTGACTTTCTTGGCAAACATCAACTTTCTTAGGAACATTGTCTCTTCTCTTGATGATATGTCCTAATAGGCTCCACCTTTTTTTTGAGGCAACAAGAAAATCAAACGAATGAAAGAAGGTTACATGGAGTATAGGGGGCAAGACCTCATCAATAACAATAGCTCAAAGGCCTAGCAAATTCATGAGGATCAATCCCATAGCAAATACAATAAGGATGTAGATTACAACAAGCATACATAAAACAATAAATTTCGCCACTCCTTAATGGAAAAAAAAACCATATCATATCTTTATGAGGGGAGCGAAAAGCAAGTAATGAACCTCTACATTTTTTGGGTGATTTTTCTTGGGAATAGAAGAAGGATGAGCACCCTAAGGAAGGGAAACTCTCTAATGGAATAAAGAATCATGATACCATTCTTTTACAACCCTTGATTGAAGGAGAACCAATGTTCCATTTTTTCACTCTCGAAGTCACATTGATTTCTTCTAATCCAGAATGTGACATAAGGTATGGGATCTCTACAAGTGGCACGAAACAAGGTCCATTATGAAGTAGGAACTCAAAAGGATGTCATCATACCCTAAGGTCTGACTATTATGTCTCATATAGTAACATTAAAAAAATATACACCTTCTTTCATTATTTTTTATACTCTTTGGTCTTGGTCTCTCTGGTCTTTGATCTTGGTCTCATTAATTTTATACTCTTTGGTCTTGGCCTCTTCCCATCGGCTCTTTTCAAGCCATTCCAACAAAGAATGTTTGATACAAACTACGATAGCCCAAAAAGAAGTGAAGCTATAGCTCCACTGAGAGGCATTCCATCTAACATCTAGAAGTTGTTCAATCTAGACATGACCTTCAGCACGAAACCTTTATGTTTCTTAATATTAGAGAACATTTTGAAGGCCGTTTCAACTAGCACAACAACTTTAAATGACTTTCATTCCTTTAGTTTAACATCCAGAGTAACTTTATTGTTCAACAAAACTTGTTTGCATAAGTGAGCTTGTTAGTGAAATTTTAAAGCTATTGGAAAGCAACTCACCATTTGGAATAAGAAAGCTCCATCCGTCGAAGCCAACATTCTTGAACATGCGCCTTTTTATAGGTTAATTACAATTATTCCACAAAGAAATCCAACCATTCCACATGGACTCCGAAAGGGAAAAATGAATGTTGTCACTAAAATAAAGACTAGACTTATAAACGTTCTTAAATTCCATCCAAGATAACCACATAACACGTATGATGGGGCTACTAGCACGTTTGAGACTTTGAGGGGAGGTAATAATATCCCACAAATAATGACTTCTCTAAGCCCTACAATATGTAAGAAATAAAAGATGAGGTTTTCTTCTGATCAAGCAAGCCGATTAATCAAAAGACGACATAGATCTAATCATCCATTTAAGAGACAAATTAGTGTCTAATTTTATAGGAAAAAGAACACCGAGTTTGACTTCACCTTTTGGCATATGAAGATTTCCCCAAGAGACCTTAGGGATTTCATTAGAGTGGGGACTATCAGCCCACAAGAATCTCCTAGCAAGAGCAACGGCTTGAGCCAATTGCTTTATACAAGGCATCCACAAATCACGGAAGAGCTTAAACAAAACAACACATAGTGGTTTAGGATGAACACCCTATGAGGCAAGATAGATTGAAAATCATATCATCTAAAGATGTTCTCATTGATCTTTTGCATAACCCAATCCAATCTTTGACAAAAAAGAAGCATTGGATCCCATGGGTATCCCTAGTAGTCAGAATATCTCTCCCTCTTTCAAAATAATACAACCATTATTAGCAACAAAAGAGGGAATAACATTATTGTAGGAAATGAAGGAGGTCCTTTTGTGATTAATTCTATGACCACTAGCCAGATAGAAAGTGTTCAAACACTCCATGAAGGTGGAACATACATATCATTAGCATTAGTTAACATATTTGTGTCATAAGCAAACATTAGAAGACTAAGACAAGAGATGGAATTTGCAATAGTAACACATTTGGATGTGTCCGTTTACCATAGAATCCTTGACAAGACAACCTAAAAGCATCACGGGTAATTGCAACAACATAATGGCATCTCTTCTTTTCCAATATTCCACATCCACAAAAAGATGAAAAATTCTCTACACCAACCCAATGAATTCACCATTGCCAATCATTTTTGCATAACTTTTTTTAAAACATAATTGCTTTAAAGAACTAAAAGGAGCGGAAATACAAGAAACGTAGAGAGGATTACAAAGAAAGCTGATAAAATTTTCAATTCCTTCATGAGGGATCCATTTCCTTTTCAACTTATTGTTTAATAAACACTTTATGGTGATTAAAGGATGGAGAGCTTTTACTTGTCTGACATTGATCCATAGGGATCATGACATTGAGCCATAGGGATGAGTCCATATGTGTGAGGGACAAGGGCCAACTAGTCAAGGTCCCAAGCTCACCGGATACCCAAAGGTACCTGGTAGTAATGGGGATGAGTGTTGCATGATGGCCACATGTTGACACTAGAACATCTTAGATCATTGCTAATTTTAGAGTATAGGAGGCTATATATGGATGGGAGGAGAGTCACACACACATCACTCAAGCCTCTTGTTAACAATTGGTATCAACAAGAGGGTATTTATGGATGGGAGGAGGGTCACACACACATCGTTCAAGCCTATCGCTAACATTACTATTAGAACAATCATTTCTGAATAAAGTTCTCTTTTAAACAGAGCTTGTTTTTAATTAAAGATAAGGAGAAAGCTATAAGAGATTTACAAAGAGCTATAAATTAGGTTATAACCTTTAAGTCCCCTATCTAGATCACCTACTTGTTTTCCACGTTGGTATCTTCTAAAATGAACATCGTAAAGTTCCTAAAAGTGAGGCAAACCCGAGACTTCTAACAAGCATGGATCCTTCTACCAAGACAAGCAATAGATTTCTCAATTTTCCACTAACTTGAAGGCTTGTCAAATTTAACCACACATCTTTGCTTTTACTACTCTTAACTCCATCGGCTTCCTTATTGAGCTTCCAAAAGAAAACATCCACCCAATTCACAATTGCACCCACTTCACCAACTTCGAGCAATAGAGATTATAGTGTTTATGAGACATCCTACTCTTTGGATTGCATGTTGAGCACGAAGATTGCCAAGCTAAGTCCTAAATTCCATGGTAAGGTATCTGGAAAATGAGCATACTTATATTCACTAGAGTAGTGCTTGCCAAACATCTACTCCATTTCCTTAGGAGAAACCAAAACTATCGAAGTTGTAATACCATTTTTAAACGCTTTGATCATCTTAATTTTGCTAGTTTTCTATGCCTACATAAATGTGAAATGGTATCCTTTCTACCCTAACTTGAGACACTTCTTAAACATGTCTGTGAAGGCTATATTTTGAGCTAAATGCATTGTTCCTCATTCCCAAAAGATGGTTCAATTTGAGCTACTAAAAAATTGCAGCTTGTTCATAGTGATGTTTGTGGTCCTATGTAGACACCCTCTTTTGGAAACTATCTTTACTTAATGATTTCATTTATCATTTTTCCAGGCATGCATAGGTATATCCATTGAAAGTAAATTCTGAAGTGTTTATGTGCTTCAAGTAGTTTTTGGTTTTGGTTGAAAATCTATCAGCATGTAAAATGGGCACCCTCCGTTCTGATCGAGGGGGGAAATATATGTCTTCTGACTTTAATGCATTTTTGGCTGAATGTGGGATAAAACATGAGTGTACAGTGCCATATACACCTCAACAAGATGGAGTTGTTGAAAAGAAGAATAGCTCACTCATGGAGATGGCAAGCTGTATGGTCAAGAGTCCAGTTTTACCATATAGTTTCTAGCTTCATGCTGTTATGTGTGCATCACATATACTTAACAAGTTTCCCACTAAAGCATTGCAATCAATCACTCCATATGAGGCTTTACATGGTCCCAAGCCATCTGTTTCTCACCGGCATGTTTTTTGTTGTCTAGCATATGCATTAGTACCTGAACAACAACACAAAGATTGGATGATAAAGTAGAGAAATGTATTTTTGTTGGGTACAGTTCTGAAAGCAAAGGCTATCATTACTTTCATGTGCTGAGACATGTGTTAGCTCCAAAGACATGTATGATACTTTGCTGCCTCTTTTTACAAGTGGATAGTCTAGTGTTGGTCCTAATGAGGAAACTTCAGCCTTTATAAGTTTCATCTGATGATGTAGGTCATTCCATTTTTTTATGTAGATTTACATGATGCACTTGTTGATGAGAGAGCTGATAGTGAGGACACCAAAACTATGCAAAAATGGCTATGCAAACTTTGTGTGATAGAAAATTAGATGCATGTTGGCAGTAGTCAAGGAACCGAAGGAGTCACAAGACAAGGAAGCCTACGAAGGGAGTCGAAGCGAAGAGACAGCACAAGCAGACATAGTAGTCAAAGAAGATCTGGCAAGTAGGCCATTTAGATTTTTCAGGCATCAAAGAGTTGGTCACACAAGAAGAAGGAGCAAGTAGGGAGCTCCAGGAACTGCATGTCAAAATGTTAGAAGAAATCCCTACAAAAATAGTGATTTTCATCACTAAAAACCATTGTAAATACCATTTCATATTTTTGTAGCTCCATTTTGTGCAAGCCAAGGAGTCCTTGAGCTTGAGGAGCTTTAGAAGCACCTACCTATCAGTTTTCACATTTTTTAGACTCCGTTTGAACCTCCAAATAGGGTAGAGAACCTAATTTTTAACTAGGCCGGACACTAGGTCTGGACAAGGCCAAAACCTAGTCAAAAACTATAAATAGAGCTAGAGAGCTCATTTTTGAGGTTAGCTTGTAATTGATCTAAACTTGTATGAGCTTTTTGAAAGTAATCTAAAGAACTCCATTGCTTCTCACTCTTTGTCTTGCCTTGTGTGCGCATGTGTGTGTATGTGTGTGCATGTTAGTGTGCTTCGCACTCACGCACTTGTGCCTTCACTTGCTCGAGGTCATCATACCATCCTCACGTCTTCCTGGATTGACATTAAAGGAGGTGCTACTCATCACTGAGCTACACCAAATTTTGGCGCCGTTGTCGGGGATCGAGCTTTGAGGACGAGCGTGTGATGGTAAGACGTAGAGTTGACGCGTTGGAGTTATAGGTATTTTCTTCACCTTTTTCCTATTTTCTTTTGTTTTTCTCATCACCATCATCATCCTCACCATCTCCCACATCCATCTCCATCATCGTGAAAAATTTCAGTTTTTGGTCATATCACCCCACCCATACCATTCCCCTCATTTCACTTGTGAGAGAGAGCGAGAGAGCGTTTGTGTGCTTGTGATTTTCTGTGTTTTTTGAGATTTTCTATAGGAATCAGCATCCCCAGCAGCTGCACCAGCTCCAGTAGGTAAAAAATTGACTGTGCAGGTCCCGAGGCATTGACCTCTGTCAATCGCGACCGACAGAAAAAATGGTCTTTTTGCTAAACAAAGTACATAATCATGATCTACATGCCTAGAGCTTCCCAAATGTGTGCTTGAAATTTTAAAATCTCTCAGATTTCTGTCAATCGCGATTGCTCTGTCAATCGCGATCGACAAACCATGATGGACACCTGCCGACGGCTCTGTCAATCGCGATCGTCACGTCAATCACGATCGACAGAGTCAACGACCCTTTGACCACGACGGCTAGACCCTACGCGTGACACGTGTCAATCGCGATCGAGCCATCAACCGCGATCGACTAGTCAATCGCGACTGACAGCCCCCGACGGCTCTGTCAATCGCGACCGACACAGTCAACGATTGATTGACCACGACGGATAGACCCTCGCGAAGGACCTGTCAAACGTGATCGACAGAGTCAACGACCCTTTGACCACGACCGACTGAAAATCCGGGCCACGTGTCAATCGCGAATTACCCATCAATCGTGACTGACAGCCACGACGGACCTGTCAATCGTGACCGACACATCGATCGCGATTGACCTATCAATCGCGACTGACAGAGCTTGCGAACGCGATTGAAGGGCAAATTTGGCCAATTTTTTAGGGCAAAAAAATAGTGGTCTATTCTTGACAAATTGTGGGACAAATACTAGGGTTTATCATTGCATTGTGAGGCCATTACACAAAGTATTTCGAGAGTCCCGTCTGCCTGCTAACCTGTTTAATATCCTAATTTGGCCCCAAAACCCTGAACGGACATAACTTCCTCATACGAAATCTGATTGCGGTGATTTTTGTTTTGTTGGAAAGCTCGTGGGGAATACAACCAAAACTTCCACTGGTTACGGTAGAATTAATGTCAGGATGATTAGATAGGATAATTTGAAGTTGACCATATCCCGGGGTAAGAAAAATTGAGGGTCCCTTGGGATTGTTTTCCATAAAGGCAAAAGGCAATTGGGTCTGTGAATTACATGCATGAAAGTGATCTGTCTGTCAACTGAATTCAATTCTTGAGCTAATTGTGGACTTTTTCAGGTACTTTGAGAGCATTGAAGAGTACTCGAAGCAAGAGTAAGTGCGAGCTTGGGAACACGCTTCCTGGGCATACAAGGGCAACCAAGGAAAGAAACTTAAGGTTGAAAATTCTCAACACCCTCTGTCAATCCCTAGCATAGGCTAAGTACGGAGAGGTTTTGATTAATTAGGAGCATGTTAAGGGCAACCAAGTCCAAGAACTCTAATCACTCAAGTGCAAGTGCTAGGAGATTACAATTGCGAAACAACTTAAGGAAAAGAAATTAAATTGAGCGACCGCACTCAAAGTACGATAAAAACTTAAGTGTTCCTTGCGACAAAGATTAATTGGACAAGAAGTGACACCCTAAGAGCAATTAAAAAAGAACAAGTGACTGATACAAAAGAACTCACCAACGCAAGTGCATTTGGGAAAATCTGGGATTATTCAATTGGTCTTATGAACCTTAGATCAGGTCGACACCTAGGGAGAGATAGACAAAGTCTTAGATCGTCAGAGGCTAGCGTCAATCATACTGCTAGGTCTTGGGCCCAGCAGTTGAGCCATCATTCATATTACCCTAGCTCTGAGACTAGTGAGTCTGAGATGTCCCACGGTATGGAGAGACCTACAAGAAGTTCTGGAGTGCCATATTTACACAGGGTGGAAGGCCCATACAAGACGCAACTTGAATACCTTAGGGCCAACCGATTAGGTGCTAGCATCTATGAGGATGGCCTAGGAAGATCTATGGTCCAGATTAAAAACCCTGACCAATCTATTGGACTAGAACACCCAGCTGTCAAGTTTGAAAATGGAGCATACCTAGACAAGGAAGGGACAATATATGTAGTCACTAGTCATCCAGATAGGACAGATGAATTTGGGAATGTGGTCCCGGAAACGGACTTAGGTGACCTAAAGCAAGGAAACATGGGCGAAGAACCTAGAACCCCCCGAGGCATATCTGTTCTCACTAGGATTATCACACCAGAGTGGATTCCCCAAGACAATAAGAGCATAGATCTACTCCTGAATCGAGAGATTGATGAAGCCTTTTGGAGATATAGGCCTAATCAGCCGAGTGAGATAGGAACAATCATGATATATGAGTTCAAAGATCCTGATATTCCAGGTAGAGTGACCTACTTAGATCACTCTTCAGAGAGGATCTTTGGGGTTACATAAAATGATAGGCATGCTTACACTTGGAAAGGTGAATTTATTTTCCCCCAACCAAGATTGAATGTGTCCTTTGGTCACCCACGGGCTGGAACATCCGAAGCTCATAGAATTCAAAGAGACTGACATAGAGATAGACCGGAGGTAAGCTTTGCCAACCCAGTGGGAAGAGACAGAACGAGAACGGAAACAAATAGAGTGGAACCTGAAGGACTTAGAGCCCCAAGGAATCAGAGGAATGCTGATGATTTCCCTCTGCCAAGGCCTAGGGAACACACCGGGATTTTGAGACCGACTCAGCTAGTCAAGTCCATGAAGAACTACTTCGATGGCACTAGAGATCCATACGATCATGTGGCCGAGTTTAGGCAAGTCTTGAGAGCTGAACAAGTTGAGGACCTATTCACGCAATATAATGCCTTTGGTCTAACACTTACGAACACAGCCCTTACGTGGTTTCAACCATTGAATGAGAGACAGTTCAGGAACATAGACCAACTCTTAGAGGCTTTCATCACCGAATTCTCTAAGAGCAGCATAAGGCATAATACTTCCTCATTGATCTACAGCTTCAAGCAGACCCCCCAGGAGACTGTGAGACTTGCAGGAAGAAGATTTAGGCAGTACCTTGAGAGATGCCGTGTTCCTGAGTTACCCACACCTGCCAAACAAGTGGATTTATTCTTGGATGGATTGCTAAGTACAAAGTTACGATCCTATGTGTACTTGAAGGACCCTAGGACCATAGAAGAATGTGTACGCATGTGCATTGACATTGAGGATAACCTAGGGGAGGAGTTAGAGCTTTCCAAAATCTATAAAGATTCAGATAGTGCCTCTAGCCTCTCTTCCTCGCAATCCACATCTATTGAGGAACTTGCGGAGAAAGTAGCTAAAAAACTAGGTGTCTCTAGTAAACAAATTCCTAGATTTGCCCTAGTAAAAAGGTGCTATACTTGCGGTGGTGACCATATGGCGAACGCATGTCCCATCATGGCTCAACCCCAAGTGAACCCTAGCAGCCAATATTGCACCATAGAATGGAGATACACCAATCACACAACACAAGATTGCCCATACAATAAGCAAGCAGTTAGACAAACCTACCCTCAGCCCTATCCACAACAGGGAAGATACCAAAACCAGTACCCCCACAACAATATGGTAGAACGTAGCAACCCTATCAACAACCCTACCAGAACCAACAAAGGCCACAGCCTGTATTAGCTCAACAACCTCCAACCCCAGCTAATGTGATTCGTGTAAAGTATGCAGCAGCTGAGGAAAGTTTGAATAGAGCTATAGTGCCAGTAACACCACTGCTTTCAGAAAGTGATCCTAGTGACCATAGCTTTGACTCTACACATATTGATAGTCCCCAGGCTTACTACATGCAATCTCCTGAACATGGTGAGTCCTACTATAGTGAAGAACCAGGTGAACCTAGTTGGGAGCCAGAGTACACAAATGTAATGTACAAAAACCCTAACTCTAGGCCCCAGCCTAGGCAGGTAAGACCCCCATTCCCTAGAGGACCATGCTACAGATGTCAGGGAGATCACCTCATTCGTGATTGCCCCTTACCTCCACCTACGCAACCCCAGTCAGTGACAATTCAAGGCTTTTGCCAAGATTGTGGAAAGGAGCATCTCTTACGAGATTTCCCTAAGAATCCTAATAATATGCCAAAAATTACCCCTATCAATGTTATTGGCTTAGTTGTGGACTCTATAGGAAGTGTGACGTCCACTGCACCAGTGCAAGTGGTCACTAGAACCTAGGCTTTGCAACAGAACCCAAGAATAGGTCAAGAGAAGAGCACAAAAGTCAGTGAAACTGAGAGCATAGCCAAGAAACGATCAAGAGCCTGGAGGGATAGTCGAGAAAGAATGAAAAGACAATGGTCTAAAAAGATGAGCGACTTAGAAGAAAGCATAAGAGAAACCAAAGCCAAAATTGTCGAACTCACCTCTCAAACAAACTCCCACATACCACCACCACCCTCAATTCCATCACCATCTAACCCACCATCTGTCCACCTACCTAAGACCATTCCACCACCCCCTAGAGTAGGATCAGTGCTAGCTGATCCCACTCCTGAAGACATAGACATGATGCTTAAGGCATATCAGGCCAGAATCCAAGAAGGGCCAAATGTGACGGATCATGACAAGTGCTACCCTAGAGCAGACCTAGAGATAGAGAGAACCAAGCTATGTGCGAAAATGGTCGCATTGGCTCAGACCATGTTTGAAGCCAGTCACCTTTTCAACTACTCAGGCTCAGCTAAGACACAATTGCACTTGGATGGACTCCTAGAGAAGTTAGAAAGTATAATTGCAAGATCTGCCAAGGAAGAAAAAAACCAAGAAAGAGATGAGGCGAGCAAAAACATAAGCCATCCCCCATCGGAAGCTTATGTGCCCAATTCCACTGAACCAGACACCTCCTCTTCCATGAATAGGTTTACTCCAGAATTCCTGCGAGAGATTCAAGAAGACAAATGGGCTAAAGAAAGTGAAGTCCCTCCTCCCATTGAACTTGTGGATGACACGCAAGATCGATTCCCACAAGATATCCCATCCATTTATGAAGAGCAGGAGAGCACCCAGTCCCAAGAGAGATTAGACTTTGAGTCTAATTCTTTACAGAAATTACCCCATTTCACAGGCCCATGGGAAGCCAAGTCGACCTGTATGAGAGCACCCACAGTCATGGTAAGAAATGAAGGCTCAGTCATACCTAGGAATACGGAGGTAGTGAAAAACACTGAAGTGCAGTGCAACCTCACTTTAGAAGAGCTACTCAAAGTTAGGCCAGAGCTATGGAAACATGTAGCCAAACAAGTACTAGAGATAGCAAAATCTTGGTCCCAGGTAGGTTCTCATAGGACAGTGCCAGAAATTCCTCTAGACAAGATAGGAGATATGAGTGAAGGTGAAGAAGGAAACACCTATCTTCCCATTACCCATCAGGGGTACACAACTAAGGCAATTCTAGACTCAAGTGCAGGAGTTGCTATTGCTACCACTTCCCTATGGAAGCGTTGGGGCAAGCCAGCACTCAGGCCAACGAGAATGAAATTGCAGATAGCCGATGGTCATATTGAAAGACCTTTAGGACTACTTGAAGGAATAACTCTCACCACATGGGGTGTAGAGTTTGAGCACACATTTGCCATCTGTGATTTTAGCAAGAATCATGCCTACGAGATGATTTTGAGAAGACCATTTATGCAACAGTTGCAAGTGGTCCAGGATTGGGGAACCAATTCCTTGTATTTGCAACACTTAGGTGTTACGACCAAAGTCAATCTCAAAGATTACTCTCATAGAGATGTCCCACCTATTCAATGGAATCCCATCCATAGAGCTAAAGATGATACAGAGTCGGTGCACTCCATAGGATCAGGATCCTCATGGATGCAGGAAGACACTCACTTATGGATGTGCAAAGTGGCAGTAGAAGAGGAGAAGAGAGAAAAAGCCAGAGAAATAGGTGCAAACGAAACACATAGATCCATTCAAGACCCAGCCTATGCACCTGTAGTATTTCTTGATGAAGAATTTGAACCCCACGGTTGGGCAGAAATCCTAGCAACAATGGATGTAGCCATCAATGAAGAACAATGGACACCTCACTGTGATGAAGATGGCTATGACATTTCAGTCTTCTCCATAGAACCCATAATGGGAGAGGCAGTGTTAGAAGAGTGTGAACCTAGCCCTGATGCATTTGAGGATGCAAGCGACTCCGATCTAGAGTCAATCATTATGGACCCACCTTTTGCATCAGATGAAGAATACTTCTATGAAGTAGAATTTCAACCCCAGAGGCATGGAGAGTTTACAAATGATGTAAGGCTAGCCACACATGTGACCCCGAAGGAAGAAGGAAAGAAAAGAAAGAAGAGAGAAGTCACACCAGAAGAGGAAGAATCTTTGTTTGAGGTCCCGGAAAATTTTAAGAAGTATGAGATAGATGACAGGAGAGTCATGATCAGAATGCCTAAACGAGAGGCACAATCAAGGGAGGCCTATGATAACAAAGAAACCACCAAGAGAATAGTGGTAGCCGTGGAAGAAGGAGAAGAGAGATGCACGTACATAGGCCATGACCTAACGGAAGACGAAGAGCACGAATTGATAGCCTTGCTAAGAGAATATAGAGATGTATTCGCTTGGAGTTACAAGGATTTGAAAGGTGTAGACCCGGACATATGCTCACACACAATCCCCATGACCTTAGATGCTAAACCTTCTAAGCAAAAGCCATACACATATAATGATAATTATGCTGCTAAGATCAAAGAGGAGATCGATAGATTGGTTGAAGCTGGATTCATCTATGAAATTGAGCACACTGAATGGGTATCCCCCATTGTAGTGGTGCCCAAGAAGAATGGCAAGCTACATGTATGCATTAACTTGAAGAAGGTCAATGCAGCCACAATTCGAGATAACTATCCGCTCCCTATCACAGAACACCTATTAGAAAGAGTAGCAGGCAAGGAAGTGTACAGCTTCCTTGATGGATTCTCGGGCTACAATCAAGTAGCCATAGCTCCAGAAGATCAGCATAAGACAACCTTTGCCACAGAGTGGGGTATATTTGCCTTTTGTGTAATGCCATTTGGGCTCACCAATGCTCCTGCAACCTTTCAAAGACTGATGTGCCACGTGTTTAAAGAGTTCTTGAGGAAGAATTTGGAAGTCTATGTTGATGACCTCTATGCTCATTCCAACATTAGACAGACACATATACGAGAACTCAGACAAATCTTTGACAAATGCAGAGAATATCAAGTCTGCCTGAACCCAGAAAAGTGTGTTTTCATGGTCAGACAGGGCAAAATTCTAGGACACATAGTGTCTAAGAACGGCATATCCACTGACGAAGAGAAAGTGAGAGCCATCGCAGAGCTACCTAGGCCAAAGAACGTCAAGGAAGTACAGGCTTTCATGGGGCATTGTGGTTATTACCGTCGGTTCATTCACATGTATGCTGTCATTGCAAAGCCCATGTACGGACTCTTGACTAACTTTGAGTGGACTAATGAATGTGAGAATTCCTTCAATGAGCTTAAACGGCGATTATGTTCAGCACCGATCTTGACCACACCAGATTGGAATAAGCCTTTCCATGTTCATGTTGATGCATCCAATTATGCTATTGGGTGTGTACTCGCACAGCCTACCGGTGAAGGTAATATGGATCTTCCAATTGCCTATGCTAGTAGACAATTGAATGCAGCTGAACGAAATTATACCACTACTGAGAGAGAAGGACTAGGCATGGTCTATGCGGTTAAAAAGTTTAGACATTACCTGCTTGCAAATAAGTTTAAATTTTTTACTGACCATCAGGCACTACTATATCTTGTGAACAAGCCATGCAATACAGGTAGATCAGTAAGATGGTTTCGCTTACTAATGGAATACGACTTCGAGGTTGTGGTGAGAAAAGGAAAGACTCATTTGAGAGCAGATCATCTCTCTAGGCTCACATCGGGAGAAGCCCCACAAGGAGTATCAGGTGACCTTCCTGACGCTTACTTGTTTAATTTGGAAGTTGTACTTCAGTGGGCTAAGCCATTAGTGCCAGTATTGACATACGGGCCTAATCACCCAATCATAAACACTCAAGATAGAGAGGTAGTAAAGGCTCAAAAGTACCACATCATGGCAGGGAGTATGTACAAGCATACCGATCTAGGCATCCTAGCTTGTTGTGTGGAAGAGGATGAGTACGCTAAATGGTTGCAATTAGCACATGTAGGTGTGTTAGAGCAACACTACTCAAAACAACGAACCCTACAGACACTAAGGAGACTCGGAGTACATTGGCCTACTATGGAAGCTGATGTACATAAGATGTGTAAAGAATGCCCAATCTGTTGCACTAAACCACCTGTGGAACATGCCACTCTTT
The DNA here is from genome assembly GCA_020310875.1 of Ceratopteris richardii. Taxonomy (NCBI): domain Eukaryota; kingdom Viridiplantae; phylum Streptophyta; class Polypodiopsida; order Polypodiales; family Pteridaceae; genus Ceratopteris; species Ceratopteris richardii. Next base: position 147,178,332 of record CM035432.1, read on the forward strand.
ATCAAGTGTCCATAGTGCCAGATTGGAGTGAACCACTAGTATCCTTCCTGAGGACGAAAACCTTCCCTCAAGATATGACACTAGCCAGACAAAGGAGTTTAGAACAAGAAGCCCTTGATTACTCACTCACTGGTGATAATCTATACAAGCGTGGTAAAGATGGTTACCTGAGACTATGTGTCCATGAAAGTGAATATCTCAAGATCTTGGAAACTGCTCACCAAGGTGTAGTAGGAGGACACTTTGGACTAGATCGGGTGATCAAGGCAATACTATTTGCGGGCTTCTGGTGGCCGACCCTTCACATGGATGCACATACCTATGTGAAAGGGTGTGATGTTTGTCAGAGAACTCAGTATCCTATACGCAAAGATGAGATGCCACTAAAACCTATGATGGGTGGACGTGCATTCTCTAAGTGGGGAATAGACTTTGTAGGTCCTATTAATCCCCCAGCTAAGGGTTCACATGCTGAATATATCATTGTGGCCACAGACTATTTAACCAAGTGGGTAGAAGTGAAAGCTACCACAAAGAACGATGCCCAAACGACAGCTAAGTTCTTATTCGAGAATGTATTCACGAGATACGGGCTACCTATAGAGCTGGTAAGTGATAGAGGCACTCACTTCTTGAATGAAGTTATTGAAAATCTGCTCCAAGAGTTCTTGGTAGTACATAAGAAGTCTGCCCCTTATCATCCTCAAGCTAATGGCCAGGCCGAAAGCACAAACAAGATTCTATGCAATGTGCTTACCAAATTGGTGAATAATAAACGCTCTGATTGGGACAAACAACTACACCATGCTGTTTGGGCATATCGAGTGGTCTATAAAACGATACTCCAAGCCACACCCTTTCAGATGGTTTTTGGCCAAAATGTTGTGCTACCTTTGGACTTCTTGATTCCCACATTGAGAGTAGCACAGGAGCATGAGTGGACGGGTCATGAACTCTCTTTGAGAATTTTTGATCTTGAACGATTAGGTGAAACCAGACTAAGAGCTGCAGCAGGAATATATGCAGCTAAAAAATGACAGAAGGCGTACTTTGATGCTCATGTTAAGGATAAAGGATTAAAGGCCGGAGACTTAGTGTTGGTATATACTCTGAAACAACATGCGAGGAAATGGTTACGGACCCATGATCATAAACAGGATTTCAACTAGTGGAGCAGTACAACTGGCCACTTTAGAAGGCGATATTCTCCCTAGCTACATCAGCGGGTGCAGAGTCAAGCTGTATCCGGAACCTCTCACAGAAGAAATGCTCAGTCGACTCAACACTGCTAAGAAACACAAAGAAGAAGAAAAACGAGTTCGAGAAGAAGCCCAAGCAGAAGCTTTAGAACACATCAGAAGGATGAAGTTGAGACGGCAGGGTAGGGATCAACCTAGGACGGGTGCCTATGAGGATCGAGGATATCATGTGGCAATGTGTGAAGTCTCAGGAATAAGTCCCCAAAGAATAATAGATCAACGTCCTTTTGTGACTTTAGAGATAGGACAAGGAGTTAGTGCAAAAATTGTGCGAGCATTAATTGACTCATGTGCAGCCACTAGTACGGTGAGACTTTCTTACTGTCGAGAATTGAAGTAAAAGTCAATCCTATAGAAGCATATCTCATAGGATTGGGAGGTGTGGAAACCCCTTGCATGGGCGAGGTGGAACTTCCCCTCTCCATTCAAGATGTTCCAATGACAGTTAAGATACTAGTGTGTCAGGATGAAGATCTCACTGAGCCTTTGGTCTTGGGACAAGACTAGATCTACGAACATGCATTCAACTTAAATCTAAGAAGTGGACTTCTTCAGGTATGGATAAATCAGAGTCGAATTACAGTTGAGTTAGATAATGGAGCACTCAAGGAACTAGAAAAGGCACAGACTCCTGGTCCTTCCAGGGGTACACATGAAGTTGACCATGTTGTTCTTGTCCAAAGCTATGTGATGCAGAGGAATGGAGATCTCAATAAAGAAGTCAAGGCCTCGACGGAACTCCCTTCCTTTCCAAAGGCCAGAGGGAGGCAACAACCAAAGGCAGATCAATTACTGAAGACTACCTATGCGGGAGGCCAAAAGAACGTGCGAAGCAGAATGACGCAGCCATTGAAACAATTGTGGGTGCAAAAAGGCGAGCAGCCTATTACAGTCAAGCGACAACAATCATCTCAACTTTCTATTAGTAATCAACGACATGATACTAATAAGAAGACTTACAAAACTTCTTTTGAGAAAGTGAAATCTATTTGGGTACCCAAGAAGTCGATGAAGGTTGGCCCACAATCAAGACAAATTTGGGTGCCTAAGACTTGCTTGCGGGCTCAACTAGTCCCGCACGAATCACATCATACACGACAGGGTTCACTCACTCAAGGAGCCGTTACCCACTCTTGTTTAATACGCACGAACACACAGTCGCCTAGAAGCACGCACAGACTCACTTGTAAATGGGTCCCAAAGACGCATCATCCCCAAGCAGAATTACTCATACAACCCTCTAGAGTCTCCACAAAACCAAAACCGAAAGCGATCCATTGTGTTTGGCAACCTAAGACTTGTAATAAACCCCCCGACCCCAATTTGTAAATTCATCTCCACTTGCTAACTACATCACTCATACACTGCATCTTTCCATCTAGCTCCCAGGACTATCCATTCATTAACTACACACACAGTCATCGAGCACTCACTGACCCACTAACCCATTACTCACTTCATGATAATGTTGTAACGGGGACAAAAAAAAAAATGTTCTATCTTGTCCATTACAATATTAACGCATGATCTATATTCTCACAGAACCAACAAGCAAGCAATAACAATGGCAGAAGCAGGAGGCACCAGTTCCCAGGCAGGGTCTAGCGCACAGATTGTGGACATTGAAACCCTCCTCCTGGAACCACCACTCATCGAAAGACCTCAAGAACTTCAAGCGGTGCATGTCCTTCCGATGCAGGACCCTCCTTAGGGACACACTTCTCAAGTGGGGAAACATGCTCATTGGTTTAGTGATGTCGCAGGGCCATTGGGTGATGGCACCTATTTCTGGGAGGCAGAAATTGAATTCAATGGCAAATGGGGACGTTATCATTTTTTCACTCGCGAATTGGAAAACTATCAGAATGCAGAAGTAATGTGATCGGTTTGGACCAAAACGGGATTGGATAGCTACTTCAGAGCACATTTGCCTAAGCCAGATTTTCTTTGCTGCTCTTACTTTATCAGTACCATCACTCCTAGCAGGGCCAAGGGAGGTGATAGTACTTTTGTGCTACCCTCACTATTGCCAGGCCACGAACTCAAGAGATTCAAACTGACCCTCAATTTGGTACGAGCAGCATTGAACATGCAAGGAATGCATATTCCCATTGAGAAAGAACTAATGGTTCTAGGCAGGATGAAGCATAAAGACCTAAACAAATTGAAGGACATGGTCGCAATGACACCTACCATTGCTCTACACCTACGGACTATCATGCAACATTTTGCTTTTCCTGCCCAAGAACGGTTCACTATGCCACCAAAAAAGATATGGTTCAGCTTGTACTTGGCGGAGACAGAGAACCTCACCATCAACATACCGCACTGGAACATCGATCAAATACACCTAGCCCATCAACGGTGGAATAAGAAATAGAAAAATGTACTTCATGGATGATGTGCTCTCACAAGAATAATTTACAGGTGTTTAGCGTATGACGTGCCCATTCAAAGAGCACTTGTATGGTCTAGGGCCCAAGAGTTCCAAAGACGACTATCAACGGCGGGCCCTCCATCGAAGAAGATGAGAGGGGGAGTTCAATTACCATGCGCTCAACCAAGGGGAGCCACTACCACACCCGAGGTGACTCCTCCACAAACGAGGCGTGTCCGACCATTCACCATTCGCCTGCCCAGACCAAGTGCAGAAGGACCCAACCTAGTGTTCCCTCCTATTCCTTCAGACTTGGAATTCCCTCAAGGTTACACCCTTGCTGATCTAACAGATGAAGAAATCGCTCGTTTGATCAACGAATCTAACTTGGAGATAGAAGCGGAGCAGACCCAAGAACAACAACCAACGACTACAACTTCAGCCCCGACCCAACCGGGAGTAGTAGAAGTAGAAGACGATGAAGAAGAGACAGAAGAACAAGAGACACACGAAGAGTATGATCAAGAATATGAAGAACTTTCAGAACTAGCAAGTGCCCCGGCATACTCGGCCCAAATAAAAATATTATACGAAACCATGAAGCGAGTCCAGGAGCAACACAAGCTGTCGCTCGAAACAGGAAAGATGGTCATGAGCCAAATGTTAGCCGAGGAAGGTGTGGATGAAATGTTCATCGAATCAATGAACTTGCACGCTGACGCACTGGGCTTAGATGAGGCTGTTCATGTAGCCATGACTTATATAAATTGATTTGAAAAACGTGTACCTACCCGTCCCATGCGATCTGGCAAAAAAATACACATCAATGTATCAAAACGAGGAGGCAATACACAAACAGAAGAACACCAGGAGGAACCACTCTCACCACCCACCTCACCTCTCAATACACAGGTCACCTCACCACCTGGCACTACCACACCCATTTCTGCCATTACCACAGTCGTCATGGGAATTCCTCTCTCTCCTGGGATCCAAGTCGGAGGAGTTACCATGCCCACCTACACAACACTCTTCACAAATATCACATCCACCCCACCTACTGTTCCCATCTTTACAGTCACACACACATTCGACACAATGGAGACATCACCAGCCACAGCACCACTCCCACCCCCCACACAACCTCAATCTCCCATACCCCCTCCACCTACCTCACCACTTGATTCCACAGCATTCACAACTCCCTTCCCCTTCCCCATCCCCCCTGCATCTTCATCTTTCCTTGCATCCTTTAATGTAAATAGTATATTCCTAGCATTACATCAATGCGTGTATCAACTTCAGAGTGAGTACCAGGCTCTCGAAGATCGTCATCATCAGTTGACGATGAATCATCAACAACTACAAAGACGGCTTACAAGTATAGAAGAAAAAAACGCAGATCTCAACCAACGCTACACCACTCTCGAGCAAGCTCATCAAACCCTCTTGGAGACACCCCAACCATCACAAGAGTCAGGTGTCAAACAACTCGAAGCCTTACTGGAGGTTTACCAAACAGATAACCTGAGAGTCCGGCGAAATTTAACTCTACTCTGAAAACACATGGCTACAGCCCTTGAAGAAAACAAACGTTTGCAGAAACAAAACGAAGAAAACCTGGAAGCTGCCATGGAAGGCTCTCCCCATGAAATCGACCCAGAACAATTCAAAGCAGTTCCCTCAGAAACAATGGCAAAGTTAGAAGACACCATCATAAAGTCAGAATATTTCCGCAGCATGTCTCATCGTAGATGGATCGGCACCAACGACGATCAATATGTGCCATATTGTGTACTCCTTGCAGATTACAACGCAGAGATTCAACGCAAATGTGGCAAACATCCAACTTTCACCACACAATTTGGGCTCGATGATATCCCAGAAAGTGCTAAGAAAGGATCCATTCATCAACCCACCTGGAGAATCCGTCTTCTCGAGACCCACCCAGAGATGGTTCGTACTTGGACTAACATGCCACTTTCTATTAAATACAATCCTTGTTATGTTCCAGTCTTCCGCAGGCGCACCTGGCCAGAGTTTACAATTGCCGTCAAGAACATCAAAGGTTGTGCAAAGTGGTTAAACTATGTTTATCTAGCACCTCCACAAGGCCCTCCCACTATGAATTATATGATTTCTACCATCCGTCACTGGAGCACTCGACTACGGAATACCCCAGATGTGATGGCCCAAATGTGCATGAAAATCTTTGAACTAATGCTAATCACATTCAGGGCATTCAAGAATATTAAAGACCCCCACTTCTCAGGTGTCGGATTTCTTACAGGAAACCAAGATCTGGTATACGACATGAGCACCACCCCATCAATAGAGGTAATATTACCTCCCAGCTTGCTTTAAACAAACATTCGAGGAGATGTTCATAACAGGATTCTGGGAATATCACTCAGAAATATTTGTACCCAGGCCCTCACATCTCCTCCACTTATTTGCTGTAGAGAGAACCATCCATTCAGAACAACTGCGGGTGCCACATCCGGATGTACCAGGACCAGTGAATTGGGATGCATTGTTAACAGATCTAGCACGGGGGCTACGATTAGAAGAACACCACCTCACTGCCGATGTTGTTCAATATTATGTCCAACGCACAGCTAGACAAGGGTCTGTCAGAGACGACAGACACGAGAGAGGGGGGGTGTTGGCAGTAGTCAAGGAACCGAAGGAGTCACAAGACAAGGAAGCCTACGAAGGGAGTCGGAGCGAAGAGACAGCACAAGCAGACATAGTAGTCAAAGAAGATCTGGCAAGTAGGCCATTTAAATTTTTCAGGCATCAAAGAGTTGGGCACACAAGAAGAAGGAGCAAGTAGGGAGCTCCAAGAAATGCATGTCAAAATGTTAGAAGAAATCCCTACAAAAATAGTGATTTTCATCACTAAAAACCATTGTAAATACCATTTCATATTTTTGTAGCTCCATTTTGTGCAAGCCAAGGAGTCCTTGAGCTTCAGGAGCTTTAGAAGCACCTACCTATCAATTTTCACATTTTTTAGACTCCGTTTGAGCCTCCAAATAGGGTAGAGAACCTAGTTTTTAACTAGGCCGGACACTAGGTCTGGACAAGGCCAAAACCTAGTCAAAAACTATAAATAGAGCTAGAGAGCTCATTTGTGCCTATTTTGCATTAGATTGCTATGCTATGGCGACCTCTAGTCTTTGTGATGAGAATGAGCTTGTTTCATTTAATGAAGCACAAAATTTTGAAAAATGGATGGCTACTATGTGATTAGAACGTGATGCAACCATGAAAAATGATACCTAGTCTTTATGTGACTTGCCTCCTAGCAAGAAGGCCATTGGTACTTAGTGGATATACATGCTAAAGTGTAAGCCTAATGGAATAGTTGACATGTATAAGGCTAGGCTTCTTGCAAAAGGTTATGCACAGGAAAGAGGCATTGATTTTGATTAGACCTTTGCACCTACATGCCGAATGACTACTATTCGTAGCATTTGTGCAATTGCAGCTCATCATGGTTGGACTGTACATTAGTTGTACATTAAAACTGCATTTTGGCATGGTGACTTGCATGAAGAAGTGTATGTTTTCAGCCCTATGGATTTGTGCAGAAAGAACATGAAAAGTAAGTGTGTAGGTTGAAAAAGGCATTATATGGTTTCAAGCAAGCACCACCTGCTTGGTATGAAAAGATACATGCCTACCTAATTGCACATGGATTTGAGAATAGTCCAACTGAGAGCACGTTATATGTTAAGTGTGCAAATGATGTGCTTATGATCATTGTTGTGTATATTGATGACATGCTGCTCACTGGTCCTCATGAGAAGCATATTCTTGATTTAAGGGTGATCTCCATGCCTCATTTGAGATGTTAGATTTGAGGAATTTGCATCATTATTTGGGCATTTAGTTTATGCAAGTTGATGGCACAATAGCTTTGTGTCAAACCAAATATATTGATACATTATTGTAGTGTTTTGGCCTTGAGGACTGCAAACCTATTGCCATTCCTATGGAGACACATTTATGATTGAGTCTTCATGATGATGGGGATGCATTTGATGTTGTTCTCTATCAACAGCCTGTTGGATGTTTGATTTACTTATGCATTACAAGGACAAATATTCAATTTGTTGTCTCATAGATGAACAGATTTATGCATTGCCTAGGTGTCAAGCATTGGCAGGTGATTAAGCGCATCTTTTGCTCCTTGAGTGGTACTCGACTACTTGGATTGTTTTATCGCAAGGGGGGATCACTGGCGCTAGATTTACACGCTTTTTTTTAAATCTAACTAGGTTGGTTGCTATGACACTTGTGTGTCCACCAATGGTTTTTGCTTCATGGTAGGTAGCTCATGCATATCTTGGTTGAGCAAGAAGCAGCTTCCTATGGCCACTTCCAATTATGAGGTTGAGTATATGGCAACTTTCACAGCGACTGTTGAGTGTGTGTGGATTCGACGCCTTATGGCTGATTTGGGTGTTGGTCAGCCTTCTGCCACCATCATCTTCACTAAGAGTTAGAGCGCTTTGGCAATTGCAAGGAACCCTATGTTCCACGCTTGCACTAAGCACATTGAGGTGCAATTATGTCAAGGAGAGGTTCTCTGTTGGAGAGATAAGTCTGCTATATGTGCCCACATGAGAGAACATTGAAGACCTTTTCACAAAGGCTCTACCTAGGGAGAAGTTTGAAGTTCTCTGCAAAGGGCTTACTTCCTTTTGTGTATTAATTCCACATAGCTTGGCACTTCCTTACACATGAGTGCAAGATCCTTGTTCACCGCATCACTTCTAGGGGGATTTGTTGATATATTTAGGTAGTGATGTGTGTGAACACACTAGGACTATTGGGGCACTTTTTTCCCTCTTTAGGAGGTTTTTCCCCTGCTTGTATATACACCTAGAACCGTAATGGGTCATTTATCTTTGTACATTCTAGTGGTAATACATTTAGTATTGTGTGTTGTGCTCCAAGCTTCTTCTTCTTCTTCCTTGTTCTGTTTGCATACTTCCACAAACCTCAAACTCCAACAAATAAGTATGGATTGAAAATCTTCAAACAATCAAGATCATTCCAACGTCTGAAAATAATGTAACTTTAAAGGTTGGTACTAAATTCAATAAATCTTTGAACAACAACTAAATTGTAGGTTTACATAATAACTGCCAAGAATCCTTAAAAGTAGTAGAATTTGGATGATTCATCATCGTTGTGTCCTGTACTAGTTGATCTATCTGAACCATGGTAGTTGAAGTGGTCGCCAATGGCCAAAGTGAATCTTCTAATAGTAAGGGTGGAGTAGGGTTTTGATATGCAACTAAGATTGATATCAGAGAATGTAATATGTTTGAAGAAAATGGGATGATAACTAATTGTTGATATATTTAGGTAGTGATGTGTGTGAACACACTAGGACCACGAGGGCACTTTTTTCCCTCTTTAGGAGTTTTTTTCCCCCAGCTTGTATATACGCCTATTGCCCTAATGGGCTACTTATCTTTGTACATTCTAGTGGTAATACATTCAGTATTGTGTGTTGTGCTCTGAGTTTCTTCTTCCTCCTTGTGTTGTTCATGTGCTTTCACGGCTGTCAGGTGTACAGTTCATGATCTATCAAATGGCGATGTGATTATTACTTCTGGAATTTTATGTCAGGGGCTCTATAAGCTCATATACTATGAAAGATCTGTGAATGATTATGGATGTGGAGTACAGGATTCTCAGGCTATGTCAGATGCAAAGCTTTGGCATGCACACTTTAGTCATTTGAATTTTGCTAGTTTGCTATACCTGTAGAAATTTGAAATGGTGTCCTCCCTGCCCAAAATTGAGGCACCCGGTAAACATGTATATAAAGGCTGTATTTTGGGCAAAATGTAGGTTTCCTCATTTCAAAAAGATGGTTCAGTTCAGGCTACTTAGAAATTTTAGCTTGTTCATAGTGATGTCTGTGGTCCTATGCAGACACCCTCTTTTGGAAATTATCTTTACTTCGTGACTTTCATTGATGATTTGTCCAAGCATGCATGGGTATATCCATTGATAGCAAAGTCCGAAGTGTTCATGTGCTTCAAACGATTTTTGGTTTTGGCTAAAAATCTGTCAGCATGTAAAATGGGCACGCTCAGTTCTAATCGAGGGGGGGAATATATGTCTTCTGATTTTAATGCATTTTTGGATGAACGTGGGATAAAACACCAGTGGACAGTGTTGTATACACCTCAACATAATGGAGTTATTGAACAGAAGAACAAGACACTCATGGAGATGGTGAGGTGTAAGGTCAAGAGTCAAGCTTTACCACATAGTTTCTGGCTTGAGGCTCTTATGTGTGCAACATAAGTACTTAAAGGTGTCCCACTAAAGTGCTGCACTCTATCACTCCATATGAAGCTTGGCATGATCGCAAGCCATATGTTGCTCATCTACATGTTTTTGGTTGTTTGGCATATGCATATGTGTCTGAACAACATCACAGAAAGTTGGATGATAAAGCAGTAAAATGTATTTTTATTGGGTACAATTCTAAAAGTAGAGGCTATCATTTGTATCATCCACAAACTAAATGCATTGTGGTTAGCTGTGATGTTCACATTGCCTCATCCACATGTTCGTAGCATATGTGCACTTGTAGCCCATTATGGTTGGAATGTACATCAATTGGACATTAAAACTGCATTTCTGAATGGTGACATGCATGAAGAAGTGTATGTTTTTGAGCCCCATGTCTTTGTGCAAAAAGGGCATGAAAACTAGGTGTGCAGGTTAAGGAAGCCACTATATGGTTTAAAGCAAGCACCACGTGGTTGGTATGAAAAGATACATGCATATCTTATTGCACATGGTTTTGAGAATAGTCCAATTGAAAGCACCTTATATGTTAAGCATGCTAATGATGTGCTTCTAGTCATTGTTGTCTATGTTGATTACATGCTGCTCACTGATCCTATTGAGAAGCATATTGCTGATTTTAAGGCTGATTTGCATGCTTCATTTGAGATGTCTGATTTGGGGCATTGGCATCATTATTTGGGCATTCAATTTATGAACGTTGATGGTGGAATGGCTTTGTGTCAAACGAAATATATTGACATATTATTGCAGCATTTTGGCCTTCAAGACTGTAAAACTATTGCCACTCCTATGGAGACAGGTTTAGGATTGAGTCTTCATGATGCTGGATATGCATTTGATGCTGTACTCTATCAGCAGGCTATTGGTTGCTTGATTTACTTATGCATTACTTGGTCAGATATTCAATTTGCATTCTCACAGATGAGCAGGTTTATGCATTGCTCAAGATTCAAGCATTGAAAGGTGGTTAAGCGCATCTTTTGCTTCTTGAGTGGTACTCGGCTGCTTGGGTTGTTTTATCCTAAGGGGGATCACTACCGCTAGATTTGCATGCTTTTTCTGACTCTGATTGCACTTGTTTCTATGACACTCGTGTGTCCACCAGTGGCTTTTGCTTCATGCTTGGTAGCTCATGTATATCTTGGTTGAGCAAGAAGCATCCTACTATGGCCACTTCCAGTTGTGAGGTTGAGTATAGGGGAGCTTTCACAGTGACTGTTGAGTGTGTGTGGCTTAGATGCCTTATGGCTGATTTGGGTGTTGGTTAATCTTCTGCCACCACCATCTTCACTAACAGTTAGAGCGCATTGGTACTTGCGAGGAACCCTGGGTTCCATGCTCGCACTAAGCACATTGAGGTGCATTATCATTATGTCATGGAGAGGTTCTCTATTGGGGAGATTAGCTTGGCATATGTGCCCATGCAGGAGAATATTGTAGAACTTTTCATGAAGGCTCTGCCTAGGGAGAAGTTTGAAGCTTTCTGCAAAGCTATGGGCTTACCTCCTTTTGTGGAGTGATTTCCACATAGCTTGTCACTTCCTTATACATGAGTGCTAGCTCCTTGTTCACCACATCACTACCAAGGGGGATTTGTTGATATATTTAGCTAGTGATGTATGTGAACACACTAGGACCATTGGGGCACTTTTTTCCCTCTATAGGAGGTTCCCCCCTCCCCCCCTCCTCTGTATATATGCCTATTGCCCTAACGGGCTACTTATCTTTGTACATTCTAGTGGTAATACATTCAGTATTGTGTGTTGTGTTGTAAGATTCTTCTTCTTCCTTGTGCTATTCGTGTGCTTTTGGGGATGTCTAACTCAAACACTAATTAGCTTATCGAGAAGCTTCATTATATACTTGGTATTCTTCCAAGACGGAAGGGAGATGGGAGGATTCTGAAGTATTGAATTGCTTACCTGACCTCGTAACTACTATAGCGATTGGGTTCTAGAAATTGAAGGAAACCATGTTATTCATAAGGGCTTTCAACTTGGCTTCCTATTTTTGTGTATCATAGTCTTGGGCTTCTTTACAATTAGCTTGTACATGACCAAAATCCATGCAAAACAAACATCGGGGAGCATTACCTTCTGAGTAATTGCTACCTTCCTTCGGATTTCGATAGAAGAACCATTGTCCTTATCTGGTGCCCTAGTATCCAAAATCACCTACTTCAAACTGAGATGAATTTCCACTTTCTTCAGTATTCCTAACATTTGTGACCTCTCTTGGATGAATGTTCTATACATAAGCAACACGATACTGCTAACCAAGATGCATCAATTTAGGTTGCACTTGAAAAGTGGCTAACACCTTAGTGCAAGTATTATACACACAACTTTCGGTGCTATGATTCATGACATTACATATTGCACAATAAGCTTGATTCAAATAACAAGTTGCAGCAATATGGACTGCATTTTGACACTTCATATAATACAACTCCCTAAGAGCTTCTAAAGATCTGAGTAAATGGACTAGTTGGGAAGTAGCTACTTCTAGTTGATGTTGCAAAGAGGATTGGCCACTCTCAAGTTCCTTTCCAACTACTCAATTGCATCAATGATTTGATCTAAAATGTGTGTTTCATCTAGAGTTAAGAGAAAAATATTTTCCTTAAGAATTGGATTGAGACCATCCATAAACCATCACTCTCAACAATGACAAAGCTCTCCCTATCTATCTTTAAAGCGGTGACAACTCTCCATAGCTCCCTTTTTATATTTGGATACTTATTTTGTCTATCATGAAGAACTTTTTTCTCCAGAACGAATGGCATATCTCTTCCCACATCCTCTCCTATCACCCAACCTATGCCATAGGGCTTGTATCAATAGTTATGATAATAGACTGACCATTTTGTTTTTCTTCCTCAATACTAGAGCTTCAAGCTTCCTCATAATACTTGAATGATGATATGTCCACAAACATTTTTGGTGTTTTCTTAATAATTGGCACAAGTTCTTTGCAACATGTGCATAATTAGGAATCCAAATAAAATGCATTCAACTACTCCAATGGTTTTATCTTTTTTTCTAAAAAACCATGACACTTCCAACCTTTTTCCTTCTTTTTAATGATGTTTTAAAGCTATTTCCTTTGGTCTTTCTTCCCAGAGAAGAGAATTCCTCCTAAAATGAAAATAATGATGGACCATTTTTTAAATAGTTATTGGGCGAAACATCATTTATGCATGTGGTCACATCCTCATGGTTAATGGGAGAACTCAAGGAAAATATTGGTCAACATGAAACAAAGGATACTTTGTCGATGATGATCTATTGCTAGGATGATTCACACATATCATCATAAATTCCACTGCTTTCATAATATCACATGAGCTTATCCTAGCGAATGAACTTCCATGAACCATTACCTTGGTATCCATTTTTGAACCACTAATAAATGGTTTACCTAAAATGATAGGGTATGTGCAATCCTTTGCATTGTGCCCTATGGAACTCCATCAAAGGAGAAGCTCCATCAAAAATTAGGAAAGAAAGATGTGCAATGTGGTAGTGATTATGGTTGTGCATCCTCATCAAGACATGAAGATGAACTATTCAAAACTTGATATGGAGTTGTCAACCATGAAGATGCTCAAGCAGTGGTCTACATCAAGTGAAGAAAAGAAGCAATGAAGGTAGGAGATAAATTTCTCAAAAAAAAAAAAGGAAGGTTGATGAATGTAATTCCAAGGGTTCAACCATAATCAAATCATGGAGATGAAGAAGAGGACCAAGGAGCAACAAAAAATTCAATTTTGGAAACTTTTTGACCCTCCAAAGTCCATGTGAGAAATCAGGTAGAACACACACATGCTTGTTTATAAAGGAAAATTAAAAGAATTTGATTGGTCCATTTAAATGAACTATGGATCAAAGGGTCACTTTTCCCTATAAAAGGACAAGTGCATTCATTTGTATTTTTTACTTGCCAAGAGTTGAGTGCTTAATTCCTTAGTGCAACTAGAGAGCCTTTGAGCCTAAACTCTTGAACTAACCTTTGAGTTTCCATTTGTGATAGGAACCATTATGGATCTTCGGACTCATTAAGCGTGTAATCTTTTCACATCCTCATTGTTAATATATGCTTAATCTTTGAGCACAAACGACATTTTTTTGAGGATCCATGATGATGATGAAATCAAATTTTATGTGAGAAGATCAACTTCAACAAGCTTGGTGAATTGTTCAACATGTTTTACGTAATGTCAACATTGATTTGTGACTTGTGAATTCAATTAATCAAGGTAAATTTTCCTAACTTCAACTTTATTAACATTATGTTGATTAATGAACTTGTTTGTTTAAATGATTCTGATCATTTGATGTTTTATCATTTACACATGCTGATGGAAACTTTGCACTAGGGCTCTTTATGAGCAAGCCTTAACCCCATAAATGCACCTCCACATGCGTGAACCCGACATGAACATATTAGGCTATATGCGTAAAGTTTAAATATCTTGATGGCTGTAAACAATTGTTTGAAAATATATTTTATAAATTAAATGGCAAAGATCAAGAATTAGTGTTTTCATTTTTATCAAGAAAAATTGAGGAAAACAATGATCATTTCTTGGTTGTGGAAATTCTAGAAACCTCTTTTAACTCTTCAAAACCTCCTTAAAAAAAAAAAAAAATCCTTCCATAATCCATGAAGAATTTCTGTAAATTTTAAGGATTGCGTCTTCTAAAAGGATTTTCTCTAAAGCTAAACTTGATAACTGAATGATTAGCAAATTCAGTAAGCTTTTCCCTTTCGCTTTCCAAACCTTGGATTCTTTCCACTTTTTCTTCGGTAGGAGTTTTGATGAGATTGGGGGTTGTGCAGTCTATTGATCCAAGCATCCAAGGAGATTAAAAAACCATAGCTCGAACTTGTCTTTTGTACTCCTGTCATCTTTTGTTCTTTTAAATTTGAGAGTAGAATGAATTGGAAACACACTTACACACCCATATTTGAGAAACTCAAAGATGTGTCTAGCCAAGATTTGAACTCAGGATTTCCTCCGAGAGACTCAAGGCATCAAACCACTTGGCTATAGGGGCTTGGACACTTTTGTCTTCTTTCACTCGTCTTGAGATTGGAAAGGAGGCATTACAAGAGTGCATATTCAATTCATAGACAAGAATCGTACACATGGCCTCAAAAGTACTCTCCTTCATGAGGCGTGTTCTTCGGACTTCTTTCTGATAATTTCTAGACCATTTGTAAGTATACCTTATTTTGACATAGAGGAAAACCTGAAGATATTGGGTAAGCTCCCTCATATCTGCCACATTCGGTAATGACAAGACAAACTTGAAGAAGTAAAGTGTTTCAGTTCTTACATACTTCATTTTCTCTTCATAAACAACAAAGTACAACAATCACTGAATGATGTTGCATGTGCTTTAATAAGAAGACGGATGTTTTTTTCTTAAGATTTTACCTTGGCTCAAAGATGTGTTATTTGATAGATGCACTATCTCTGCTTCTTCACCTTATGAGCAACACCATTTTTTGTGAACTTGATATTCCCTCTTTTTGTAGGATTCATTACCAATCCATGACCGAGTTTTGTGTGAACTTCTGAAAGAGTTACTTTGTCATCCTTTTATTTGGACATAACGTTGTATCTATGCACATGCAAGTTTGAGTGCTTACTCATGAGAAACAAATTCTGCGATTTGAAAAACCTCTCAAATTAATTGTATATCAAACGCACTCATGCATGAACAGAACGACCATGACCGAGTTAGGAAAAACGCCAAAAGAAAATTTCGCAAGATCATCTTATATATTATTTGTCATGCATAAAGGATTAATGAAATGACTATGTTGACTGCATTCGTGTTTCCTTTACTTTCAATTGACTCATTTCACGTTGAAGCATACTTTCCATTTGGACTATAACTATAAGATAGAATGCATAAGAACTTCAAGTTGAACATATTGTAATTTAATTTATTAATATTTAAGAAAATAGAGATTAAAAGTGAGAACAAAAAAGTGAGAAGAGAAATGAAGTGAAAAGATTGAGGGAGAGAGAAGAAGAAGAAGAAGAAAGAAGAGAGAAAGTGAAGAGAGAGAATGTAGAGAGATAAGAAAAGAGTAAGAACAGAGAGAGAGAGTGAGAGATAAAAGAGAGAAAGAGAGTGAAAGAGATAGAAAGAGAGTGAAAGAGAGAGAAAGGGAGAGAAAACAAGACGGAAAGCAGAGAGAGAGAGAAAGAAAGAGAGAA
This sequence comes from Ceratopteris richardii, assembly GCA_020310875.1. Classification (NCBI taxonomy): domain Eukaryota; kingdom Viridiplantae; phylum Streptophyta; class Polypodiopsida; order Polypodiales; family Pteridaceae; genus Ceratopteris; species Ceratopteris richardii. The sequence continues at coordinate 147,194,551 of CM035432.1, forward strand.
AAATTAAGAGAATGAAGAAAGATAAAAAGAAGAAGAGAGAGAAAATGAGAAAGAGAAGAGAGGAAGTAAGAAAGAGAACATTAGAGAGAGAGAGAAAGAAGAAAAGAGAGAAAGTGAGAAAGAGAAGAGTAGAGAGGGAGAGAAAAAGAAGAAGAGAGAGAAAGTGAGAAAGAGAAGAGAGAGAGTGAAGAGAAAGAAAGAGAGAAAAGAAAGAGAGAAAAGAAAGAGAAGAAGAGAGTAGAAAGAAAAAGAGTGAAGAGAAAAGAGAGAGAGAGTGAGGAAGAAGAGAGAGAGAAAGAGAGGGAAAGTGAAAAGGAGAAGAAAGAAAGTGGGAAAGAGATGAGAGAGAGTGAAGAGGGAAAGAGAGGGAGAGAGAGAGAAAGTGTAGAGAGAGAAGAGAAAGAGAGAGAAAAGAATAGAGAAAGTGAAGAGATAAGAGTGAGAAACGAAAAGTGAAGTGAGACAAAAAGAAGAGAGAAGTGAAGTAAATTCATTGCTCATTTGTTTTAAATGCTAATTTATGCCTTGGATGATAAACACTAGAAGCATTTGTAGTAAAGCATTCTAGGACAACCAAAGAGACAACGAAAAAAAGAGGGACAATAGAGGCTTTTGAAAGCAACCTACAAGACTACTTTACACAATTCATAGCACTTCAAAATAAGAACAATCACATGATGTTGATGCTTGATTCCATTATGAAAGAAAAAGGTGTGTTTTTAGTTAAGAACATCTGAGTTGGCTCAATTCTTTGATATTTTGAAAAATGAAAGGACTAAAAACTTTTCGAGGGTAGTGAAAGATTCTTTGAGAACTAGAATCCAACAATGTGAACATCAAAACTCGAATGGCTTTGTCACATCATTAAATAATGATTTTTTCTCAAATAATCTAAGAAAAATGAATTAATTCTCTTTTACCACATGGATAGAAACACCAAACAAGGGATAAGGAATAGTGGACTTGCTAAGAGAATTTCAAAAGAAAAATTATCAATTATCCCTATTAGATAAAGATATTATTCATGATAAAAGAGTGGATTTATTTCTTCAATGTGTGAATTGTAAAAAACAAATTGAAATACTTGAATTGCTTGAAGATGTTACAACAAATGTTCGGTATGAGCTAAAGTGGTCCTTAATAAGTTGATTAAATTTGATTTATTATCTCAAGTCAATTTTAAGATTTAAGTTCCATTTGAACATCCTGAAAATAACTTTCTCCTCAAATTTTGAGCTTATCATTCCATATAACAAAAATTATTTTAAAAGCATTTTGTAAAGTCTCAAAATGCCTACTATTATGGGTTGTGTTGTCACACGGTATGCATCTCTATGAAAATGCATTTTTTAATTATTTTATTTATTATTATCCCCTTCTGTTCTTGTGTTATGTTTCTTTGATTTGATTCTTGATTTTGCACATTTGACCATTGAAGTTTAAGATCTTTTACTTCTTTCATAATTTCATCTAATTGTTGTATGGGGATATTTATATGTCCATTTTCATTTTTAACTCTACTTACTTGTGCGTTGGTTCCTTTTGGTGGTGTTTCAATTGGTATTTCTCATGAGAAGAACCTATTTGGGTTAACCTTAATTCCCTTTTTATTATTCTATTGAATTCTTCTCTTAACGCATTCCAATCATTTGTGGAAACCTCCTCAAACAATGTTCAATGTTCAACTTGTTGTTTAGAACTAGCTGATTGAAAAATCAAATATACCTTTCCCTTAGATAGAGCTTCTTTGTCAAATGTAGAAAGTTGGGAAAAGTTATCTTCAAACTCACGTAACGCCAACAATTTCAAGCCCTTTGTTTGTCTCTTAAACGCAAGATCTGAAAGAGGATCTAGTCATTTTGTTAAAATCATCTAAAAAAAATTCATGCTTTAAGGATATGGAAAACGCATCCCAATATTTATGTTCATATTGTTGAATGCATGCTCTTAAAGTTTCTGTTAAAATTCTTGTACAATTCCTAGATCATTCACCTTTTGGAATTCCAAAAAATTATGCTTTGTTTACAAAGAATTGAAGAAATTCAGTAATGTTTCTACATGAGAACTCATCTTTCTCCTTCACAACAGATTCAAACATTAATAACATGTGATTGCTCTTAATTTGAAGTCCTAAGAATTGTGTAAAGTAATCTTATAGGTTACTTCTAAAGTCCTCGATTGTCTCTTTTCTTTTCTTTAGTTGGTTGTCTTGGAAAGCTTTAGTACAAATGCATCTAGTATTTACCATTCAAGGTACAAATCAACACTTCAAAAACAATTGATGAAAGCAATTTCTATCTTTTTTCACTCTCTCTCTCTTACTCTTTTCTCTTCTTTCTTTCTTTCTCTCTCTACTTCGAGTCTTTCTCTTTTGTCTCACTTCTTTCTTCTTCTCTCTTCTCTCTACTCTCTCTCTCTTACTTCTATTTTCTCTCTCTTATTTCTCTTTCTTTTCACTACTCACCCTCTATCTTTTCACTTACTCTCTATCATTTCTCTATTTCTATATCTTCTCAATTTACTTTTTCTCACTCTTTATTTTCTCTCCCTATAGTTTCTCTCTCTTCTCTTTTTCTTTCTCCTCTCTTAATTTCACTTTCTTTTTCTTCTTTATCTTTCTCTCACCTATCACTTACTCTCTCTCTCTCTCTCCTCTCTCTCTCTCTTTGTTCTCTCTTTGTTCTCTCTTATTTTCTCTCTCGTTATTCTCTCTCTACCTCTCTCTCTCCTCTCTCTCTCTCTTTCTCTCTTTGTTCTCTCTTATTCTCTCTCTCTCTCTCTCCTCTTTTATTTTCTATCTTTCTTCTCTCTCTTCTTTTTCTCTCTTTCTTATCTTTTTTCTACAATCTCTCTGGAGCTTCACTCTCTTCTTTCTCTTCTCTCTTCTATCACTTCTCTCTCTTTCTTCTTTGTTGTTTTTTTCTTTCTCTCTTCTCTCTTATTTTCTCTCTTGTTCTTTTCTTTTTACTACAGTTTCTCTGTTTCTTTCTTCTTTGGACACTTATTCACTTTCGAACTGTGAAATAATGGTTAAATATAACGAAAGAAGTGGATAGGTAAGGCCGTTGCACTCGCATATTACTTTTTCCGATTTCTTTTTCCACATTAACCATCGTGCATACATTTGAGTTTCATGCTCCAACCCATCTGCTACAAAACAGTATAGATATGTTTTTAAATTTAAAGCTTAATAGTCTTGAAAGATGTATATGGGTCAGATATGGAGACTCCTCTTCATGATCATGACCACCCACAACCCCTTTTGCAAACCCTAAAATCTCATCATGAAAATCAATTAGAAAACGAAAACGGCTCTCGTAATGGAAAAAAAAACCACTCCCCCTTCTCTCTTGCACGATGAAAATCTTATGGAGTCTTTGGAGTCTATGCGCATCAAAATGCACCTCACGTTCTTTGCTTAAAAGGAAAAATAGTACAAAATTCTAAGGAACCGCCGATCAGGCAGTCTGCATGTCAACCTCAAAGAGACTTGTTGTATCTGAAATTTTCCTCCAAGGATATGATCGAGCCACAATGATACCATTAAACTACATTGTTGTCTTCAATCTTTACAAAACTTTTATCAAAGAAAACCGGAAGAAAATAATTTTTTTTTGACAAAATCGAACTGTAATCGAATCTCTTAATCATCCACTTATCAAGTTTTTCTATCCATTCACAGCATCCGTGATAGAAAAGGTGAATAAATGTATGAAATAGCATGGGCTTCAAAGACTCTTCTTAGCACAATTGCCTACCATGTCTGTTGTGTTCTCTATTGAAAATAAGATAATTATCTCTGCGTGTACATATTTCTGTTGAAAATAAGATAATTAAGTTGAGTGATGCAAACACAAACATGCGTGTACATAGGAACGAGAGAAGCAGATTATGAATACCATCACACGTAATCTTCGAGCGAAAGGAATGAAAATTGATACAAAGGAAAACAAAATTGAATCGATAGCATTCGGGTTTAGAAAAAGAAATTGGACCAATAGACATTTGATTTCAGTAAGCTTTTGATTTAAATAATGAATAATTTCAACTGATTTTGGAAAATTACAGGTTATCAATGTTTTATGTTATAAAAATTTTGCATTAAAGATAATCGAACGGAAAAAAAAAAGTCTTTTGATCTTCTAAGTTTTTTGTCTCAAGCTATTGTATAAAGAAAAAATAACAAGTCATTAAGAGAGCTTCCAAACATGTCATGATGAATCATTTTGCATTTGATTATTGCCAAAGACATTTAAAAAGATTTCCACATCAAAGATTAAATTGATTCACGTTAGGTTCACTTGTGACAGTCTTCTAGTAGCAAGGCTTCCTCACAAGGAGCCCTACTTGAGTAGTTCAATTAAGGAACTCACAAGGAGCCCTACTTGAGTAGTTCTTTCCCCCTGTTCCTTTGTCTAACAATTTCATAGATGCATACTATTAGGCCAAGCTTTACCTTCCTGAACTTCTAATCTTCTTCTAAAACCCAAGATTAAGAGGATGTGCGCTAAACTCTCTTGCATGATGCTCAGTACTCCGTGCTACCTGGCGGATCCTTCAGCTCATTTATTTCCAAGGCGCACTCTCCTACCCGGCGGCCTATCCTATAGACAATCCTTCATGCTTGTTCGCTTTGTATTTCCTCGCTCTCGGAGTAAAAAAACCCAATTTCCCGCGTGACTATTGCTTCCATACGCAGGAATAGGACAATGTGTTCGCTCCTTCCTGCAATGAGATAATCGTATACAGGTTCCAACCCATTGTACCGCAACTGGGTATTAAGAATGCACCACAAAACAAAAACAGAGAACCCCCCTGTTATTCGTCACCTACAAGCAAACCTAGTCCTACCACACCGACATTTAGCCAAACTTCTTTGTAATAACAATCAAGCAAGAACAGAGGAAGATAACACAGAGCTTACCTTACCTCAGTCCAAAGACGAGTGTCCGCAGCCCTGCACAACCATAGGCCAACTCGAAAGCACGAAAGCTTTCTTTTCACATCAAGAATCCGCCCCCCCCCCCCCCCTCCCCCTCGCGCCCCAGACAGACACTGACACATACACACGCACACAAATTCATGTGAAATCTGTATGTATGGCTCTCTACATTGGTTTGTGTCCTGAACACTATTAATCCTCATTGCACCTGATTAGTAGTATTGATGTTTTTCTTCTGGCGGTTGTTTACAACATATTTCCGTTACGACTTAAAATGTCCGGGAAAACTCAGTTCTATAATTTGATGAAAGCAATATGCGTAATAAAATTGCTGTAATGTGTGTAATGTAATGCCACAACTTTTGCGGTGACAAAAAGGAACATTTTTTATCAGCATGAAATCGGAGAATTTCATTAAAAAGAGAGCGAAAACGAGAGGTAGCCACGCAAAATACATAATATATAATAGTTCCCACTAATAAGAGTGTATCTGACGTAGTTTCCAACCCAGAAGTAGAATAGCTGTAGCCCTACATGGTGTAGCGAAAGAATATATATATATATATATATATATATATATATATATATATATATATATATATATATATCGAGAGAGAGAGGGAGGGGTATACGAATGTGTATATGTAAATACGCAAGAACGCAATATGTCTTTATGTATATGTGTATGCATATATTAGAGAGAGAAATATTTAAATCCGCATTACTTATTGAGCTTCGTGCATGGTAATCAGCCACGGACGTTGAAGCTCTTAACAATTGATACATGAGGTGATTGTTTTTTTTTTTAATAAAAGGAAGTTCGGCCTTAGCGTATTCTTTTGGACTTTAATTAAAATAAAAAAGAAAAGTTACGAGTGAATGGAACTAGTGCCCATGGGACTCTCCAAATCCCACAATGCAGGGGAGGAGTATGTCAAGCTATAGGGCATTACAAATGAGGCGGATAAATCACCCTCATGTGGGATCTATTTGGGTTTCAACTTGTTGTTTTCGAGTAGATAAATACAATGGTGTCTAAACGGTGGACATCTCTTATCTCAGGAGATTCTTTTACCTAGAAAAAACAAGGATTTCTCCATCGATCATTCCTTAGGAGCTTGACCTAAATTGATAGGACATCACTCCCTCCAAATCTTCCAAAGAGTCTCACCCCTGATGGCATTCTACAACCTCGATGAGCAGCCGACCGCCTCACCCAACAGCACCTGTTGCCAATTGATTTGGTTCGTGAGTCTCAAACCCGGGTCACGTGACGCCAGATAACACGGGACTTGGGGCAATCAAAGAACAGGTGAGCTAATCTTTGATGCATCAATGGCAACGCTAGCTTGGACACACCATGAGGTGACTGTTGATAGAAAGATAGAGAGAGGAGTCAGGGTTGCGATCTCAATCTCAAGGTTTTTAATGTTACTCAGAATATGGCATTTTTTTTTTAGTTGTTTTATTAACATTCGCGTTCTTCAAAACTCAAGAAAAAGAGATGTTAATAAAGCGTATCCGGAAGTGATGTTAGAAGTTAATGGGAGAAAATAGAGATGGAGAAAACAGTGATGTTAGACTAGTTACGTTGATGTCATATCTACTTGAGGGATTGAATTGATGTTGCGGATTTTGAGCTGAGCACCACGGATACCTATACACATATTCATGTATGTGTGCGAGAGAGAGAGAGAGAGAGCGTTCGCATATACAGGGTAGACGAAATACATACCTCAACTTCAACACAGATTAGCTATCGGGACTATGATGGTTTGAAGCGACAGTTCACTAAGTAATAATATAATAGAAATAACGTTTCCTTTGATTCGACTACAAAAATGAATGTGTGTGTGAGAGAGAGAGAGAATCGGTCATATTTCCGTATGGACAAGTGATTAGGTATGGTGTGTGGCTAAATCAGAAATATTGAAATTCCTCCGAAATGACATCCAACCTGAAGGTTAAAACAGTACCGTAGGGAATGTCGGTGTGAGTCACGTGGAGAAGAGAAAAGGTGTTCGACCAATGCACCCAACAGGCCTTGAATCCATGTCGTCCATCCCCAAAGAACGCCCATGATCCACCCGTTTGAGTTGGCGCTGCTGGACAGATGCAATATTCTAATTCTTCACCTTTTCTTTTTTCTCCACATGACTGACACCGAGATTCTTGACGGTACTGTTTATACCTTCCGGTCGGATGTCATTTCCGAGCAATCAGAAACCACATACCATAGCTAATCACTTGCCGATACGGAAATAACTCTCTCTCTCTCTCTCTCTCTCTTACAAATTCATTTTGTCGTCGAATCAACGGAAACGTTAGTTCTATTATATTATTCCTTAGTGAACTGTTGCTTCAAACAATCATAGTCCCGATAGCTAATAGGTGTTGAAATTGAGGGATGTATTTCGTCTACCCTGTATATGCGAATGATCTCTCTCTCTCTCTCTCATGAATATGTAGAAAGGTAAAGCAAGACGCCATGTATTCGTGGCTTTCAGGTCAAAATACGCAACAGGAATTAAATGCCTAAGCTAGATATGACATGAACACGACCAATCATCCTAGATTTATGTTTCACAACTCTGTTTTCTCTCACTAACTTCGAAGATCACTTCAGGATTCGCTTTTTATGAGACCATCAATAGAAATCCTGACTCCTCTCTCTATCTTTCTCTCAGGA
>CM035432.1:147207181-147219681 GCA_020310875.1 Ceratopteris richardii
ACATACATGCATACACATACAGATATTCATACAATTACACATACATACATACATACACACATATTATTCTATTGAATTCTTCTCTTAAAGAATTCCAATCATTTGTGGAAACCTCCTCAAACAATGTTCAATGTTCAACTTGCTGTTTAGAACTAGCTGATTGAAAAATCAAATATACCTTTCCCTAAGATAGAGCTTCTTTGTCAAATGTAGATAGTTAGGGAAAGTTATCTTCAAAATCACGTAACGCCAACAATTTCAAGCCCTTTGTTTGTCTCTTAAACGCAAGATCTGAAAGAGGATCTAATCATTTTGTTAAAATCATCTAAAAAAAATTCATGCTTTAAGGATATGGAAAACACATCCCAATATTTATGTTCATATTGTCGAATGCCTGCTCTTAAAGATTCTGTTAAAATTCTTGTAGAATTCCTAGATCATTCACCTTTTGGAATTCCAAAAAATTATGCTTTGTTTACAAAGAATTGAAGAAATTCAGTAATGTTTCTACATGAGAACTCATCTTTCTCCTTCACAATAGATTCAAACATTAATAACATGTGATTGCTCTTAATTTGAAGTCCTAAGAATTGTGTAAAGTAATCTTATAGGTTACTTCTACAATTGATGAAAGCAATTTCTATCTTTTTTCACTCTCTCTCTTACTCTTTTCTCTTCTCTCTTTCTTTCTCTCTCTACTTTCAATCTTTCTCTTTTCTCTCACTTCTGTCTTCTTCTCTCTTCCCTCTACTCTCTCTTTCTTACTTCTATCTTCTCTCTCTTATTTCTCTATTTTCTCACATCTATATCTTTCTTCTCACTCTTCTCTCTTCTTTGTCTCTTTGATCTCTCTCTTTGATCTCCCTCTTTGATCTCTCTCTTTGATCTCTTCCCTCACTTCTTTCTCTCTATACATTTTCTCTTTCTTTTCACTTACTCACCCTCTATCTTTTCACTTACTCTCTATCATTTCTCTCTTTCTATATCCTCTCAATTTACTTTTTCTCACTCTTTATTTTGTCTCTCTATAGTTTCTCTCTCTTCTCTTTTTCTTTCTCCTCTCTTAATTTCACTTTCTCTTTCTTCTTTATCTTTCTCTCACCTATCGCTTACTCTCTCTCTCTCTCTCTCTCTCTCTCTCTCTCTCTCTCTCTCTCTCTCTCTCTCTCTCTCTCTCTTTGTTCTCTCTTATTGTCTCTCTCGTTATTCTCTCTCTACCTCTCTCTCTCTCTCTCTCTCTCTCTCTCTCTCTCTCTCTCTCTCTCTCTCTCTCTCTCTCTCTCTCTCTCTCTCTCTCTCTCTCTCTCTCTCTCTCTCTCTCTCTCTCTCTTTGGTCTCTCTTATTTTCTCTCTCGTTATTCTCTCGCTCTACCTCTCTCTCTCTCTCTCTCTCTCTCTCTCTCTCTCCTCTCTCTCCTCTCTCTATCCTCTCTCTCTCTTTCTCTCTTTGATCTCTCTCCTTCTCTCTCTCTCTCTCTCTCATTAAACTACATTGTTGTCTTCAATCTTGACAAAACTTTTATCAAAGAAAACCGGAAGAAAATAAGTTTCTTTTGACAAAATCGAACTGTAATCGAATCCCTTAATCATCCACTTATCAAGTTTTTCTATCCATTCACAGCATCCGTGATCAAAAAGGTGAATAAATGTATGAAATAGCATGGACTTCAAAGACTATTCTTAACACAATTGCCTACCATGTCTGTTGTGTTCTTTGTTGAAAATAAGATAATTATCTCTGCGTGTACATATTTCTGTTGAAAAAAAGATAATTAAGTTGAGTGATGCAAACACAAACATGCGTGTACATAGGAACGAGAGAAGCAGATTATGAATACCATCACACGTAATCTTCGAGCGAAAGGAATAAAGATTGATACAAAGGAAAACAAAATTGAATCGATAGCATTCGGGTTTAGAAAAAAAAATTGGACCAATAAACTTTTGATTCAGTAAGCTTTTGATTTAAATAATGAATAATTTCAACTGATTTTGGAAAATTACAAGTTATCAATGTTTTATGTTATAAAAATTTTGCATTAAAGATAATCGACGGAAAATAAAAGTCTTTTGATCTTCTAAGTTTTTTCTCTCAAGCTATCGTATAAAGAAAAAATAACAAGTCATTAAGAGAGCTTCCAAACATGTCATGATGAATCATTTTGCATTTGATTATTGCCAAAGACATTTAAAAAGCTTTCCACATCAAAGATTAAATTGATTCACGTTAGGTTCACTTGTGGCAGTCTTCTAGTAGCAAGGCTTCCTCACAAGGAGCCCTATTTGAGTAGTTGAATTAAGGAACTCACAATCAAGGTTGATATTGTGGGTACTTTGGTGTAGTGATTCACCAAAATTTGTAGAAGAAGCTCATCACACCACTTGAGATCAACTTCTTCATGAACTCTTGAAAAATATGGCATAGACTCAAAGATGAAGGTTTATATTGATAGTCAGAAGATGGAATGATTAGAAAAATCAGTGAATCAAATGATCCAATATAAGAAGTTCTCACAAAGTGGTTTCTCAAAGGTTAACTCAAGGGAAACTAAGCTCTGGAGTTCTCAAATTTCTAAACGCATGCAAACTCTCAAAACTTAGGGAAGAAAATATCAAATGAATGTACTTCTCCTTTTATAGGGAAAAATGACCCTTTGATCCATGCTTGATGTAAATGGACCAATCATATCCCTTTATTTTTTCTTTACAAGAAAACACAAATGTGCTTTCTATATGATCTTTTACATATGAGTCGGAGGATAGAAAAGTATCCACATTTCAGATTTTTTGTTCCTACTTGTTCCTCTTCTTCATCTCCATCGTTTGAATATTTTTGAACCCTTCGACTTATCTTCATGATCCTTCCTTTATTTTGAAAACGTAATATCCTTCCTTCATTTTTTTGCTTTTCTTCACTTTATGTAGACCAATGTTTGAGCATCTTTAGGGTAGAGAATTCCAAAGCAAGTTTTGAATACTCCATCTTCATGACTTGATGAGGGTGCATGTCCAAAAGCACTACCATAGGATTTTTGTTTGTTGCAATAGAGGGGCATCTCTCATGATAGACGATGCCTTGTCGTGGTAGACAAGGTCTATCGAGCTTTGGTCTGTTGATAGAGCAAAAAAACTTGATGGTTTCTATTTGCTCTATATCATTGAAATGGCACTAAGGAGCCCTTGGAAACGGTGTAGTTGCAAACTCTTTCACGATCTATCATGACGGACTGAGGTAATCAACATGAATCTCAAAAAAACACTTGGAGATAATGATGAAATCACCAAAAACACACACATTCATAGCCCATTCAAGCTATTTGTGTTGCTCTCTTGCAAATGCAAATTAGGGAAATGAGGGGAAAAGGTAGTTATGCTCAAAACTTGAAGACATTGATGGAGATGAAGGTGACTAACTATGGTGGATGGAGGTGATGCAGATGTAAATGATTGAATACCTAACAAAACAATAAAAAATTCCTTACCAAAGCTTTCAATCTAGATACTCTACACTCTTACCATCACATGCTTGTCCTCGCACCACACTCCCTCACAATGGCACCAAATTTGGTATTACTCTAAAAAATGTTGAGCACTAATGTAAAAAAACTCCACCTTGTTATTTTCAATCCGTGGAGAGTTAAGGATTATATGAGGACTCTAAGGAACTAATATGATTGAAGGTGAGGTTGAGAAGCATGCAAGATGCACTCATTCATACATTCACACACAAAGACAAGGAGGGGATATAGAGTATGAGCAATGGAATGTGAAGTACTTCATTTACAATCAGCTTACAAGCCTTCTTCTCAAGATTCTATGAAAGTTCCCACAAACTCCAACCTCCCAAATAAGCTCCCCAACTAAATTTATAGATTTTGACTAGTTTGAGCCAGTTTGTGACATAAGATTGACATACTTATAACTTACATTCTAGAGCTAATTTGCATAGTCTAAGGAATTCCAAAAAAAAAGGAATCAAAACTGATATGTGGATTCCACCTAAGCTCCTTAAGCTTGAAGGATCCTCTAGTTGCACAAAATGGAGCATTCTTTACAAAATTGGGTTCCTACGTCTTTGTATATAGAAGAATAGTGATAAAGATCATTGTTTTGGATTTGAATTGTATGAACCATTATCATTTATCTTTACACTCACAACACATGCCTTGCTTTATATGCTTTCACACTTTCTATGCCTACCCCCTTTATGTTGTCCTTGACCTTGACTGTCGACAAATATGCACTAAAATGACGAGCATAAGAGCATCAAAAGCATGTACCTCATGCAAAAAATCATAATCATACATATCCGACAAGATGGTCCATATCACGGTTGCCAAAATTGTTAGCCAACGCTCTCATGCAAAAACAATAAGGAAATGTAGAATCCATAGAGTGAACAATAGGTGGTATGAATATGATATATGAATAGATGGAAATGCATGCACCTATAGGAAGAGAGAGACAAGCACACACATAAGTGCATACGTGCATGCATGCACAAGGCAAGAGACAATGTGCTTCAAGAAACTCTTGTATTGCTCAAGATAAGAGTACAAAGCTTATGAGATTTGTACAACTATACAAGCTATTCTTTACAAATAAGAGCTCTTTCACGTATATAGACTTTTTACGAGCTCTAGCCACATTGTAGTGTTTAACCTAGTTTTAAAAATAGTATCCAAAAGTTGTTTTGAGGTGAAAAGGGTGTTAGAAAATTATGAATTTTGGTGTGGCTATTCTACACATGCCCTTGAAGCTTGAGTAGTAATCCAAGTTATAGAATTAGGGTCCTATTCTTGATTATCTCAACTCATATGAGCGATGTTGTGCCTCACTAGGAATCAACATAAAGTTCTTAAGCTTATCTATCAGGTTTACGAGGACCTCTATTCCTTGGTCCCATGTTATATGAATGATCCCCTTAACAATAAGTTCTCCTTAGCAAGAGTGAGATTCTAGCCCTTGAAGGTTCTAATGGCTACATTCTCTAGCTCATCCCCAAATGCCCTTATCGTCTTCAATGATGCTTTGGTGCTCTACCTTCTCTCTATTTTCAAAGAAAAATGAGCAAGGGTTAAGGTTCATAAACTGATCTTATCACCCCTTGACCACAAAGTTTTGAATTGGATTGTATTGAGATCCCATGAGGAGATTCTAGAAATTCGTAGAGTTGGTCTTCCATTGAGAGCTACTTTCAACAAGTGCATGTTTATTTTCCTAGAAAGTCCTAAGGTGCCCATGTTTTCCTTTATTTTACCTTAGATCCCTCTTTTCAACTGCTTTGATTATAGTTCCTATGAATATTTGCAGAGATCCTAGGATAAATCCTCTTAACTATACCCTTGTAACTAGGGTTGCTTTGGAGATGTGTAAACGAAAGGTTCAAGTTTCCTAATCCCCCTTTTACGGGCGCTTCACAGCTTACCTTCTCTATCAGTTTTGAGGGAAATCCCATGCCTACTCCTAACACTCTATTTTGACTCTTACTACTATTTCTTTCCCTTATTGTGCTCAGAGATGAACAATGTGATAAAGGCTGGGTGTTAGTTCTCCTTCTATCATTGCATAACTCTCCTAGAGAAACCTTTCGACCTCGTATAAGAGACCCCATGGGATTTCTGTAGGAAGGACGTGATGTTTCTAGGCTACCTAGGTTTTGTATTAGGTTTACTCTCTCTTTCCTAAAGGCTGTAGTAGGTGCAGATTAGGTTCTCACATCCCATGGAATTTGTGATGTAGATGCCATCGTCTTGATTCCTTGGGCCTTCAAAAGTTTTTAGATACTACATAAAATCACTTTTATAGCCCTCGCGAATGATAAATCTGCTCCATCTAAAATTAAGCCAACCTAGGTAGGCTTGCCTAGGCTTGGAGGTCTTGTGTATATATTAACCCGATTCAATTGCAAAGAAGAGAGATATCATACCCCTCAAATGGGATCTTTGAGATCTTATGGTTCTATCTTGTCATTCCTAGTTTTTCGTATGATCCCTCTGTCAGATAAATGATAATAGTGGGCCTCAACCCCTCTAGGTATGCCCAAATTTTTTTCGCTGAGATCTCTCTCTCTCGAAAGAATAAGAGGTCTTGTTATTCTAACAAGATCCTTGGAAGAAGATCTCCTCATATCTATTCCTAATTATTTCTCTTAAGGTTAGACTTTTAATGGTGAGGCAATTTTGACTTAGTAAAATATTCAAATTTTCTTTATCTTCACTAACTAGGTGCGCAACCTTTGATCCAATGTGATTTTTTCTAATTTTGTGAGTCTCTGAACAAAATACCATGTGGGGCTCTATCACTTCCTCTTCCAATCGTTATGGTTAGGGTTGATCTTTCCCCCCGTTCCTTTGTCTAAAACTTTCATAGATGCACTATTAGGCCAAGCTTTACCTTCCTGAACTTCTAATCTTCTTCTAAAACCCAAGATTAAGAGGATGTGCGCTAAACTCTCGCGTGATGCTCAGTACTCCGTGCTACCTGGCGGATCCTTCAGCCTATTTATTTCCAAGGCGCACTCTCCTACCCGGCGGCCTATCCTATAGACAATCCTTCATGCTTGTTCGCTTTGTATTACCTCGCTCTCGGAGTAAAAAAACCCGATTTCCCGCGTGACTATTGCTTCCCTACGCAGGAATAGTACAATGCGTTCGCTCCTTCCTGCAATGAGAAAATCGTATACAGGTTCCAACCCATTGTACCGCAACTGGGTATTAACAATGCACCACAAAACAAAAACAGAGAACCCCCCTATTATTCGTCACCTACAAGCAAACCTAGTCCTACCACACCGATATTTAGCCAAACCTCTTTGTAATAACAATCAAGCAAGAACTGAGGAAGATAACACAGAGCTTACCTTGCCTCAGTCCAAAGACGAGTGTCCGCAGCCCTGCACAACCATAGGCCAACTCGAAAGCACGAATGCTTTCTTTTCACATCAAGAAACTCCCCCCCCCCCCCCCCCCCCCCCCCCGGCGCCCCACACACACATACACACGCACACAAGTTCATGTAAAATCTGTATGGCTCTCCACATTGGTTTGTGTCCTGAACACTGTTAATCCTCATTGCACCTGATTAGTAGTATTGATGTTTTTCTTCTGGCGGTTGTTTACAACATATTTCCGTGACGATTTAAAATATCCGGGAAAACTCAGTTTTATAATTTGATGAAAGCAATATGCGTAATAAAATGCTGTAATGTGTATAATATAATGCTACAACTATTGCAGTGACGAAAATGAACATTTTTTATCAGCATGAAATCGGAGAATTTCATTAAAAAGAGAAAGCGAAAACGAGAGGTAGCCACGCAAAATAGATAATATATAATAATTCCCACTAATAAGAGTGTATGTGACAAAGTTACCAACACAGAAGTAGAATATATATATATATATATATATATATATATATATATATATATATATATATATATATATATATATATATATATATATCGATCGATCGAGAGAGAGAGGGAGGGGTATACGAATGTGTATATGTAAATACGCAAGAACGCAATATGTTTTTATATATATGTGTATGCATATATTAGAGAGACAAAGATTTAAATCCGCATTACTTATAGAGCTTCGTGCATGGTAATCAGCCATAGACGTTGAAGCTCTTAACAATTGATACATGAGGTGACTGCTGATAGAAAGATAGAGAGAGGAGTCAGGGTTGCGATCTCAATCTCAAGGTTTTCAATGTTAATCAAAATATTGCATTTTTTTTTTTAGTTTTTTTTTTAACATTCGCGTTCTTCAAAACTCAAGAAAAAGAAACTTTACGACAAGTCGTAATGAAATTCAAGAATCCAACGATGGAACTGGGTGCTATCCAAACTGGATAGCAAACTAAATCATTGGAAAGGGATGCAAGTTAACTTGGCAGGGCTGGCAATGGTGGTTAATACATTTATGCTCTCCACGATTATTTACTTTATCTCGTGCTGGAGATCGAAGGAGAAAGAGTTGGCCAAAGTGGAAAGAATCTGCAGAAACTTTCTTTGAACTGGCGACCCCAACAGTAGGGGGACTCCCAAAATCAAATGGGAAATTTTCATTAGCCCGAAAGACTCGGGGGGCTTAGGTATTTTGGATATCGCTGGGTTGGCTGACAAGTTGGGAGCAAAGTGGTTTATCAAGGCTTGGAGCAATAGTGAGTCCTCTTGGGCTAAATTGATCTTCAGAAACATGAAAGACCTTACCCTAGTTGGCCATCCTGGTTGGAAGGACTTAGGGATCCTCACGTTGTTGTTCTCCCCCCACCGGGTGTCCCCTAAAGGCTCTAGCCTTGTTTGTTCCTTATGGAAGAGTTGGAACAAGGCCAAACAATTCATCACAATCACTGATGAGTGGAAGTGGGCGGCTGGGATGAGACAAAATGACTCTATCTGGTTCCCAATCATCAGCATTAGGGGGGTGGAATCTTGGAACCTCCAAATTGCTAAGCGGCTTTGGAACAAGGGATTCAAACAGTGGAAACAACTATGGAATCAAGATACCGACCAGTGGATCAGATTCGAAGACTTAGACCTGAGACATAGAGTTACCCGCGATGAATGGACTCTTTTTCAAGACACATGTTTAGCATGGGACTGCACAACTACCCGCCTTCTCTGTGCACATGATCTTCCTTGCCTGGAGGGCCTCAAATGGAGCAACGGTAAGAAACTATCCAGAATCCCCAACTTCAAAGTGAATTCAGACGTTCATCACACCCTTAACAAGAAGTGGTGCCTTTCTTGGTCCAAACTCCAAAGGGAACTAAAGTTCATGTCAATTTGGCACCCCCTAATTGAGATCAAAAAGTCCGTTCTCATGTGGCAGATCCTGCATAAGGGTATCTGGTCCAATGCTAAGGCCAAAAAAATTTGTGGCGTGCCCCCATGGTGCAAGTGTTGCCATCGATGCATCGAAGACTTAGTCCACCTCTTCTTCGATTGCCCCAAGTCCCGTGTTATCTAGCATCACGTGACACGGGTATTGAGAATCACGAACCAAATCAACTGGCAACAGGCGTTGTTGGGTGAGGCACTTGGCTGCTGAGCAAGACTATGGAATGCCATCAGGGGCGAGACTCTTTGGAAGATTTGGAGGGAGCGATGTGCTATCAATTTTGGCCAAACTCCAAAGGAATGGTCGATTGAGAAATCCTTGTTTCCTCTAGGAAAAAGAATCTCCCGAGATAAGAGATCTCCATCGTTTAGACATCACTGTATTTATCTCCTTGAAAATAACAAGCTGAAACCCAAATGGGTCCCACATGAGAGAGATGATAGATTTGTCCGCCTCATTTGTAATGCCCTATAGCTTGCCATACTCTTCCCCTGCATTGTGAGATTTGGGGGTCCCATGGGCACTAGTCCCAATCACTTGTAACTTTTCTTATTTTTTTAATTAAAGTCCGGGAGAATAAGCTATGGCGGAACTTCCTTTTGAAAAAAAGAAGAATCAGAAAAAAAGAAGAATCAACAACCGACTAGAGACAATTAAATCTCATAAAGCGTATCCGGAAGTGATCATGTTAGAAGTTAATGGGAGAAAACAGAGATGGAGAGCATAAATCCAGGATGACTAGTTACGTTGATGTCATATCTACTTGAGGGATTTAATTGATGTTGCGTATTTTGACCTGAGCACCACGGATACCTGGCAACTTGCTTTACCTTTACACATATTCATGTGTGTGTGTGAGAGAGAGAGAGAACATTCGCATATACAGGGTAGACGAAATACATACCTCAACTTCAACACAGATTAGCTATCGGGACTATGATGGTTTGAAGCGGCAGTTCACTCAGGAATAATATAATAGAAATAACGTTTCCTTTGATTCGACTACAAAAATGAATGTGTGTGAGAGTGAGAGAGAGAGAGAGAATCGGTCATATTTCCGTATGGACAAGTGATTAGGTATGGGGTATGGGTAAATCAGAAATATTGAAATTCCTCCGAAATGACATCCAACCTGAAGGTTAAAACAGTACCGTAGGGAATGTCGGTGTGAGTCACGTGGAGAAGAGAAAAGGTGTGATTTCCTAAGGAAACTGGTTTTAACATCTCACATAACACGATGAATAGTGTTCGACCAATGCACCCAATAGGCCTTGAATCCATGCCGTCCATCCCCAAAGAACGCCCATGATCCACCCGTTTGAGTTGGCGCTGCTGGACAGATGCAATATTCTAATTCTTCACCTTTTCATTTTTCTCCACATGACTGACACCGACATTCTTGACGGTACTGTTTATACCTTCCGGTCGGATGTCATTTCGGGGCAATCAGAAACCACATACCATAGCTAATCACTTGCCGATACGGAAATTACTCTCTCTCTCTCTCTCTCTCTCTCTCTCTCTCTCTCTCTCTCTCTCTCTCGTACAAATTCATTTTGTAGTCGAATCTACGGAAACGTTAGTTCTATTATATTATTCCTTAGTGAACTGTTGCTTCAAACAATCATAGTCCCGATAGCTAATCAGTGTTGAAATTAAGGGATGTCTTTCGTCTACCCTGTATATGCGAATGGTCTCCCTCTCTCTCATGAATATGTAGAAAGGTAAAGCAAGACGCCATGAATTCGTGGCTTTCAGGTCAAAATACGCAACAGGAATTAAATGCCTCAGCTAGATATGACATGAACACGACTAATCATCCTAGATTTATGTTTCACATCTCTGTTTTCTCTCACTAACTTCGAAGATCACTTCAGGATTCGCTTTTTATGAGATTTACTTGTCTCTCATCGCTTGTTGATTCTTGAATTTCATTATGACTCGTTATGTCCCTCTTCATGTCTATTTCTCTTGAATTTTGCAGAACGTGAATGTTTACAAAACAGCTAAAAATCGCACTATAGGTTGTTCGAATATTCTGCGTACCTTTAAAAACCTTGAGATTCTATGCAAGTCAAAACAGCATCCATTGAGGTCCCAACTTAGAGAAAGAGAACCATCAATAGAAATCCTGACTCCTCTCTCTATCTTTCTCTCAGCTCAGGAGTCACCTCATGTATCAATTGTTAAGAGCTTCAACATCCGTGACTAATTTCCATACACGAAGCTTTATAAGTAATATGGATTTAGAACTTCCTTTAAAAAAAAAGTAATACAGATTTACATCTTTCTCTCTCTAATATATGCATACACGTATACGTAAAAACATAATGCGTAATTGCATAGTTACATACATAGTTACATATTTTGGAGATGCGTGGAGCTATGGTGCTATCATAGATACACATACAGAGAGGAGATATCACGTAGATAGAGAGAGGGAGAAAGAGAGAGAGATGACTATTTTTCGATAAGGTCTCGCGAGTTGAGTCATGAGTTCTGTGCACATTATTTTTGTTTCTCAATTGATTAAGATTATCTCAATGACACATCATCAAATCTCCCCCTCAAGCTCAAAATGAGTTTGGATACAAAATAAAATAAATACATATGTCCATACAAGATAAAATCAACATGAAATGAAATGTAGGTACGAACTAAAGCTTCCTAACTCCTAAAGCTTATCTAAAGTGAATTTCGCTTTGGGAAAAGCTTTGGTGAAGATATCTATCACTTGTTCTCTAATGTTGATGTGAATCAGGTCCACTCCTCTTTCAACTACCTTCTTAGGAACAAAGTGATAGTGAACTTCGATGTCAATCGCACATGGCAAAATGGATTCTTTGATATCATAATGCTACTAACATTCTCACAATAGATGATCGCTTTTCTATCGATGTAGATTTTCATGTCTTCTAGTAGGTACTTAATCCATGTTGCTTTACAAATGGCTTGATTAATGCCTCAATATTCAGCTTCCGAATTTGACAAAGTGAAAGTTGGTTTCTTCTTGCTACTCCATGAAATGGTTGCACTTCCAAGTGAGAATGAAAAGGCACTAGTTGACCTTTGATCCATGATATTTCTTGCTCAATGTGCAATTGTATATACATATGTACATGACTAAACTTTCCTCTCATAAAACAAGCCGGAATTGCACGTTCCTTTCATATATCACAATATGCTTCTCACTACATCCAAGTGCACTTTACATGGTTTATCCACAAACTGACTCACGAAGCCAACTACAAAACTCAAATTTGGTCTCGATTTTGTTACATAAATCAAACTTCCAACCATCTTCCTATACACATATGCTTACCATTACCATCAACTAGCAATCAACATGTTTACAAGCACTCATACCAAATCTCTCAAGCATTTCTAGCATAAAGTTGTGTTATATCATCCAAATTCGTTATTGCATTGAAATTACTTCAATTCTCGAAATATTTTTTACCTTATCCCAAACCTTATATAAAAAATTCAGATCTTAGTTGCTTTTTCAAATGTGCAATCCTCTTTTGATCATTGCCAATTATAATCAAATCACCATCATAAATCACTAATAGAATCGTTTGAGTTCATTGATTCCATACAAATAATGAATAATCAACCTTTGATTGCATCTATATATATATATATATA
>CM035432.1:147227181-147249681 GCA_020310875.1 Ceratopteris richardii
TGTCAATGTGCGAGTTGTATGTGTAAGTATCTATATGTGTATGTGTATGTGTGTATATGTATGTATGCATGTAAGTGTATTTAGCATGTGAGTGTATATGTGTGTCTATGTGTGTGTATGTATGTGTAAGTATATGTATGTGTATGTGTGTTTATGCATATGTGTGTGTATGTGCTTGTGTTTATGTATGTATACATATTCATGTGTGTATGTGTGTATACATATGCATGTGTTGGTAGAAATGCATGTGAGTATGTATGCACATGTGTGTTTGTATGCACATGTGTGTGTATGCATATGTGTGTGTATGCATATGTATGTATGTATGTGCATGTGTGTGTATACATTTATCTATGTTTGTATGCATATGCGTTTATGTATGCATGTGAGTGTGTGTGTGTGTCCATGTGTGTGTATGTATGTGTGCAAGTTGCTATATGTATATGTGTGTATGTGTATATGTGCAACTATCTATATGTGTATATGTGTATATGCATATGTGTGCATTTGTGTATGTGTGTATATGTGTGTATGTGTTTGTGTGTATATGTGTGTATGTATGTATGCTTTTTTTATGTGTGTATGTATGTGTGTATGTGTGTATATGTGTATATGTGTGTATGTGTTTGTGTAGAGCATGTGTATGTATGCATGGGTGGGTATATGTGTGTATGTATATGTGCAAGTATCTATATTTCTATGTCTAAATGTGTATGTGTATGTGTAAATGTGTATGTGTGTGTAGGATTTTGTGTGTATATGTGCATATATATGTGTGTACATGTGTATAGGTGTGCATGTGTGTGTATCCATATGTGTGTATATATGTGCATGTGTGTATATGCATATATGTTTATGTATGTGCATGTACCTTTGCTTGTTTGGTTGCTTCTTCACTGGTTCACTCTCATTTGGTCATTCGCTCTCGCTCTCTCACTTGATCCTAGCACAAATGTGCTGGGAGATTTCAATTTTCTTTTCACAAGTTGTCGCTTATGTGGTGCTAAAGCATCATAACTAGTTTGTGATCATTGCTACTCTTGCACTAACATGGGATGCTCATAGCAATTGTAACTAAAAGCATCACTTATGTGATGTTGTTCATCGCTTATGTGATGCTCCCGATTTAATTTTTTTATTTCTGTTTTGTAGTGTCATTTATGCGATGCAAACTACCATTAAGTGTCCCATAAGTGACTATCCCTGGTTATTTTTTTCAATTGGGGGATTTCTATGCCCCCTTTATTCTTGTAGTGTATGCATGTGTGTATGTATGCATGCATGCATATAATTGAATATACAGGTGTGTATGTAACATGTTTGTGAGTGTGTGTATATGTGTGTATGTATATATGTACATATGTGTGAAAAAGTGTGTGTATGAACATGTGTGTATGTATGTGTCTCTCTTATGTGTGTATTCATGTGAGAGTGTATGTGTATGCATATGTGTATGTATGTGTGTGTATGCATGTGTGCATATGTATGTATGCATATGTATGTGTATGCATATATGTATACATGTGTGTATGTATGCATATTCATGTGTGTATATGTGTGTGTGTGTATGTATGCATGCATATACATGAGTATGCGTGTGTGTGTATGTATCTCTATCTCTCTCTCTTTCTCTCTCTTTATATCTCTCTATTTCTCTCTCTTTAATATCTCTCTCTCTCTTTATCTCTCTTTCACCTCTCTCTCTCTTTCTCTCTCTTTCATCTCTCTCTCTATCTATCTATCTCTATCTCTATTTCTAATAAAGAACAAAACAATAACTCACATCTATGTGTGTGTATTTATCTCTCTCTCTCTCTCTCTCTCTCTCTCTCTCTCTCTCTCTCTCTCTCTCTATCTCTCTCTCTCTCTCTCTCTCTCTCTCTCTCTCTCTCTCTCTCTCTCTCTCTCTCTCTCTCTCTCTCTCTCTCTCTCTCTCTCTTTGTCTCTCTCGCTCTCTCTATCTATCTATCTATCTCTATTTCTATAAAGAAAAAAATAATCACATACATCTATGTCTCTCTCTCTCATCTTTCTCTCTCTTTGTCTCTCTCTTTCATCTCTTTCTCTCTCTATCTCTATTTCTAATAGAGAACAAAAAAATTGCTTACATTAATGTGATTCTTTCCATCACTATTATCAAAGCCCAATCAACATCATCTCTTCTCGAATTCCAATTAACCGACACCAAAAAGCTCCTACAAAAGAGAAGAAAAGAGAAATTAAAAAAGAGAAGACATAGACAATGAGAAAGGGTAAAGGAGTACATGCATCACTTACCAAGATGCGAGATCTAAAGAGAGAGTGGTCTTTGTAGAGGAGAGATGGGTGTCTGTGTGTGCAGAAGATGTTCACAAAGCTAGTGATGAGCACAATGTACTCGTGGGTGCAAACTTGACAGAAGCAGAATGTTGTATGCACTTCAAAACAAAACGGAGTGTTGACCTTTTGCTCTTGGGTTATTAAAACATGCTGTTGGTATAAGCATCAATATAGGTGCCAGTATGAGCATCGGTATTTCCAAGAATATATCGACACTTATACTGATGCCTACACGGATGCTTATATTGATGCATATACTAGGACTTATACTAGTAATGTTATTTTTTGGCATCTATACTGGCAAAAAGCTTTCAACGGCTATACCAATGTTCAAGTGATCATCGGTATGATTAACGTGGTCTTTCGAGGCATTTGCAATAGTTATATCGACACCGAGGTGTGACCCTCGGTATGCCTAGCATCAATATGCCCGTTGTGTGTTGTACTGAGTAGCTTCCATTGAATCCTTTAAGTTTTTCCATGTCACTTGTTGGACAAAATATGTGCATATAAGAAAGGATCCTAGGGTCTCTTTTAGACTATCAACACTTAAGAAATTGTGGGAAATTAGATTAGATGCAACAAAGAGATTTGATGATACACAAAGAAAAGGGAAGGAAGCTTATGAGAAACATTTATGGAAAAAAAAAATTACAAATTGCTATGTTTATTCTCTTACATAGACCACATTTGCGAGGAAAGTGGCTTCCTCATATGGAAGTACTGTACAAAATTAGAGAATTGCTACAATGGAGTGAAGTGCAAATTGAGACTTTGGTGGCCAAGGCCCTACCACTGATCAATATCTCTAGGCTCAAGGCCTACCATCATTGATAAAATGGAAGCTCTTTGGGATCACCTAGCACTTGTAAAACTTTGTCCATGTTGTACGTAACTCTTCTCATACTCCTTTTTCCTTAGTTCTTTTTTTCATTTTCATCAACTCTTATTCTTTCTTTTTATGTTCTTTTTCTATTTGGATTTCACTCCATAGCCTAATTTATGAGAATCTTACTAGAATACTTTAGGAAATTTTCTTGAATTTTGTAGATTTGATTTGAAATTGTTTTAGAAATCTTTCTGTTTTTATAATACACTTTTTCTTGTTTTTCTTGTGTAATCTGATGAGAAAGGGAAGCTCTCTAGTTTGTTTTAGAGGGGGAGTTTTCTTGAGATTGTGGCCTATTTTCTAGAATTTATTTTTTATTTTTGCATATTTTCTTATATTTTTTGGCATTTCATTTTGGCTTTTCTATATTTCAAGGCTTATTTTAAGAACAAGAATGTAGAGAGAGAGAGAGAGAGAATGAGAAAGATAGAGGTAGAAAGAGAGGAGAGAGAGGTAGAAAGAGGGAGGAAAGATATGTAGAGATAGGGGGTGAGAAGTAGAGAATATATATATATATATATATATATATATATATATATATATATATATATATATATATATATATATATATATATATATATATATATATATATATATATATATATATATATATATATATATATATATATATATATATATATGTGTGTGTGTGTGTGTGTGTGTGTGTGTGTGTGTGTGTATGTATACATGCACACACATATACACACACACACACACACACACACATATATATATATATATATATATATATATATATATATATATATATATATATATATATATATATATATATATATATATATATATATATATGTGTGTGTGTGTGTGTGTGTGTGTGTGTGTGCATGTATACATACACACATGCACACACACACATATACATATATATATATATATATATATATATATATATATATATATATATATATATATATATATATATATATATATATATATATATATATATATATATATATATATATATATATATATATATAGGCATACGTATGAGTGTCAGCGTTACTGATGGTCAAGTGATCATCAGTATGATTAATGTGGTCTTTCCACACATTTCTAATGGTTATATTGATGTCACGGTATGACCGTCGTTATGCCTAGCATCAGTATGCCCGTCATATGTTGTAGTCTTTGATCCAAACAATATATCCAAGTGTATTTGCTTTAATAATCAAAGAGTATCAAAACATGAAATGAGCAATGAGCTAATTTTGTTCTAGTAGGTCCAATTACATAGCTATGAGTCAGCTCTAGAAGTCTCTTTCTATGCATTTTTCTTCTTGGAAGCTTCATACTCTAACATTTACCAAATTCACATGCTTCACATATTCTGTAACGGTATAAATGACGGAATCTCAGTAGACCATGCAATGATGTTTGCTTCTCCATACACCAACTTCCTCAAATTTATATGACCAATTCTCTTCTACCACAATTCAACTATATCAGAGATCACATTGTTCTTGGAATACATATTCGCATAAAAAGGCTGGCCCCCTATCAAACATGAAAACTATACCCATTTTCTTTCCATGACCAAACAATTTCTATCTTTTGCCATACTTGAAATCATGTATGAAACTATCATGATTATTAAATATCACATCCTTACTTTGATCTGTAAGATGGTAAACCAAAACTAAGTACTTTGTAGTATTAAGCACCTATAAAACATCACTCAATGCATTTTGGAAACCATTCTTTTGTACTACATTTCCAATGTTGTTAATTAGGTGTAAAGTATCATCACTAGTTGTCACATACTCTTTAATCTTCAAAGGCAATTTAGAAACAAACCGATCTCCTATGCTTCTTATATGATTTATGCAGCCATAAAATTAGGGGAAAAAATGAGCCTTACATGGACCTTGTAAGGATTCTTAATTTTTAGGGATTAAAAAGCTTAATCTAGGAGATTTGGGAGTTATATAAAACCACTATTGCCATATTCTCAAATAAAATAATGATTGAGCGAATTTTGTGTTTGAATTTAAAAAGGGAAATTTTTTGGCCTTTGGATGATCCAATTTAATGGCTAAGATTGAAAGGTTTGAAGTAGTAGAGAGAGAAGATCTGACATGCATGGGAGCTAGGATGGATCCCACGATTTTTTTTCCACATTCTCTACATGTTTTGTGACCCTTGGATGGGAGAAAATCCAACGCACGCCTGGATTTGGGGCTGATCTCAATTCGAAAATGGTTGTGAGCCATTGGATGAGATGCTAATCTGATGGAGATCTGCAATTGGGGCTGAGAATAATTTTGTGGTGATTTTGGGCTGTCCGATGCACCAATAATCGGAGGGATCATACTTAAAGGTGCCTTTGCCTTTTGGCATCACATCCTGAGTCATTAGATCAAGTGTAGATCCAATGGCCTCCATTTTAGGTGCTGAAACTTGGCCTCCATTTTTCACGTCGTGGGAGTCTTCACACGTGTGTGTGCAACTTCTACACACTTTTGGGTCGTTGGATTTGTGTCTATCCAAAGGTGCAGCACAATCGGTGTTGATCACCATTCGGGAGGGCCTTAGAGCTATTAGATAGACCTATAATTCGACGGCGCTGGTCACCTCGCGCATGCCAATCTTGGATCAACTTGTGGGAACACATATGAGCCATAGGATCCTTTTTCGATCCAAGGGACATGCAAAAATGGCTACAATTCGTAATCAAATTTCATACATGCCCTCCGATCCAGAGACCAATCTAATGGTCTACAATAAAAGGCGCTTTTTGGGACTCCATCCAATCTTGGCCGTGCATTTCAAACTGATCCAAGGGCCCAAATTTAATGGTGCCTTGACTTTTCCCACTCAAAACCATTCAAATGCACAAAAGCAGGGTCTCTAAGTGGTTTTTTCCTCTTTGACCACACAAAAACAAGGGAAGCCTATGCCTAGCCTATGTGATTAAGGGACTAAACTCTGTCCACCACCCTCTTCTCATTGGTCCATCACTAATCACTCCTTAAGCTAAACGGCCCATGCAGGGTTCATTTTTTCCCCTAATGATCTATGTACCAGTTCATATCATTTCCTGATTTAGACATGCTATCTACCACATGCTCGAATGTAAAAATATTATCTCTAACATAATCTCTATATGAACTCTCTGTTAAGAAGTTTCTATGTGATGCGTAATGAGCTTTACTTCTTCCTCTTTGAATATTTTTTTATGATAGCAATCCTTCTCAAAGTGGCCATATTTGTTGTAATGGTAATAGTTTCCAAGTTCTTGTGATCTATCTCCTCATCTTGAATTTGTTCTACATCTTCTCTTCGCATATCCACAGAGTTTGAGTGTCTAGAGCTCAATGAGCCATAGCTAGAACCTCTTCCTCTATGTTGAAAGAATGCATGATCTTTTGAGTTTCCACTTTTGATGCATTCAAGCCGCAATTCACTTCTTTCATCATATAAAGTGCCACTAGCTATTCAAGATCAAGCATAATGCCACTTATTGAAATGGAAGTGTCTAAGCTCTTATATTGTGGTTCTAGACCATTCAGCATAATAGATACTATGTCATCATCTTCCACCTTACAATTTATGAATGCTATACACTATTCGACTTCCGCTTCAAATGTGTTTTCCTAGCCTCTCTCGATGTACCATAGATTTTGTGAACAATATCCCAAGGTTACTCTGTGTGTGATATGAATGATCCATAGCTGAGCTGCCCTAACTCTACATGTACCTCCCTCTCTCTCTCTATGTTTGTGTGTAGCAAACGAGAAAAATTTACTATCAACTTCAAAAACCTAGGAAATAGCCATTTTCTCATGGGTAAATGATTATCGAGACTTTGTGAGAGGCCAATATGCTGGTTTTACCATAGATGTAAAAAATTGTAGAAAATGATAAAGGAAGAACACTTAGATAATGGAAAGAGAGAGATAACAAAGTGAATTTTTTGAGTCACAACACACAAGAAACTCTATTTTGGGAGACGTTCAATACTGAACCACCTAAACGAAGGTTCAATATTGTTTCGAGGTCTTTTCTTCCACCTAGAAAAATGTAAAGAAAATGTAAGGAAGAAATATTGTTTAGGGAAATCTCATCTCAAGGCATGCTTGTCCTCGTATTGAAAACAAGGAGACTTGTAAGTCTATCACGACAAGTACATTTCTCCCTTGATGATCACGAAATATTTCTTTACACTTAAAATGCGGCCTACTACAACACGAAATGGGAGCCTTTTTAACATACAGCTACATACAAGAGATTATTTCGTTCATATGGATTTGTTCATCACATCAGACGCTGAAGAAAAATTGAATCTTGGAGGTATTCAAGCAATAGGTGGCCAAGGTAGGTAGTTTTATGCAAGTCTAATAAAAGGGATGGAATTTTTATGTAAAGCAAGAGATGGATGAAGATGAGGCTCCAAGGAGAGTAGAAAGAGCATAACAACCCGAAAATTCAAGAGTTGGAAGAGGAAAAAAAGGACGAAGAAACCAACAGAACATTTATAAGTGTTGCTAGCAATCCTCTACATTATCCAAGTGATTGCTACCATAAATATAGAGCACAAGGTGACTATGAAAAATTACATCTAACTCAATTGAAAATGATAACGTGATCGCAATGAGCCATGGATATGGAGATAAGTAGTGCTGGATGAAGAATTCAATCATTGAAGGAAGCACTGAAGGATAGAAAAACTCAAAGAAGGCTCAAAGGGAAAGCAGAGGAATCAAGACAAGTCAAGGGCATACCAAGAGAAGAAGGGACACACAAAAAGTCCCATGAAGAGATATTCATTTGTATTTGTTTGTGCCTAAAACTAGTGAAAAGGAGCCTATTTATAGATTAGAAAGCCCTTGTAAATAAATTGTGGGACCCACATTTACATGGTAGTGAAGTCCTCGAGCCTTTGGTAACCTACCTACACCTCCACAAAAGCATCATATTTTTGTGAAAATTATTTGGACCTAAAATGGATCCCATGGCTTGTTTTTTTAACTAGGGTGGCCATTATTGTTTGAAAAGGGCACCAACTTGGAGAATATCTATATAATCCAACTATAACCCACTTTCTAAGGACTTTTTGCTAATGCATTAATAGAAGAGAGCTTCTTGGAGCATTCTCACCACCGCCAAGGAAAGAGCTCTTTGAACACTTCACATGATGGCAAGTTTGAATGGAAAGGTTTACGTGTTTCTCTTGTTGCTTGTCCTACATGTGGTAGCGTGAATTCAAACATTTGGAAGGGATACCGATCAACAGAAACCATAAAGATTGGAAAAGAGACTGAAGGAAGTGATCGAAACCCCCATGGCATAATTTCCTTCACAAACCCACAAAATTAACAAAAGTCACATTGGATCAAAGGTTCGCCTCCAAGAAAGAAAGTTTGAATATTTTTTTAAGTCTTAATTGCCTCACTATTAAACGTATAACCTTAAAAGAAATGGTTGATAACAGATCTCGCAAGATCTTCTTCCAAAGATGTTGTCAGAAGAGCAGGTCCTCTTATTCCTTCGGGAGAGATATTTTAGGGAATATACATCGTGCATACCCAGAGGGGATGAGACCCGCTATTTATACAGATCTAATAGGGGGGGTCATAGGAAGAACTAGGAGTGAGAAGACAGACCCAAAGGATCTCAAAGATCTCACTCAAGAGGTATGATCTCCCTTCTTCCTGAATAAATTAGTGTATTTCATCCAAAAGTATTAACAACACCAGGTTGTATGAAGGCAAAGTTGGAGAGACAAGAGAGAATATTTAAGTTCAAATCAAGGTATCATAGGAGAGATCGTGCAAGACCTTTTCCTCAATGAGATCCTCTTTGCATAGCACAACCTCCAAGCCTAGGATTAGCATATTTGGGCTGTCCCAACTTTAGATGGAGCAAATTTATCATTGACAAGGATTATTAGATTTTTTTAATGCATTATCTAAAGACGTTGGAGGGCCCAAGGAATCAAGCCACTGGGAGCTGCATCAAAAAACCCATGGGGATTCAAGAAATATAGCCACCACTAAGAGCATAAGATAATTTTCACGCATTACTACCTCAAGAAAAGAGAGAGAACACATATTGCAAAAACTACCGGACCTAGGAGTACTTCTCTCTCTCTGTCTCTCTCTCTCTCTCTCTCTCTCTCTCTCTCTCTCACACACACACAGACACTCTCTGACACACACAACAACACCCACACTTTGTTAAGGTAAAATGTAGGTGTAAAAAAGAGTTTGAGAGGTGCTATATATACAAAACAAGTGCACCAGCTAAATAAGCAAGTAGGAAATCACATAGAAGATGGAAAGGAAGCTACCTTATGTTCACGTGAGAGTCCACAACCTCCTAACATGAATGTCAAAGCAGATATACCTTCAAAAGCTTTATCTTCTTTGCATTGGGAGGCAAATATGTTGGGAATAATGGATGGACACTCCAAGAGAATGAGTAGGTCCTGCCAAATCCTGCTTTGTAACAGCCCTTTGATGCTTCAGAGTTGATAAGTAGACCTTCTTAGCTTTCCAATACCACCATAAAATGGCGTATGTACTTTGGAAATGATGTATGAACCAAATAAATCAAAACAGACAACTTTGAACTTCAAGCCTTCAAGAAAACCTTCTATTTTTTACTTGACACATGCTGTATCTTTTGCTCAGTATGACCAGCACAATAGGAATTGGAAAAATTCCTTTTAGGAGTATCTAATTAGCTTAGCAAGCTAACTATTCCAAGTGAAAAAAAATAACTATGCTCAGAGAAATCAATTTAGCAAGTAAACCTTTACCCCCGATATTTTAGGAATGTTGCAGACTTTGACCAGTGATCACCTCGACGAGCTTTTCTATGAAATGGCTGAATAGAAAACCTTCAAATTTTGATAGCATGTAGACACTTTGAGTTGGTTCCAATAAGCTATAGATCTTTGAATTTGGTAGAGAAATGAGTGAGATATGCTCTCCACAAGTTGACAGACTTATAGACACTATGAGAGAAAACTCAGAAATGAACAATGTAGATATATGTATTAATGAACACTTGTGTACAATGCCATAGGCATGAAGATCATTGCCTAATGGTGTAGATAGGTGTGGGCTAGAGTATAGACCTCCCACACACTCAGAATTGATAATGAGAAGCTCGGAAAGTGACTCTTCTGCTTGCAACTTTTTGATGATCACTTTTATAGTAGTTGAGTTCAAAGTTTGAATTTGAATTCAAACTTTTGGCTCCCTATAATCATGCTCCTACATCCTAGGAGATATTCCATCAATCAAAGCTAACTTTTCCACGAGTTCCTTTTGGTAGGTGTTTACAAAAATTCCAAGTCAAATGTGACTTTTACAAAAGGGTAAAGTGGTAATTAACCACTAGCATTGGTTCCCATGCTTCTCCATTTATGTATGTACTTCAAGCCAAATTTGTAGGCTTGTGAATTGCACCAACAGCTCCCCCTCAAGCGAAACATTTTGGCTTGGTCTTCATCCTCCAGTCTTCAAGTATATCGTGCAATCCAATCATTGATTTGAACCTACAAAGTTTGGTTCCATCCAAAGCTTTAGTTAACAAATCTGCAAACTGCATATTGGTTGATACATAGGTTAGTTGAATGTCCTTGCTTAGTAGCTTCTCTCTCACATAATGGTAATGGACCTCTATATGCTTGGTCCTAGCATGATAGATAGGATTAGCTGCAAGGTGAAGTGAGCTTGTATTATCTCCAAATAGCAATGGTGAGCTTGTATACAAACCCAATTCTGTATACAATAACTTGATCCATATGGCTTCTTGGGTGGCATTAGCCAATCCTCTATACTCTGCTTCTGTAGAAGATAAAGCAACAATAGGTTGCTTCTTTAAAGACCATGACATTGGCTTATCACCTGCAAATGAAATGTATCCTGAAGTGCTTCTCCTATCATCCTTGCATCCTGTCCAATCTGCATCTTAATAGATCTTAATGTCTAAGTCTGGTGTGTAAGGAAAATACAAACCATGATGTTGAGTGCCTTTGAGGTACTTTAGAATTCTCTTGGCAGCTTCTAAGTGTGGTACCCTTGGCTTGTGCATGAACTCACTTAGCACACTAACTCCATATGCAATATCTATCCTTGTTAAGGTAGCATAGTTCAAGTTTCCAACTATACTTTGGTAACCTGTAATATCATCAATTTCATCACCTTCATGTGCACTTAGTTTTAGGTTTACCTCCATTGGAGTACTCGCAACTTTGGCATCCTGCAAATGAAACTTCTTCAACATATCCTGTATGTATTTTTTCTGAGTAATATATATTCCAGAGTTAGTATAGACTAACTCAATTCAAAGAAAGTACTTTAGTAGACCAAGATCATTGATCTTGAACTCCTTCATCATCTGGTTCTTGATTTGTCTGATTCCATTGACATCATTACCTGTAAGTATGACATCATCAACATATACACATAGGTATATTACCTCTGAATTACTTCTCTTAATGAATAGAGAAGTCTCTGCCTTGCTCATGACAAAATCTTGGTCCTGAAGGTATGTGGTCAACCTGTGATTCCATGCCCTAGGTGCCTGCTTCAATCCATAAAGAGATTTATTCAATTTGCACATATGTGTTACCTTGTTTGGATTCTCATAGCGAGGAGGTTGTCACATATATACCTCCTCTGAAATCCATCCATTCAAGCAAGCATTTTTTTCCATCGAATTGATACATGTTCCAATTTTTAGATGCACCCACACTCACCAATACTCTGATGGTTGGCATCTTGGCCACACGTGAGAATGTTTCTTCATAGTCAATGCCTTGGGTTTGCGCAAAACCCTTGGCCACCAATCTGGCTTTGTACCTGCTTATTGACCCATCAAAATTTCTTTTGATTTTATAGATCCATCTGGATCCAATTACCTTCATGGATTCTTTCTTAGGTACTAGTTCCCATGTGTCACTTTCTTTGAGTGCTTCAATCTCCTCATCCATAGCTTCTTTCCATTATTTCTTGGTCTTTGCTTCTTCATATGATCCTGGTTCTTCAATAGACAAATCTTTGGCAAGATGAAAAGAGTGTTTAGTAACAAGATATGTACCATACCCATATCTGATAGGCTTTTTGCTCTCCCTTTGTGATCTTCTAATCGATTGATTTGAAGATTTAGGTATGTCCTTGACTTTGCCCTTGGACTTCCATGCCTTGAACTCTTCAAGATTGATAATATCTTCATCATCTGAAGTAGTGTCTTCATTCTGACTAGGTTCCTCCTTAGCAAGACTTGGAAACTCCTCCTCCAAGTCTTGAAAATTTTAATTTCTTTTAAGTCTTAATTGCCTCACCATTAAACGTAAAACCTTAAAAGAAATGGTTGATAATAGATCTCGCAAGATCTTCTTCCAAAGATGTTGTCAGAAGAGCAGGCCCTCTTATTCCTTCGGGAGAGATATTTTAGGGAATATACATCATGCATACCCAGAGGGGATGAGACCCTCTATTTATACAGATCTAACAGGGGGTCATAGGAAGAACTAGGAGTGACAACATAGACCCAAAGGATCTCAAAGATCTCACTCAAGAGGTATGGTCTCCCTTCTTCGTGAATAAACTAGTGTTTTTTATCCAAAAGTATTAAGAAAACCAGGTGGTATGAAGGCAAAATTGAAGAGACAAGAGAGAAGTGCGAGATCCTTGAAGAAAATTGCAAGCATGGAGACTATATGAATTGCTTAGCCCTAGCCATTAGAGCAACACTCACTTCCATGTACCCAACTAGTTCTCATGCTCCCTATTTTGAAAATTGAATTATGATGGGGATTGCGTAAGATTATGTGTCAAGTTCTTTTCCATAATGAAGCCTTAATGGAAGTGTGTTTTATATAATTACATAGAAATGTCTCTGGTGTCGAATTTAAGTTGCAATATTTTTTATGGTCAGATGCTCTCTGTTAGTGTACGGAAGTTAGTACTTAGTGACTTGAAGTGGCTATTCCATATATGGTGTCTCCCCAAAATCCTGAGAATGTGCTGAATTTCAAGCTTACTTTGTGCTTGGGATTACTCAGGGTTTCCTAGGGGTACCAATATCTTTGGTGATCCCATAAGATTTACCAAAGTGGGTCACTATGTCTCATGTCACAAATGGGGCATCCGAGTTGACATGTGCACTATCTCACAATGCAATAGGCACACTTGCTAGAAGAGGAGCAAATAGGGTTTTTGCATTGGTGGTATGAGGAGTTTAAAGATGTTAATGATGATGCTCTTAGGAGCACCAGGTAGATTCCAACAGTGATGTTACCATAGACAAAGGACATTGACAGTAAGGGTGAAGAGAACTGACGGGACCCAAGTCCAAGAAGGGAAGGGACCACTTCCAAACACCTCTTTTGGGTGGTCAATTGACTTGTGGGTGCACAAATAGCCTGTCAAGTCTTGACAAGATGAATTAGGTTCAGCTTTCCACCTTTAGCATGTATAGAAACAACATTTGAGCCAGTACAAGGAATAAGGAGACCCCTAGTGAGATAGATGGCTAATTAACCATAACGTATGAACCCAAGAGTGGATGCAATGTAATTTAGTGCAAAGATGTATCTTGATGCAGACAACCATGTCAAACAGCTTTAAACAGAGTGGGATACTAGCAAGTTTGATCCATTTTACAATCATAACATTGAAAGGAGCAGTTCATAGCTACAATTACAAGCAAAGGTGATGGAGTGGTTCATGCACTATGGCATGCTTGCCTTTGATGACTATGATAACTTGAAGAATAGATTTTTGTCATGGTTCAAGGCATAAGAGACCCTTTAAAATGTATTAAAGAAGTTATTAAAGATAAATCAAGGTGACTTATTATTCAAAGATTACGTGAAATAATTTCAAAAATTGTTAAACCTATTATAGCAAACACAAAGATGTTCCTGGGAGAACGTAGGGACTACTCCTCTTGAGGATCATGCAAACAATTAAAGATTGAGATAGCAAGGGTCTATGTCTCCTTAGCCAACAAACATGATTTCATTGAATTGTTCAAAGTAGCCATGCACCTAGAGTGCCAATTTGGCTTAATCATTCAAAGAAAGGATACGGAAAAAATAAAGAATATGACATAGATAAAAATACAAAAGATTCCAATGACTCAGATCAAGATATTGAATCGTCCACTCAAGTTATTGAATCAAACACTACGTCAAAATAGATGATGACGACGAAAAATGGGTATGTAGGAAAATCAAGCATAATATTAAAAAGAAAACAAGGGAAAGGAAGCATGAAAAACTAAGAAACATCAAGCAAGCCAAGGATCAAGATAGTACCTCGGATCCGACATTAACAAATTATTTTGGAGTAATTCAATTCCTTATAGCAATCGCCATGATAGAAAAAACAGTTGTATTGCCTCGTATGCTGGTAGTTAGGGCATGGGTATGAGACATGTTATTATAAACCAAATTATAGAGGGAGTCAATATCCTCTATTTAAAATGGAGGTGCAATCAAATGTAGTAGCACCTCAAGATGTCCTAGTGATGCCTCCTTAGTGTGGATGAGGACGAGGTGTGTAGCACAATACATGGCAAGTGTTAAGGTAGTTTCACACATAGGGAGCCATTCATGCACCTTGTACATATTGTAGGTTGATTAGGTATCACAAGGCCCAACATGTGAGCTTTGGTGCAAGCATCAGACAGGGAAAGCAATCTAAATCCTCAATCCATCACCTAACAAACACATAGTAGGAATGTCAAAGGACATAAAGATGAAGGGACTTGTGAAAGTAAACATGGTGATAATAGAGTAGATGACGCACATTGTAAGTAGGTCTTGTTTCATTGAATGTGAATGCATTCCTTGTTATGGACCTACAAGAATTATGATATTGCTGGAAATACGTAGAGCCAAATCAAAGTCTAGACATGGGAAAGATTAGAAGCAAGAAAGATCCAATTATTCTATTGCTTGGAGTGCACATGTTCAAGTTTTAAAGAATTCCTTAATGAAATAGGCAAATACCAATTTAGACATGGGGCATGCTCTACCACATGTGGCACACATAATAGTCAAAGAGGGTGTAGTAGAGATTAGGGTATGGGAAAGGTGATTTTTCAAATGGTCTCTTAGATGCTTTTGTATGAAGCACTAGTGGATGTACTATTTTCTCTAAAACAAATGAACTCTTGGCATCAGCCTAGGGTGCACTAAGTAGCTATTATAATAGTTTTCCAATCAAATTTAGAATATTCTAGCTTTAGGGAGTCATGATACAAGGTATTAAATCTATTGAGGTGGAAACAATGTAGTTTTTTGAATAATTACAAATGAAAATTGACTATGAGGTTCCTATTTATGATGATGAAATACAAGATCTAGAGTTGAATGATGTTCTAGTAGATGGGGCTTCAAGCATGAATATCCTCTTAGATTCATTGTGTGTCCAATTGAAGTTGAGAAACTGGGCCCCTACCCCTTTCTAGGTGAAGATGGGCGATCAAAGGCGCATGCAACCTTTGGATATCCTATGTAAAGAGCTCATTGATGTTGAAGGTTTGAACTTTGTGATTCTCAAGCTACACGAGGTAGCATGTGCCTATTCTAGGATTCTTGGATTATTGTGGTTTCATGCAGCAAAATTTAAGCAATTGTGTGTAGCATATATGATTATCGTAAAGAAAAGTAAGAAAAGAATTAAAGTTATTGGTGATTCGTTTAAAGAACGTGCCTGTTTTGTTCTATACATAATATGCATAAGGAATTAATATGTTTAAGGCACTAATTGATGATGAGGAGGAAGAGTTTTTATAGAGAAACAAGATAGTAGTTCCTTTTTTGAAGTTGCTACTGAACAAGAGTAGTAATTAGTAAAAGTTGAAGAAATAGGTTAGGTGCAAGAGACTATAGCAAATGCAAAAGAAAAAAAAAATTAAGAGTGCAAGAGTTAAAGAGGATAAGCTTATGGATATGAACTTGGGAACAAAAGCAAAGCCAAGGATGGTCAAGGTATCTATTGAACTAGATTCAGATTTGAGGTACAAACTTGAACCCTTATTACAAGAATATTAGGATGTGTCTTTTAGTAGCACTTCTAAAGTGAGTTCACACCACAATATTGTTTTCTCAAAGCATCATTGTTCCTAGGTATAAAGGAATCTTTGTTTCTCACTAGTACTATGGGTGCTTGCTCCATAGGAAGTGATCAAGATTCCCATGGTCTAGTGAATTGGGGAAGTTCTTATAAGGATAAGTTAGATAAATGTATCACCAAGCAGATTTAGAGACTCAAAGGACTAAGTTTTGTGCAAGAATGTAAAACTAGCTCAAGCTATGTTGGATGTCCATCATCTTATAAATTAGACAAGCTTACTCAAACCATAGTTAATTTTAAAAGGACTTTTGGAGAGGTTAGAGCAATTACTTACTAAACCTAAGGTTCTAGCTACACCAAATGCTTAGAATAGTGGAAGTGAAAGGATAAGCTTAGCACCCCAAGAAGCTTATGTTCCTAATTCTACTGATGACAGAATTCCTTCCTCAATAAGTCATTACTCCCAAGAGTTCTTGAGAGAGATGAAAGAGGAGAAATGGGTCAAGGATAGAGAGAACCCTCCTCCCATTAAAGAGGAGGATGATCCTCATTATCAATTTCCTCAGGAAATTGCGAATAGTGTCCGATTGAGATACTTATTCATAGAGATGTTCCACCCTGCAATGGAACCCTTACATAAATCATTAGATGAGAAAGCATTTGTCCATTCAGTAGGATTAGATTCTTCATGGATGCATGAGGATACACACTTATGGATGTGTAAAGTTGTAGTCGACAAAAAGAAGAGATTAGATGCTAGAATCTTAGGTGCTAATGAAAACATTTGATCCCTTCAAGACCTAGCCTATGCACCTATGGTATTTCCCGAAAAAGAATTTGAACCCCATCACTGAGCTGAAATCTTACCCATGATGTACATAGTTGTAAATGAGAAACAATGAACTCCCCATTC
This sequence comes from Ceratopteris richardii, assembly GCA_020310875.1. Classification (NCBI taxonomy): domain Eukaryota; kingdom Viridiplantae; phylum Streptophyta; class Polypodiopsida; order Polypodiales; family Pteridaceae; genus Ceratopteris; species Ceratopteris richardii. The sequence goes on from CM035432.1 coordinate 147,244,364, forward strand.
GGATAAAGATGGCTATGGCATCTCCATATGCAAGATAGAACCCCTAATATTTGATCTAGTTGTAGAAGAGTGTGAGCCTAGTATGCCTGCACTAACTAAAGATAGTGATCAAGATGATGAATCCATCATCATGCAACCATTTTTCACTTTAGAAGAAGAGTACCTTTATTTGGTAGATGATATGACTCAAAAACCAGAAGAGTGTAAACCTTAGATGAAGTTAACTATGCAAGTAGATGACAAGGTTGATAAAAAGAAACCTAAGAAAAATTACCCCACACAAGAAGAAGAAGAAGGATATTTATTTGAGGTGCTAGAAAATTTCAAGAAATATGAAATAAAAGATAGGAAAATTATGATACTAATGACTAAATCAGAAGGTCTCATAGGAGAAGCATATGATAATGATGAGACTAAGAAGATAATATTAACATTCAAAGATGGAGAAGAGAGATGTACCTGCATAGGATAGGACCTACGTGAGGAAGAAGAATGAGAGTTAATTGAGTTGTTGAGAGTATATAGTGATGTGTTTGGTTGGAACTATAAATACATGAAAGGAGTGGATCCAAACATCTATTCTCATAGGCTCCCCATGATTGTAGAAGCCAAGCTAACCAAGCAAAAGTCTTACATGTATAATGACAATTATGCAGCCAAGATAAATGAAGAATTAGATATGCTAAGAAAATCAAGATTTATACGAGATTGAGCTTACCCAAGAGGTATCCCCCAATGTGCTAGAGACCAAAAAGGATGGAAAACGTCATGTGTGCATTAACTTAAAAACATTAATGGCACCACCATATGAGATAGTTATCCACTTTCTATCACCGGATACCTATTAGAACGAGGAGCGGGCAAGGAATTTTATAGCTTCCTTGATGGACTTTTGGGTTACAATCAAGTAGCCATCACCCTAAAGGATCAACATGAGATAGCGTTTTCCACTAAATGGGGTATGTTTGCAGTTTTTGTGATGCAAATTGGAACTCACCAGTGCACCTGCTACATTTCAAAGGTTGATGTGTCACATGTTTAAGGAATTCTTGAGGAATAATTTAGAAGTCAATGTGGATGAACTATGCACTCATTCCCACATTAGACAAACTCGCATCCCAGAGGTGAGAGAAATATTTGGCAAATGTAGAGAATATCAAGTCTACTAGAACCCACAAAAGTTCATTTTTATGGTCACAAAAGGTAAGATTTTAGGCCACATAGTGTCAAAGAATGGGATTTCAATAGATGAAGATAAAGTAAGATCTATGATCGCAAAATTACTTAGAACAAAAATGGTCAAGGAAGTACAAGCTCTCATGGGTCATTGTGGATACTACGAATGATTTATCCATATGTATGCTATCATTGCAAAGCCTAATACCAATCCTGAATAAAATCTGCCATACCATCATCTTCATCATTGTCGCACAAATCTTGTACTTTATCTTCTTTTGAATATAGGTCTTTCAACCTTGCATATTCCAGAGGATCACTTTTGCATAGCCTCCTCATAAAAGCTTCTGATAAATGAGGTCTTACTGGCAATTGTGAATGGTGTGGAGGAATATCATCAACATCATACATTGGAATCTACACACATGAATAAAAAAAAATTAATATTCCATAAATGAATAAAATGTAAACTTTAAACATAAAATTAAATATATAATTTATTAAATATGAATAAAAAATTTTCATTCTGTCTCTAGCTAAAAGGTGCTCTTGGAGGTCTACACCATCCATAATTCACTAACAATTTCTCACCAACATGTAATGTAGTAATAGCATTGACAACTATGTATCTTGATACATCTCTACTCATGGATTCTGATTCATGACTATTTTCATGCTCCTCGAATGTGCAAGTACTTGAAATACTATGTAACCCTCGACTACTATTTATTAAACCTGCTATATATAATCTTTCATTTTTTGCATGTGAAATCCTTCTACTAGTAAGGGATGTTGCATTCAAGCATATTCCATAAGTACTCATGCTTTGAACATAACGTGCCAGTCGATGCCAATCTCCCCATCCATATATAGGACCACAAAATGACATAAGAGTGACTTCAAAGTATGGAGAAACATACAAATCCTCTACAATAAAGAAACTGCAACCAACATTAGTAATAGTGGATGGAGCAATCATATAGCGATTAACCCAAACGTTAAAAACCTCTCCATCTAAAGTAAATGGTCCTCTATTCCATCCTCCATATCTTCTTCTATCATATATTTGTACTAGAGAACGATCACGAGCTAGCAATCGATAATCTCCAACCATTTTAGTCTCTAAACGAGGAGGTAGATGATTTCTTGAAACCTCTGCTTGTAATTGATGAACAGCAAGCCCATGATGTGTACGAGGTATATTAACATTATGAGTATAAGAATTATTATCATCATCGTCATCATCATCGAGCAAGTATTCCTAGATATCAATAGTAATTTGATTTTTTATATGGTTTTTAAATAAAATAACGACATTAATTTATAGAAAAAATACATACTCAAGCATTATCATGGTGACCAAGTGTGGTGCACACTCAAAAGTACCAAACTCTACCTCATGTTCAATACATTCCAACCATGGTCTTTGATATGTGCCATAGCAAGAGTTACACCAACATATAATATGTTGTTGATAGTAAAATTCATCATAATTCCTATTGGAGGACACATGTGAAGTCGTTGCATGGGTAGGAGGTGGTGGAGTGTGATCTGATTGATCAAAATCTCATTATAACAAGAAATTATTGGAGTGTAAGAGTGTAACTTCAAATCTGCATATAGTTTCTTAAGCCACATAGCTTCCTGAGTTGCATTTGCCAAAATTTTATATTCTGCTTCTGTGGATCATAAGGTCAAAATTGGTTGCGTCTTAGATGACCATGATATAATCGTTCAACCTACAAAAGATACTGAAGTGCTCCTCCTATCATCCTTGGAGCCAGCCCAATCTGCATCAGAATACATCTTTATGTCTAAGTTAGAAGTGAAGGGATAAAACAACCCTTCATTCATGGTACTTGTCACATAATCCTAGTAGGAGATGGTTGAACCATGCCTTAAGAGAGAGGATTAGGAAGTAATCCTCAATCATGGCTTTTGGGGCAAGTGGTTAGCCCATCACACTCCTGACCGAGAGGTTGTGAGTTTGATTCCCGACATTGGTATCAGAGCCTAGTTGAGAAATTGGGCTTGGTAGACAACGGCGTGACGCAACGCGTTTCAGGGTACAACATGTCAGGGTACACTTGTCAGGGTATATCCTTCCAGGGTACGTCTAGATAGGGTACATCCGTGGGCACTTGGATGAAGCACTTATCCATGGTGAGTGTGAAACTAGTCTTAGATGATGGTGCATGGGCATTTGGGCACCCATAGAGGGGGGTGGGATAAGTCCAAAATAGGTCCATGTGCTAGAGTTTGAGGTTGGTGGAAGCGCTCATGCATGGAAAGTGGGTCCAAGAAAGTTAGGAGGGTCCACAAGTGAGCATTGAGGGCAATGCTCAGTCCAAGGGGGGAGGAATGTCACATAATCCTAGTAGGAGATGGTTGAACCATGCCTTAAGAGAGAGGATTAGGAACTAATCCTCAACCATGGCTTTTGGGGCAAGTGGTTAGCCCATCGCACTCCTAACCGGGAGGTTGTGAGTTCGATTCTCGACAGTACCCTTTAGATACTTTAGCACCCTTTTTGCAGCTTCCATGTGAGGCTTTCTTGGTGCATGCATAAATTGACTCAGTGCGCTTACTCCATAACCAATGTCTACTCGTGTTAAGGTAGCATAATTGAGGCTCCCTACAAGCTTTTGGTAACCTGTAACATCCTCAAGAAGTTCTCCTTCATGAGAACTAAGCTTATGGTTGAGTTCCAAGGGTGTACCTACAATTTCTGTATTCTCCATCTTGAACTTTACCAACATATCATGTATATACTTCCTTTGAGTAATAAATATATCTGAATCTGTGTACAAAAGCTCTTAGCCAAGAAAATATGTTAACAAACCAAGATCACTGATTTTAAATTCTTCCATTACTTGAGTCTTAACCTCCTTGATGCCATTAGCATCATTCCCTATAATGATAATGTCATCCACATAGACACATAAGTGGATCATCTCTAAGTTGGTCTTCTTTATAATAAGAAGAATCTGCTTGCTAGCTATAAAACCTTGGTCTTGCAAGTAAGTAACAAGCCTATGGCTCCAAGCTCTAGGAGCTTGTTTTAGGCCATAGAGTGCCTTCCTTAGCTTACATACATAACCTGATTTTTCTTTGTCTTCAAAACTTGGTGGTTGTGCCATGTACACTTCTTCTAATATCCATCCATTTAAGAATACATTTTTAACATCTAATTGATATAGATTCCAGTTCTTAAAAGCAGCAATGCTTGCCAAAACCCTAACTGTTGGCATTTTTGCCACATGTGAAAAGGTTTCTTCATAGTCCACTCCATGGGTTTGAGCAAACCCCTTTGCTATTAACCTTGCCTTGTACCTGTTTATAGAACCATCTAAGTTCTTTTTTATTTTATATACCCACCTCGATCCTATTACTTTCATGCTTGGCTTTTTGGGAACTAGGTCCAAGTATGGTTCTCTTGAAGTGCTTCTACTTCTTCCTGCATGGGTTCTCTACATTCTTTGTCCTTACTAGCCTCTTCAAATGAAGAAGGCTCTTTTGTCATAGAATCTTTGGTGATATACACAGAGTGCTTTATTACTAATGATGTATCATAAGCATACCTTATTGGTTTTTTGCTTTCCATCTGAGATCTCCTTAGTGTTTGGTTGGACAACTCTCGTATGTCTTCCAATTGCTTGATTTTGGCCTTGCCTCTTGACTTCCAAGACTTGAAGTAAATTTTCTCTTCATCCTATGAATTGATATCTTTTGGTAATTGTTGGTCTTCTTGAGTGAGAGTTGGAAAGTCATTTTCCAAATCATAAGGTAACCTGATCTTCCTTTAGTAATCTTTAAACCATGAATTATTTTCATCAAACACTACATCCCTACTAACTATGAATGCTTTGTTAGTGGGATTGTATAGCCTGTAGCCATTTTGGTTTAGATCATACCCAATGAATACACATTTTTTAGCTCTAGGGTCAAGATTCCCTCTAATCTGTGAAGGAATGTGGGCATAAGCAATGCACCCATATATTTTGCAATGGTCCAATGAAGATCTCCTGCCAATCCATGCTTCATAGGGTGTCATTCCATCCAAGGATTTGTATGGGAGCCTATTTACCAAGTAAGTGGCTGTGGAAACACCCTCTGCCCATAGGTAATTAGGTAACTTATTC